>CM064566.1:59344840-59514562 GCA_032716605.1 Paralithodes platypus
TGTGTGTGTGGGTTTAGTGTCTGTTGGTTTAGTGTCTGTTGGTTTAACGGTGTGGCGTGGTTCAGAAGGAGGAGGCTGGGTAAGTGGAGGATGAGAGGAGGATGGAGTGAAGAGGAGGAGGTGGAGGAAGTAGTGAAGTGGAGGAGGAAGAGGAGTAGAAGTTGAGAAGATATAAGAGGGCGAGACAGTTAGAAGTACAATGGAAAGTAGAAGAAATATATTAAAGAAGGAGGAGTAGTAGAATGAAAGAAGGAGGAGGAGTAGAATGAAAGAAGGAGGAGGAGTAGAATGAAAGAAGGAGGAGTAGTAGAATGAAAGAAGGAGGAGGAGTAGAATGAAAGAAGGAGGAGTAGTAGAATGAGAGACTAAAGCATGGAGGAGAACGAAAAAGAAAAGGTATGTGAAAGTGGTGGAATAGGAGGAAGAAAAGGTGGAGGTGTTCTCTCTCTCTCTCTCTCTCTCTCTCTCTCTCTCTCTCTCTCTCTCTCTCTCTCTCTCTCTCTCTCTCTCTAAACTGCACATAATCACCGTATAATTTCAGATTGACTACAGATACCAAAAAAAAAAAAAAAAAAAAGGGTGAGAGAGGGTGGTGGGACAGAAACCAGTCCGTATGATAATAACTTGCTTCCTTTCTCTTATCCTGTCTGACCCTCTGTGCTTTCCTAATGTGAGTGAGTGAGTGAGTGAGTGAGATAGAGAGAGAGAGAGATGAGGAATACACTATTACAGACACAGAAAGAGAGAGAGTGAGATTTATGAGGAATGCAAACAGAGTTACATGTAGTTACATAGATACACAGACCTTGCGGTCCCTACTAGGTAGTCCGGACATAATGATAAATAGAATTTGCTACAAACTGGAAGGCAAGGATAGCAAAGCAAAAGGCTCTCTCCCCACTCACCTCTCCCTCCGACCGTTGATCGGCATAAGAGAGAGAGAGAGAGAGAGAGAGAGAGAGAGAGAGAGAGAGAGAGAGAGAGAGAGAGAGAGAGAGAAGAGAGAAGAGAAGAGGTCTGGCGTGTAAAGGGAGTGGAGTGATTTGCGAGTGGTGAGTTAAGGAGGAGGTGTGAGCTTAATTTTAAGGGTATAATGTATGCAAGTATTTCTCACCTTACATTAGTACCCCCTTTATCCCACCACATCATTTTCTCTCTCTCTCTCTTTCTCGCTCTCTCTCTCTCTCAATACAAAGAAATACGAGAATAAAACACTTTTGTTGGGAATATAATATATTCCCAACAAAAGTGTTTTATTCTCGTATGTATACTATATATATATATACAGTATATATTATATACTGTATATATATATATAGTATACATACAGTATATATATATATATATATATATATATATATATATATATATATATATACCGGTATATATTTATATATTTATTTACGTATATCTTTATGAGTATAATATTATAATTATAAAATATGGTTACTAATTCAAAGACCATGACTTTAATATAGAATTGTTTAATAGATGTATGTATAATAGATGTATGTATAATGCGAATAAATGTACCGTAATGTTACATCAAAATACGTGTGTAACAATTTCTTTAATGCATGAAAAATCAGCGACTGGAAAATGCACCCATTGTCTCCTCTGGAAAGTGTATTGTTTCCGTGATAAATGTATATTGTCTGGAGAGAGAGAGAGAGAGAGAGAGAGAGTGAGTGTGAAAGTGAGTGTGTGAGAGAGAGAGAGAGAGAGAGTGAGTGTGAAAGTGAGTAAGAGAGAGAGAGAGAAAGAGAATGAGTGTGAATGTGAGTAAGAGAGAGAGAGTGAGTGTGAAAGTGAGTGTGAGTGAGTAAGAGAGAGAGAGAGTGAGTGTGAAAGTGAGTGTGAGTAAGAGAGAATGAGTGTGAAAGTGAGTGTGAGTGAGTAAGAGAGAGAGAGAGAGAATGAGTGTGAGTGAGTAAGAGAGAGTGAGTGTGAGTGAGTAGAGAGAGAGAGAGAGAGAGAGTGAGAGTGAGTGAAAGTGAGTGTGAGTGAGTAAGAGAGAGAGAGTGAGTGTGAAAGTGAGTGTGAGTGAGTAAGAGAGAGAGAGAGAGAGAATGAGTGTGAAAGTGAGTGTGAGTGAGCAAGAGAGAGAGAGTGTGAAAGTGAGTGTGAGTGAGTAAGAGAGAGCAAGAGAGAGTGAGTGTGAGTGAGTAAGAGAGAGAGAGAGAGTGAGTGTGAAAGTGAGTGTGAGTGAGTAAGAGAGGGAGAGAGTGAGTGTGATAGAGAGAGCGAGAGCGAGAGAGGGGGGAGGGGGGGAGAGAGTTAAGGTTAAAGCGATATATACAGGTATATATCACATTATCGGGAAGATATAAACACCATCTGAGGAGGAGCACTCTAGTGACAACGTTTCGCAGATAGCTTCTTCAGTGGCGTGTAGGAAGCTATCTGCGAAACGTTGTCAATAAAGTAAACATGAGGGAGAAGGGGGTCCAGAAAAACGAACCATCGGGGGCCCCCTTAAAGGGGGGTGACCTGCTTTTTGTTATTTCTCTCCTTTTCTCTCTTTCTCTGGCTTGTATCCATTCGGCCCCATTCAGCCAACTATTTTACGACGTTTATCCCCATCTAGGTGTCAATTTCTTCCTGGCGAGCGATAGCGAGCCAGCATTATATGAAGAAATCCGGCTTTGCCGGAGAAATTTTTCTATCGAAAAATTTACAAATTTAGCTTGCTGTCTAACAAAAATAAAAAGTAGGCTGGCTCGCTACCGCTCACCAGTAAAAAATTGACACCTGGATGGGGATAAACGTCTTAAAGCAGTAGGCTGAATGGGGCCAAATGGATACAAGCCAGAGAAAGATAGAAAAGGCCAGAACAAAAGCAGGTCACCCCCCTTAATCAAGCTATGCCGCTCGAGAAAATCCCACACAACTCCCTCAGATTCTTCTTAAGCTTCACAAAATCCCACACAACCCCCTCAGATTCTTCTTAAGCTTCACAAAATCCCACACAATCCCCTCAGATTCTTCTTAAGCTTCACAAAATCCCACACAACCCCCTCAGATTCTTCTTAAGCTTCACAAAATCCCACACAACCCCCTCAGATTCTTCTTAAGCTTCACAAAATCCCACACAACCCCCTCAGATTCTTCTTAAGCTTCACAAAATCCCACACAATCCCCTCAGATTCTTCTTAAGCTTCACAAAATCCTCTAAATCGTCTAAATATAGGTAGAATATAATAATAACCTTTATTTTATTAGTTTCACCTCAACAACAACATGAAATTAATGAAAGCATATACTGTATGTGATCCACCGGTATTCGAACCTGGGTTATCACACACAGATTTTTAAACACTAACCATTACACCATCAAGACGGTTAAAGGTTTATGCACACGCCTAGGACTTATTATCCATTCTCGAATTCTGGATATTACAGTACTTTAATAATGTTCATATTCCCAACCGCGCTATGGTAGCCTACTGTCAAAGGGGAGATTTCCACCTGGAGGATTTTTTTCTGGACCCCTTTCTCTCTCATGTTTAGCCCCATTGCTTTTGAGATTTTAAGACGTTCGCCCCATTAGTTTGGCGATTTTAAGAACCCTCGCCTCATTTCTGTCAATTTTAAGACCATTCGTGCCATTTAGGTGTCGATTTTTTCCTGGCGAGCAATAGCGAGCCTGTAATTTAAGGGGAATCGGCCTTCGGCCGGGACATTTTTCTACCGAAAAATTTACAAATTTATCTTGAAAGGGGGTCTAGGGGGAGTAATTTTAAGTTTGATGGAAGTCTAGGGAATCAACTAAAAACCTCCCCTTAAGTGAGAGGAAAGAATATTCATGGGGCACAAATCATATAGAAAAATAGGTCGCCGTTACAGAAAGGGTTGAGGTAGGACATTCCTCGGCCGTCTGCAACTCCTCACATTGCAGGGCATGCAGTACCCCCCCCCCCTTGCAGTGACCACAGGGGGGGGGGGGGGGGCGTGTAGTGACCTTGGTGTAGTGTTGTGTGTGTGGTGGTTTGTGGTGGACCATGTACACACTCTTGTAAACGTACACGCGTACATTGTTATGCATACAGTCATTAACACACCAGCACATCCGCATACACACACACAGTCGCTTAAATACACGTGTGCTCATACAACTGCAGTCATGTACGTGTGTGTGTGTGTGTGTGTGTGTGTGTGTGTGTGTGTGTTCGCAGGGTCATCTGATTATTGAAATAGGTGTTTATTCATTTGTGTTCAACATATTTGTTACAGGAATATAAAGTATAATATAATAACATTGTGTCTATGATGTACAATACAGGTACACATAATTATACCTGTAGGTGTCAGTCCTCATCGTCATACCTGTAGGTGTCAGTCCTCATCGTCATACCTGTAGGTGTCAGTCCTCATCGTCATACCTGTAGGTGTCAGTCCTCATCGTCATACCTGTAGGTGTCAGTCCTCATCGTCATACCTGTAGGTGTCAGTCCTCATCGTCATACCTGTAGGTGTCAGTCCTCATCGTCATACCTGTAGGTGTCAGTCCTCATCGTCATGGACTTTGTAGTATATGCATTTTGTTAACCCCTTATGTACCGGTGACGTACTTTATATTGGATTTCAGCTACATTTAGACGATGTTATGAAGCTTAGGATGGATATATGGTAGCTAAAAGAATCACTTGATATAGTCTGTAGCCTTTTAATGGGTAGACGTCCTTCCTAACTTGACTAAAATCGTCTACTAGTTGCCAGAATACGGGTGTAATGAAAAAGACGTCACCGGTAATGAAGGAGTCATAAATTGTTTGTATTTTGAATTTGAAACTAATGTTGTGATCTTCTTCTTCCCCACAGAGTTGGAAGCCTTGGAAGCCTGCAAATGGTTGAGAGCTGCCGGGTTTCCTCAGTATGCTCAGATGTATGAAGGTTAGTACCGCTAGTCGCTACATACACAGGGATTTATGAATGGGATTTTGTGTTTTGTTCATTCATAGTATTTATTTATGAATGGGATTTTGTGTTTTGTTCATTCATAGTACCAGTATTGATTTATGAATGGGATGTTTTGTTTTTGGTTTTGTTATTGTTATTTGTCCATGATTGTAACTGTAGCTAACGATCGTTCTGTGTGTCCCCCCTTCAGAGCTACAGTTTCCCCTTGGCCTGATACATACATACATACATACATACATACATACATACATACTGTACATACATACATACATACCTACCATGATCGTAACTGTAGCTAACGTTTCCCCCCTACAGAGCTACAGTTTCCCCTGGACCTGGTGTGTGTGGAGAGGGATCATTCCTTCCTAGACTCCGACTCCCTACAAGCACTCTTCAGGAGGCTGAGGTCGCTCAACAGATGTGCCAGGATACGACTAGACTCCTCCAGGAAAAATAAGGTACGGACAAGTTGGGGATTATGGTGGGGAGAGAGAGAGAGAGAGAGAGAGAGAGAGAGAGAGAGAGAGAGAGAGAGAGAGAGAGAGAGAGAGAATCTCTACAGGCGCTCTTCAGGAGGCTCAGGGCTCTCAACCAGTGTGTTAGGATATATATATATATATATATATATATATATATATATATATATATATATATATAATATATATATATATATATATATATATATATATATATATATATACCGGTATATATACAGTATATATATTAAATATTGACTGTTGATTTTGTTAAGAGTAGTTCCTTGTTTGTTTGTGTCTTGAGGTGTGTATCACATAGGAAAAATACTATCACATATGTTAACTGTTTGCCTGTTATCATAGTCCTTGAAGGGATGTGTGGAATTATAGCCAAAGTATTACAACTTTGATATATGTGCCTATTGCCCTTGCCAGCTCCCGGTGTAATTAATGGGGCATACTATTGTTAACCACAGCAACTCGTGACTGTGGCAACTCAAGGTTCTCAGTGCACTGGTTCTATCCTTTAGAGCAGTTACTGTGGCAACTCAAGGTTCTCAGTGCACTGGTTCTATCCTTTAGAGCAGTTACTGTGGCAACTCAAGGTTCTCAGTGCACTGGTTCTATCCTTTAGAGCAGTTACTGTGGCAACTCAAGGTTCTCAGTGCACTGGTTCTATCCTTTAGAGCAGTTACTGTGGCAACTCCTCAGTGCACTGGTTCTATCCTTTAGAGCAGTTACTGTGGCAACTCAAGGTTCTCAGTGCACTGGTTCTATCCTTTAGAGCAGTTACTGTCACTGGGTATTCACAGACTGAGCCATACTAGTGTATAATTATAGTACATTAATACTTCGAGTAACATTTCTTAAGGGGAGATCTCCACTTATGGGATTTTTTTCTTGACCCCTTTCTCCCTCATGTTTAGCCCCATTGCTTTTGATATTATAAAACGTTTGCCCCATTAGTTTAGCGATTTTAAGAACTTTCACCCCATATTAAGACCTTTCGTGCCATTCAGGTGTCAATTTTATCCTGGCGAGCGATAGCGAGCCTGTAATTTAAGAGGAACCGGCCTTCGGCCGGGAAATTTTTCTACCGAAAAATGTACAAATTTATTTTGAAAGGGACTCAAGGGGGTGTAATTTTAAGCTTGATGGAGGTCTAGGGAACAAACTAAATACCTCCCCTTAAGGGACTGTCATTGGACTTTGAGCCAGACAAGCGTTTAACCAAACATTATCACCAAACCTGGTCAGTCCATTTCAATTTGTCATTTGGTTAATTCAACCTATTGTCTTACTGGTATGGTACAGACTACAGATACGGTTTTAGACTTAATTTGTATTGATGTATTGAACTATTGATCTCATGCTTTTATATTGGGTGATATATTGTTCATTAATCCAATGTTGTTACTTGTAGGGTGAGGAGAGCGAGGATGAGGAACAACAGTGTGCGCTGTCCGGTAACTGGCAGTTCCAGCGACACTCCAGGAGGTGGTCCAGAGTGGTGCATGACCGGGGACACTCACCAGGTAAGTTATATACGGGGGGGGGGGGACTGTCACACCAGGTAGGTTATATATTCTGTACTTCAAAATCGTTACTTTTTTGTGTGGACTCGAACCCTTGCTCTAGGGGTCCGTATTTGAGCGTTTTACTACGAAGCTGAGAGTGAGAGAGAGCGAGCCAGGTGTTGTCTCAAGTGTCTTCTCTGTGTGGCCCACTTCTCTTGTCTCTCCATCTCTACCCATTAACTTACCCCTTCACTCAGAGCCGCGGCGGTCGAGTGGAGAGCACGCTCACGTCTGAATCTGCTTGACATGGGTTCGATCCCAGCCATGGCGGACATTTAGTGGGTGTGGTAATACGTCTTAGCGTGTTTCACATGTTCTCACCCAGTCGGGGGACACCTCGACGGCTTATACAGACTAATAACACACATAACAAAGCCACTACAATAGCATCCTCTCTCTCCAACACCCCTTCTCCCCTCTCCACACTCTTCAGGAAAAAGTAGAAAGTAGCTACGAGGTGCCGTTGTAAAGGCTTATCCCTCGATACCTTCACCCGAGAGAGATCATTTCTAAGCTGAACAAAATCGCCTACTTTTAGCCAGAACAAATAGCTAATAAGTCATGTTTCAGCTGTCATTACGTTTGACTTGTTCTGTGCTGTATTAATGTCTGTCAGATGTTGAATAGGGTGGGTAAGACTAGTGTAGGAATATATTTGTATATTTCACACTCGCTATGACTAAATGAAGCTTAGATAGTACTGATACCAATTATTGATCAACACACACATGGTGCCGAGACATCACTTATTAGGCCGACTGAACTCGAGATCATTTTTATCCCCTTGTCTAGGAATTGTCAGTCTTTAGTTAAATACAAATCGATTAAGGGGAAATGGGTCGTTTTTCGAGATCCTCTTCTCCCTCATGTTTAGCCCCATTAGTTTTTTTTCTTCAGATTTTAAAATGTTTGTCCCATTAGTTTGTCAATTTTAAGCCCCTTCGCCCCATTTTTGTGTCAATATTAAGACGTATATTTTTTTCCTGGCGAAGAATGATAGTCTGTAATTTTGGTTGGGTGTGTGTGTTACTCAGTTACTTGTTCGTCAAGGGGAATCCACGCAATGCGAGCTAAGCTCATTATTATCGCGCCTCCTTAACTGGGAATGTATTGCGTGAAATGCATGTTAAGTGTTTTATGTACTGTTGGAATGGGTGTGGATGTGTGTGTAGTCTGTATATTAGCCAATTGGCGACATCGGAAACGAAGGCTTAGGGTGGATCTGTATGGTACCATTCTCACTATGGACGGTACCGTCTCGCCCGAAGGCTTAGGTAGCCATCAGCTTAGGTGAACCATATGATACCCATCTCGCCTTGTACCATTTTTGCCAACCCCAGATGGGACGTCACAACGTCGCCCACTTATTCCAGATACCTATTTACAGCTAGGTGAACTGAGGCTAACACATGAAAGGAGACAAGCCCAATTTGTGTGTGTGTGTGTGTGTGTGTGTGTGTGTGTGTGTGTGTGTGTGTGGGTGGTTTTCATATGACGTCAGAGGTTTATTTAATAACACCAGTAACAAAGTAGAATTAATGTGTCAGGTTACTCTACACTTCCTGCCTGTGTGAGTGTTGGGAAGGGAAGGAGTTATATGACGTCAGAGATTAATTTTAATAATCAGTTGGGAAATATAATAGTTGTGGAGGAAGGTTTTTAACGTTTTCTCTCTGTATGGTGTGACTGTGATAATAATAATGAACAGTTTATTTAGAATGGTTAACTATGATATAGAGGAATAATCTAGCCTTGGTATCACTGCAAACAGGCGTCAATACATACCATAGATACTTTATTTGTCTATGTGTATGAGGAAAACAAAAGGCAAAACTGCCTGTAACTAGTGTCTACCCCAAAGTTGGAAGAGTAACAGAGACAAATAAAGGGAGGTTGGTGGTCTTCAAAATTAGTTTGTTGGTGTATTGGAAAATAAATGGGATGTACAGTCGGGGGTATTAAGTGTTGTCATAGATTCCAGTGGTTTTCGCTCAACAAGTGTTATTGGTATCTTTATAGTTACTGGGAAAAGTGCTTACCCCTCAGAGTATTAGTCAGTGTCCGAAACTTTGTGAAATATCTGACAACACTTATTAACCTCGATTGTACTTGTTTAGTATAGTGGAATGAACAGGAGGAGAAGGTGTTTGTGAGAGCTATCTGGATTACTCTCTATGTGTAGGTGAGACAGAAACAGTGAGGGAGGCCAGACAAATTGAACAAGGGTTCCAGGAACTCCTTATCACATCATGTATACGAGTCCTCTCCTGGGTATTGCCCTGCGTGGGAATGGAAGTCTATTCTATCTATCTATCTATCTATTTACTCAGGCCCATTCTCCACTTTTCCTATTTTGTTTTTCTGTTGTTTTTCTTTTGTTTTTCTTTTCTTTTTCCCTCTTTTCCTTTGGGGGGGGGGGTTGCCGACTCAAGACAGAGCAAGAACAGGGAAAACACACAACAACGAATAAACACATACAAAACACAAATTCACACACATCTAGGGAATGGAAGTAAGTGAATAACATTTTGGAAATTCAAGTAAGCAAGATACTTAAGGGGAGGTTTTTAGTTGATTCCCTAGACTTCCATCAAGCTTAAAATTACTCCCCCTTGACCCACTTTCAAGACAAATTTGTACATTTTTCGGTAGAAAAATGGCCCGGCCGAAGGCCGGTTTCCCTTAAATTACAGGCTCGCTATCGCTCGCCAGGAAAAAATCGACACCTAAGTGGCACGAAAGGTCTTAAAATTGACAAAAATGGGTCGAAAGTTTTTAAAATCGTCAAAATAATGGGGCGAACGTCTTAAAATTAGAAAAGCAATGGGGCTAAACATGAGGGGAGAAAGGAGTCAAGAAAAAAATCCCTCAAGTGGATATCTCCCCTAACTAATTAGTTGTGTTCACTGATTCTTTCGATTCGTCTTTCAATTATGATAGTATAGCTAGTCTCACCACCCAATACGAGGGGCGTCGCGCTCCTTGGTGCCGCTAGAAGAGTGGCGAACACATCATAAGGTATCATAAGGTAAGGTAGTCGTTTGGCAGTAACAGGAGTAAATTATAAGTCCTTCACTAACTTCAATAAAATGATGAGCATAATTGTCTTTATACCGTTCTATGTTGAGTCTGTTGTCACCCTATTTTCAGACCTATCACCCCATTTCTACGTAGATTTTCAGACCTATCACCCCATTTTTACGTCGATTTTCAGACATCAGCCCATTTCGACGTGGACTTTCAGACCTATCACCCCATTCCTACGCCAATTTTAAGACCTTTCGCGCCATTGAGACCACTTGAAGTATCCTGGAGTGTCTGGGGTCACAAGATCTGTCATGTTCCCCAGAGAAACAATGTAAATAAGAGTAAACAAAGCGTGAGGAAATGGCAACACCGCATCCCTCTGTTTACACGTGAGGAAATGGCAATCCCGCACTACATGTAAACAAAGGATATTATACCACAGGGAGGCTTTAGATAATTACAGATTGTTTGAGAGGGGATTTTTTTTTTTTTTTTTTTTTGGGGGGGGGGGGGATGTTATTTTTTTTGTTCTTCTATATATTTATGTATTTATCTATCTGTCTATCTATCTATCTATCTATCTTTATTTATTTATTTATTTGTTTGTTAGTGTCCTCGCTAGACCTTCAACAAACTTTAAGAAAAAATATCCATTAGATCCCCCTTCTAGATTAATATGTACATTTTTCGGTAGACAAATTTCCCGGCCGAACAAAATTACAGACCCACTATCGTTCGCCAGGAAAACATCGACACCTAAATAGCAAAGTTCACATCATAGTATATTATGCGCATATGCACTTGTGAGAGTACGTGCAGGCCAACACAAGCTGATGGTTGAGCAGCCTGACTAGGGAGGGACCACGATACAATCCTCTCCATCGGGATAGATGAAAACAGAAAGAAAAACAAATCCGCATTCTTAGGGACGCCAACCCTCGACCTCAGAACACGACGCTTCAGACCACTCGGTTAACCCACGTGTGTGTGTGTGTTACTCAGTTACTCAGTTACTTGTTCGTCAAGGGGAATCCACGCAATGCGAGCTAAGCTCATTATTATCGCGCCTCCTTAACTGGGAATGTATTGCGTGAAATGCATGTTAAGTGTTTTATGTACTGTTGGAATGGCTGTGGATGTGTGTGTAGTCTGTATTTTAGCCAATTGGCGACATCGGAAACGAAGGCTTAGGGTGGATCTGTATGGTACCATTCTCACTATAGACGGTACCGTCTCGCCCGAAGGCTTAGGTAGCCATCAGCTTAGGTGAACCATATGATACCCATCTCGCCTTGTACCATTTTTGCCAACCCCAGATGGGACGTCACAACGTCGTCCACTTATTCCAGGTACCTATTTACAGCTAGGTGAACTGAGGCTAACACATGAAAGGAGACAAGCCCAATTTGTCTCCGCCCGGCCGGGGATTGAACCCCCGACCCCTCGTGTGTGAGACGAGAGCTCTACCTACTAGGCTACGGGCTGTGTGTGTGTGTGTGTGTGTGTGTGTGTGTGTGTGTGTGTGTGTGACCTCAACACGCGGCGCTTCATACCACCCGGCTAACCCGTGTGTGTGTGTGTGTGGATGTGGATGGATGGATGGATGGATGTGGATGTGTGTGTGAGTTTGAGTATATGGGGATTTTTCTATTTGTGTGTGTGTGTCTGTGTGTGTGTGTGTGTGTGTGTGTGTGTGTGTGTGTGTGTGTGTGTGTGTGTGTGTGTGTGTGTCGTCATATCACCAGACTATTTGTAATAGTTAACAACCATACACGCATCCACTTCCGTTCCCAATTGACGTGTCGTGAGTGACGATGATGAGTAGACGGCAAAGGCGGAAAATGTTGCTATAGTATGGCGTGGTGTTCTTGCTAGGAAACCAACGTGGCATTACCTACTGGGGTCATCATTAATTACTAGAATATGTTTGGTGAGGCGTGTCTGTAAAGTGTAAAAATGAAACTCTTGGCATATTTGTGTGTAATGTATTTAAACTTGGTGAAATAGATGAGGGAGGTAGCATGCCTAAACATTATATACACACACACACACACACACACACACACACACACACACACACACACACACACACACATATATATATATATATATTGTAACAGCCAACACTTATATCGTGGATAGGTATTCATTTGCTGTAGGTGGGTCTGAATTTCGACTTGTGATTGTATTGTATCCAATCCTAAATTACTCCTACTTAGACTACTGTATACATTACTCATATTAAGTGCATAGGTGCCTTACACACACACACACACACGCACACACACACACACACACACACACACACACACACACACACACACACACACACACGGTTGCAAGGCGAGATGGGTATCGTACTGGTCAACCTAAGCCTTCGGGTGAGACTGGTACCGTAGTGAGAGTGGTACCGTACAGATTAACCTTCGTATCCAAATATCGCCAATTGGCTAAAATACAGACTACACACACATCCACAGCCATTCCAACGATACATAAAACACTTACCATGCATTTCACGCAATACATTCTCAGTTAAGGAGGCGCGATAATAATGAGCTTAGCTCGCATTGAGTGGATTCCCCTTGACGAACAAGTAACTGAGTAACACACACACACACACACACACACACACACACACACACACACACACACACACTGAGTTATTCCATTTATAATATATAAGTGTTATTTCTCCATGAGTAAGCTATGCTATTGAAGGCTGTGTACTTCCTTTGTTTTATATGCGTGTGTAATTTCACAAAGGTATTCAATTCTTTCTTCAGAGACGTACTTCCATTGTACTTATTGTGTAATCATTTATAGTCTTTAGCTATTATGTAAGCTGCACACTTTTATTTCATATATGCGGATGTACTATCAAAATACGACTTGGTTCACTTTTTGGGCGTTTTTTGCATGTATTCATTATTTTTCTAATTTCCTCCCTAGACCTCCATAAAATTTAAAAAAACATCCATTAGATCCCCCTTCTAGATTTATTTGTACATTTTTCGGTAGAATAATGTCCCGGCCGAAGGTTGGTTCTTCCAACATAACAGGCTCACTATCGTTCGCCAGGGATAAAATCGACACCTAAATAGCACGAAAGGTCTAAATATTGACGAAGAAATGGGGCGAAAGGTCATAAAATTGACTAACTAATGGAGCAAAAATCTTAACATCTGAAAACTAATGGGGCTAAACATGAGGGAGAAAGTGGTCCAGAAAACCGGCCCATCCCCCCTTAACGCCTTACGAGCGTGCCCGTCAGTAACTTCTACTACCTGCCAAGCGGGTGGTTTTACCCTAAATGAGCTTATTTCCGTGCTCTTTTTCATGCATAAACAAGAGCCAGAGCGTAATACTATTATGTATCCCTGAAAGGGCGATAATTGAGCTTTCCAATGACACCAGAACCATCCTTCTACGACCACGCGTTCTCTTGCAACGATCGTGCAACACGAAGGAAAAATTGCTAAAATACGGTAATTTCCTTACATAATTCCCTGTGTAGCGAGACAATGAGTGTGGATGTGTGTGGAGGGGACGTCAGTTGCCGCGCGGGACCCGTGCCGAACGGTCAGAGCCGACCTACGCTCCTCCCACCGCTCGTCTCTCTCTCAGAGCCAATTATTGCCCAAAATTGCACACCGCCTTAAGTCGGTCCCCGCCACATAGTCCTTTCTTCTCTACTGTAGATCGACTTAAGTCCGGTCCCGCCAGTTAAGGGTTAAAAGACTACCAACCCGTTACCCATCAGGATTATTGAGCAACCATAAGTCAGGAAGAGATTCAAGACTTGGGCTTGATTGAAGAACCCCAGTCCCTGAGACGGATGTAATAATAATTAAATATTGTAATTATCAACGGGTAATTATATATGTTCTCGACTGCGTACTTCCATACAATTAATAATATCCGTGGCGTCATGGTGAGTCAGGGAGAGTTAGTTACGTCCCGTTTTTTATGTGTGTTTCTGGAATCACCCCGGCGCGTCACAACTTGCTAACTCTTTGTCATTTAGATCGTAGCATAATGTTAGCTTTAAGCCGGTATCACACGAGCGCTTTTTCCCTCAACATTTATCCTCAACACTGGTCTGGCAGCTTATGAGTTCAACATATACAATTTATCTGTAACCTAAATTCATCTACCATCAGTCTAGTTTCCGATACCAGTGCAAAATATTCCAGAAATGTTGCCAGAAAAATGTTGATCATCGAATGTTAACTATAAAAGCTCTCGTGTGATACCGGCTTTACTTAGATTGGTTATTTATGTCAGAAAGCAATCGTTAGTATTTGATTTTTAGTTATTGTGTCTATCTACAATCAATCTCTGTCTGTCTGTCTATCTATCTATCTATCTATCTATATGTCTCTACAATCTATCTTTCTGTCTTTTTATCCACCTTACGATCCCAGCGAGGTGGTCAGGACCTAATTCTAGTAGAGATAGCTAACCCGAGAGTAAGGGACAGTGGAAGGAAAGAATAGTAAGGAAGAAGGAGAGAGAGAGAGAGAGAGAGAGAGAGAGAGAGAGAGAGAGAGAGAGAGAGAGAGAGAGAGAGAGAGAGAGAGAGAGAGAATAGATATAGATAGACAAGTAGATACTGTCCAAAAATATAATATAATATTCATAAATATATTAATTGAACAAACTCGCTCTCCGACACAAGTATATTGGCACCAAGATTATATACCAAACTATACTCGATTTGTTTGAACTGGGCGGAAATTTTAGTCTCTTAGCAACTGATTGATCGATAATTAATGGACAAATAAGACACCGCTATATCTCCGCTTCATATTAATGCTTAGTTTGTATTAAATGTTTGGGTGTTAAAACGTTCTATTGGCTGAGAAATTTAAATGGGGATAAGTTGATATCTCGCCAGCTTAACCCGTTCAGTACCAGTGACGTCATTTTCCTTATATTATGGCTACTATTAGGCGATTTTATGCAGCTTAGGATGGACCTCCAACAATTAAAAGTATACAGGCTATCTCACTTAATCCGTTGAGCTACCACAGATCCTTCCTAAGCTGAAATTTTTTGTCTAACATTATCCAGAACATGATGCCAAGGACGTCACCGGTACTGTATGGGCTAGGGGGTGTTTATTTCTAGACCCCCTTCTCCCTCATGTTTAACTTCATTAATTTTGAGATGCTAAGACTTTCGAGAAAAAAACTAAATAAATAAATAAAAATATAAATAAAATATAATAAATAAATAAATACATAGCCAGCCACTGTATACTCAAGGTCCCCTGCACCCGAGGAAACCTGGGGCGTGGGATGGCCCAGGATGGCGTTTATAGGGGAGGCACACCAGAGATCCTCCAGGCAACATATTTTGGCATCTTTTGAATTACAGTATTATAAGTATTATGTGACATAATACATTAATATCAATTCTATAAGTGATAGAATTTATGTCACTTATAGCATTTTAACTCCAATCTAGACGCCGATATCAGTTAGAGTAGTGTCGAATAGAATAAATCTAACTCCATTCTAGTCACCGATACCAGTTCAAAATAGTGTCGAATTCTAATCCAGTTGAAAATAGTGTTGAAGTATTGAAATCTACCCCATTCTAGTCGCCGATATCAGTTCAAAGTAGTGTCGAAGTATTGCCAGAACATAATTGCCGATGTACAAGATGCCGGGAAATACGCTCGTGTGAACACTCTTTTACTGGCAGTCAGGACACAGGCACTCGAGTCCTCAGGCCAACCGTCTTTCGTAACCTCAGTGTGGCACTTGAAGTAGTAGGGGAAGGATGTGTGTCTCTCTTCCCCTTGCCGCTCTAGTTAATCCAGTCTCAAACCAATTACCTGTCGCGTGAAATTAACAAGACAATTAAAACAATCAGAAAACAGCGGATTGTTTTGTGTGCAGTTGAGTGAGACGAGCCATTATTCCTCCTGGTATGATCGCCTTTTCTCCCGCGAGTTTTGGTACGATTTTTACTTTGATACAATCGGAGCGTTGGCCGTGAAGAGTGAAAGTGCTAAACGCTGATAAGAATAGCTTTTTATTTAAGCATTCTGGACCAAGGTGAGATAAGGGGTGCTCGTTTATTTAGTGACAAAAGTGAAGCACACGTATCCGTCCCTTATCACAGGAAACTACTGGTGGTCTAAATGCTAGCCACCAGTGGGAATTTGTAAGTGTTTATTACAGTGACTGATTATTTATATATAGTGAATATTATGGCACTTAATAGGCAATGTTTTATATGGATATTTAAACCATGAGCCAATACAAGTCCAACAAGAAGCCAAATATTACAATATGTTATTAATATATAACAAAAAATACATATTTTGTTGAAACGAAGACTTTGGACGCCAAGGACATTCAATCTACTATAATTGAATGCCGGACCTATCGTAAGGTGTATTGTGAACCTTAACTACTACTACTACTACTACTACTACTACTACTACTACTACTACTACTACTACTACTACTACTACGAAATAAATGAAAGAAGTGTTGCTACGAATACAAGAACTGTAATAGAGGCGCGAATCGAAGAATCTACTAATTAAAAAGGAACAGAGAGTACGAAGGAGGCGTAATGGAAGTAATTTATGTAAATTAATTAACTATATCGGTGGAAAACTTTAATTTACCGACTAGTTAAAAAAGAAAAGACTTATAGTATGAGAGTCTTGAGAGAGGTGTATTTAATAAACCCCAGTGTGCGTAACTTGTGATCATATGAATACGAAATACGGCTGTTATAGTTAAAAAGGAAAAGATTTAGAGAAGAAGAGAGGGCTGCTATTTATAAAGGAAAAGAAAGTAGAAGAGAGGGCTGCTATTTATAAAGGAAAAGAAAGTAGAAGAGAGGGCTGCTATTAATAAAGTTTTTTTTTAGAGTAGAAGAGAGTGCTACTACTTAATAAAGGAAAATAAAGAGCAGAAGAGAAGGCTGTTAGTAAATAAAGGAAAAGACAAAGTAGGTTAGAGGTTTATTTAACGAACCCCTGTGCGTGTAACCTGTGATTATGCCGCACTACCGCGTATCCCAGGATTTTCTTCGCGACCATCTTCCCGCCATTACCATTATCTGTAAGTGGGGTCTGTAGTGTTTTATTCTTTTATTTAGAGGGGGAGGGGAGGTTTTTTATTTATTTAATTATTTTTTTGGAGGGGGGGGGGGCGGCATGGATAGGCCTACTTAAGATGAGCTTTTCACTTGAAGGTGATTTTTTTCTGGACCCCCTTCTCCCTCATGGTTTGCCCCATTAGTTTTGATATTACAAAACGTCTTGGAAATCGGCAAACAACAAAGCGCCAGCGTCTTAAAAATCTCAAAACTAAAAAAACTATCTCAGATCGCCAGTATGGCTTCCTTAAGGGTCGCTCTACTGGTGATCTTCTTTCATATCTTACTAACTCTTGGTCATCCTCCTTTCGGGACTTCGGTGAGACTTTTTCTATTGCACTAGACATATCGAAAGCCTTCGATAGAGTCTGGCATAAATCTTTAATTTCTAAACTAACCTCCTTCGGTTTCTATCCCTCCATCTGTGCCTTTGTCTCTAATTTCCTTTCCGGCCGTTCCATAGCCGCGGTTGTGGACGGCCATTGTTCACTTCCTCACCCTATAAACTCCGGTGTTCCTCAGGGCTCTGTCCTATCTCCTATTCTCTTTCTAATTTTTATAAATGATCTCCTTAACTGTACCTTAATTCCCATCCATTCATACGCAGACGACTCAACCTTACACTACTCCATTACTTTTTCAGAACGCCCCAGCCAGCAATCCCTCAACGACAAACGTAATGAAGCCATACAACTCTTAAATTCTGATCTAAATACTATTTCCAATTGGGGCAGAGAAAACCTTGTTAACTTTAATGCTTCCAAAACCCAATTTCTCCATCTATCTACCCGTCAGGATCTCCCAGCGGACTATCCCTTATTCTTCAACAATACAAAAATCAACCCTTCATCTTCTCTCAATATTCTTGGTGTCTCTTTTTCTTCTGCTCTCATTTGGAAGGACCATATTACCAGTCTTGCTAAGGCAGCCTCCCAGAAGCTGGGTGTGCTCAACCGCCTTAGGGGGTTCTTTTCCCCTGCACAGCTTCTTGCTCTGTACAGGGGCATAGTGCGCCCTTGTATTGAGTATTGTTCACATGTGTGGGGAGGTTCCTCTCACACCGCTCTCCTAGACAAGGTTGAAAGGAAGGCCTTTCGTATCATTAACTCCCGTCCACTCACCAACTCTCTGCAATCTCTCTCTCTCTCGCCGCAATGTTGTATCTCTCTCGCTATTCTATCGCTACTATAATAATCAGTGTTCCTCAGAGCTATCCCAGTGCATACCACCTCCTTTACGTAGGGCACGTGGTACCCGTCTTGCAACTCAATCCCACCCCTACTCTGTGCAACTCTCCAACCCAAGAGTGAAACGTTACTCTCAAACTTTATTCTACTCAACAGCTGAGCTCTGGAACTCTCTCCCAGAATCAATTTTTCCCGCTTCCTATGACTTAAATTGCTTCAAACTCCGTGTGTCCAGGCATTTTGGCTCGAACGTCCCTTGATTTTGGCCCTGTCACTCTTTCAACTATGGGGGAGGCACTCGCTATAGGCAGTTATGCCTTTTGCCTCCGTCAATCACAGAAAAAAGGGGGCATAACATGAAGGAGAAGGGGGGTGGGGGGGGGGGGTCCAGAAAAAACCCCTACCCACTTCATCCCTCGCTTCCTCAGAATCTTGTTGGCGTCAATCGGTGTGACAAGAGATCATTGTCATAGGATGTTCTGAGTCAAGCCCTGTGTGCCAAGTGTAACCTATAGTATTCTTGGAAGTATTCATACCGAGTCAGAACTTATTGATTACATTCGGCAACTGGGTCATTTCAACGCAAGTGAATAATAAACCGAGACATACACATACACACATTCTCCTCTCTCTCTCTCTCTCTCTCTATATATATATATATATATATATATATATATATATATATAATATATATATATATACATATATATATATATATTATATATATATATAGATATATATATATATATATATTATATAATATATATATATATATACAGTATATATATATAATTATATATATATATATATATATATATATATATATATATATATTATATATATACAGTATATATACAGTTATATATTTACTTATATATATAATTATATATATATATATATATATATATAGATATATATATATATATATAATATATATATGTATAATAAATATAATTAATACATAAATACAAAGATACATTATAAAGAAAACGTACACATACCATCATCCCAGTAAAGTCTAGGGAGCTAGAAACCCACTTTACGTCCTCTATGTCGGCAGTCACGTAGGACAATGAGAGCTATTTCATCGGACATTATTTACATTTACGGTGGACAAAGAAGTTATACGTTCGGTACCACTATACAGTCACAGTCACAGTCTGTGATCTGCCTTGAGTCTATTTAGGCTAATCTGTCTTCGTAGCGCAATGGATAAATGCACTGAATTTCGGTGTGAGCATCCTAGGTTCGAATCCACAGGAAAAAACAAAACAAAAATACCCCATAATAACCCTTTCTCCAGATATCACACTAAACTATATCAGCGAGGTTTTCGACCAATTATTGATTTTGACTGTACGGTCGCGCTAATATATAAGTCATGTCCCAGCTGTCATTACGTTTGGCTTGTTCTGTGCTGTATTAATGTCTGTCAGATGTTGAATAGGGTGGGTAAGTGTAGGACATTTTTTGTATATTTCACTCGATAGGAAGAAATGAAGCTTAGATATTGCTGATACCAATTATTGATCAACACATACTTGGTGCCGAAACATCACTTATTAGCGCGACTGTACCCGTGTCATTAGTATAGTCTATTCACTATAACTAGGCCATACATCTTAACCCATTCACTACCTGTGACGTCCTTTTCATTATATTCTGGCTTCACTAATAAACCCTTCAAAATTAATGATTAGAGGTACCAGGTAATTAGAACACAACAGAAATGTACGCCATAAATTATTGAAAGAGTTCAGTCAGTCAGTAGCCAGCCCTTACTCCCACAAAGGGGTAGGGAGGATCAGCAAGAGACACGAGAAAGGAAAAAGAGGTGACATAAGTTAAAATTAATGTAGTCTTGTGTGCGAGGACATTTAACTCTTTCAGTACCGGTGATGTCTTTATTTATTTAATCTCAAGTACATTTAGACGTTTTTCTGAAGTTTAGGAAGGATAATTACAGTAGCTAAAAAGATACATTATTGAGATAGTCTGTGTCTGTAGCCTTAAAATTGGTAGACGTCCTTCCTAAGCTGAATAAAATTGTCTAATAGTTGCCAGAACATAAGAACATAAGAAAATGGGAGTCTGCAAAAAGCCGATCGGCCCATACAAGGCAGATCCCTTTACACAACACAATACAAAGGATGTCACTGGTTCTGGATGGGATAATGGTGATAACAATAACTATTATACAACTATATATATATATATATATATATATATATATATATATATATATATATATATATATATATATATATATATATATATATATATATATAATCTTTAGTTATCAGTCTTAGTGATAACTATAACTATTATATAACTATACCGGTATACTGTATAAGTAACACCCCGTTCTTATCATTGATCATCAATTACAATCACCAATGTACTTGAATAAACTAATAACTTGAATAACTAATCTTTAGTTATCAGTCTTCTCAACCCGACACAAAAGCTCAAGTACCTAGGCATTGCAAGGAGGATGCGTTGTGGTGGTGCAATACTAGTGAGCTGTGAGGGAGAGCGAGCATTGGGAAATATCTGCACTCCTTCAGGTGACTCCATGGCTAGGGCGGTTGAGGCTGCGTACTCGGGCTGGTGGGTCCTGATGTGGCCTCGATTATTGCCGACTGTTATTTATTTATCTTTATTTTTATTAAGTGGACACATTCTGTTAGCACATTCTGTTACTACCTGGTGCCCTGCCCACATCCTACTGTTTGGACACTTGATCCTCAGTGTTTTGGAGGACAAGCAACCTAGAAGGGTCACTAGATCTGTTGTTGCTTGATTTCCTTTGTACTCCTTTGTACTCTCCCTAAAGGTAACCTACATGGATTTCCTCATGGCAGACTAAATCAG
This sequence comes from Paralithodes platypus, assembly GCA_032716605.1. Classification (NCBI taxonomy): domain Eukaryota; kingdom Metazoa; phylum Arthropoda; class Malacostraca; order Decapoda; family Lithodidae; genus Paralithodes; species Paralithodes platypus. The sequence goes on from CM064566.1 coordinate 59,366,030, forward strand.
TCGGTTGACCACAAAGGATAAGATAGTAGGAAAATTTGCATTTTATTTTTTATTTTATTTTTCTGTGGGTTCGATTTAATTGTTATTATTACACACTCACTCACTCATGTTTAGATTTAACCTATGAAATCTCTGAATGGACCTAAGAAAGTGCGGTAGTGAAGTGATTTCGTTAAGATGCAGTTCACATTGTAATTTTAGGGGAGGGCCTTACAGATGTAAAAAAATAAATAATAATAAAACAAAAATAATGGTACCGGTATTAAATTTTGTCAAAATTTAAATGTTATCAGTATTAAGCAAGACATTGGAGATAAGGATGATTTTTAATATCAGAACTTTTTTGTTTTCAAAATTACTGATAGGCCTAACTACAATATTGGGCAAATGTTGAAATAACATATTGAATATTTTATTGAATGTCTTACGTACTTCAGGTGGAGACGGGAAGGGCGGCCTAGAGTTGCCGGAAGATGTGCTGCTGGGACAGTTCAAGCGGTCCGGCTCGGAGCGGCTCCGGGATGGTGCTAAAGCCATCCTCCGCCGCATGGAGTCCTGGAACAAGAAGAAGAAGCGCCACTCTAATAGAGATAGGGTGGTCATTAGCGGCCCAAAGGTGAGCACGGTACAGGTGAAACTTGATTATCCCGAACTTAATAATTTCAAAGTCAAATATCCAGACACTGATTATACTGAATTCAAATATCCAGGCGTTGTCACGAATCGCTAGGTCAAGTTGCCCGGGCTTGACATCTACCAATAGCATTTTGGCAGTGCGGGCTCGATCCGCCGACCCTTTGATCAGCAGCTGACACTCTACTGACTATGCCATTGTATCTAACTTCTCAAATCTCCAACAGGTCGTGGATGAAGCCCACATGGAGGCGAGGGTAGCAGAGCTGGGATGTGTGGACCTATCCCGTGAGAACTCTCCACCCTCCACCACCACCACCTCCCCACTCCACCATTCCCCCCACCACCATTCCCCCCTCCACCATCCCTCCCCCACCCATGCTATAGCCACCGCCACTGCCACTATTGCCATCCCCATACCAACTACCACATCATTTTCCAGGGAGGCCAGAAATGCCACCCCAGGCGAGGTAAGCTGGGCGGTGTGTTGTATGTATGTATTAATGCACATAGATTTAGTACTTGATATACATACAATGGATAGGAGCACTTAGATTACTCGTTTTTGAATGGCCTTACTTTAAAAACTAATTTTTGTAAGATTTCCAAGATTTTGTTAATGCTTAGAAAGTAGCCAATGAAAACTCTTAATAGGGGTCACATTTCACAGAGGAAGAAGTATACTACCCAAGTTAATCTTGCATGTTGAAAGAGTGACTGAAAGGGTTGGGTGCTTAAGAATTATATTATTCATACTGTATAACCTTGGCTGGCAAGCTGTCTAAGGGAAGGAAAACTCTGAGCAAATTCCTTGCATTTGCATATTTACATGTACAGTAGATTGGCATCAGAATAGCTGGCTTGGAAAATAGTGAACTATCATGGAGGACCAAGCAAACAAATCAAACAAACATTTAAATTGAAGAATGTAAATATTAATTTATTGTTGGTAGCCATAATACAAATACATTACAGTACCATAATACAAATACAGCCATAATACAAATACATTACAGTACCATAATACAAATACAGCCATAATACAAATACATTACAGTACCTAATAATACAAATACAGCCATAATACAAATACATTACAGTACCTAATAATACAAATACAGCCATAATACAAATACATTACAGTACCATAATACAAATACAGCCATAATACAAATACATTACAGTACCATAATACAAATACAGCCATAATACAAATACATTACAGTACCTAATAATACAAATACAAATACATTACCATAATACAAATACATTACAGTACCATAATACAAATACAGCCATAATACAAATACATTACAGTACCATAATACAAATACAGCCATAATACAAATACATTACAGTACCTAATAATACAAATACAGCCATAATACAAATACATTACAGTACCTAATAATATGAAAATAATATTGTTAACGAGCTTAATGCATTGGTTTTAGGAGTCATCATCCCTGGCATCTCAGACCTCCACCTCAACCCCGCTGTCCCGAGGCCGACGGAGGAAGCGGTTCTGGAGACGAGGGGGCGGTGGAGGGGAAGAGGGGGATGATGGGGGCGGAGGGGCCTATAGTGACTCAGAGTGCTCTCCCCCCACCTGGAGACACTACCTCACAGATGCCAACTCCAACAAGATGACGGCACTTGAGCAGGTCAGTAGCAAGATGGTCGAGCTTATCAACTATTATTATTTTTACAGTATTATCATTATTATCATTATTATCATTATTATCATTATTATCATTATTAACTGCTTGCTTGTCCTTATGGTCTTAGCTGTTTTATTACCTGAAATTATTTGATAATTTGTATATTGTACCTGTCTTAATATTTGGTTCTGAGTGTGTGTTCATGTGAGAAATGGTAATGTAATAGTTTGCTCCCTAGACCTCTATCAAGCTTGAAAGAAAGACCCTTCAAGATAAATTGGTACATTTTTCTGGTAGAAAAAGCCCCACCCCATTAATCTCCCCTTTAAGACTGTTTATGTATTACTGATCAACCACTGTATTGTCAGACAGCCTGGGGAACAACAACAGCAACAACAATAATCACTGTATTGTATTATTCATTATATTAATTTGTAACTTTTGAGTTCGTTACGTGTTTTATATTTTAATTATGCCTCCTCTTCAGTCCCTGGCGGTGAGTCCGGAACAAAAGCGTGGTAGCCTGAAGGTGATGGGCCGGGGGGAGCGACCCAGCCGGGGGATCAGACACACCGGCTCACTCAACTACGGCAAGGAGTCACAGGTCGCACGGGAGAACTTTCTGGCCAGTCTTAGGGCAGGTTAGTTCACTTCTGTTTATTTATTTATTTATTTTATCATTATTATTAACCCCTTCAGACTCATATGATGCAGAGGTTGCCAGATTAGCAATAAGAAATAGAGTTCTCTCACTCTTATAAATACCTCTCCAAAATTAGTTTTCTGCCCACAGCTAACTCAAAGACAACTGCAAAGGTTGAAGTAACTAAACTAAAGGTTTCTAAATACCCCTGATGGTAACAAAGACTAAAGTATCCCTAATCGGCTCAAAATCGCGTCATATGTCGGAGAGGGTTAATATAATTTTTCTGGCCTACCTATTTGAAACAGGGGAGGGGATACCTACAGCACTAAAGAGCACTTAACAGACATTTATGGTCATATTTGAGTTAATTACTGTATGAACAATATGATTAATTATTTAAATTACTAAAATATTCCTCGTTGTTGAACAGTAAAAATATATATTTATTCTGTTTAGTTTAGTTTTAGTTTTCTATTTAGTTTTTGTGCGTTTGCTTTTTATTATTTGTTATGTATTTGTTTATTTATTTTGCTTTTGTTTCCCCCTTGGTTAGCTGAAACACCTTGAGATAACTGTGTCCTTGCATCTTTTGTTTCCCTCTTGGTTAGCTGAAACACCTTGAGATAACTGTGTCCTTGCATCTTTTGTTTCCCTCTTGGTTAGCTGAAACACCTTGAGATAACAGTGTCCTTGCATCTTTTGTTTCCCCCTTGGTTAGCTGAAACACCTTGAGATAACTGTGTCCTTGCATCTTTTTATTAATTACTCCATAACTTCACCTCCATTGTCTACAGAACTTATCCTCTCAGTGTTTTAGTAGTCAGAACTCCCGTCTGATAAAAGGAACCCTTCTTTTGTTATTGAATCAAGTCCCTCTTGGTGTAATTGAGTTTGTTGATTCGTTAACTGTGTTGGTGGTGTAATGGTTTAGATGCTTATGTTCTGCGTGTGGTGTCCCGAGTTCGAATCCCGGGAGGACCATATGCTTTCTTTAGTTTATTCAAGTACATTGGGGTTTGTAATGGATGATTGGTGTTAAGAATGGGGTATTACTTATTCTTGAGAAACAGTAGTAGTTGTTGTTGTCGTTTCCTAGGCTGCCTGGCCGAACACCCCCGAGTCCCTAAGGAAGGCCATGGCCACGAACAGTAGTTCACCTGTCCTGCTTTGTCAGTTTATGATAAACTAAGCAGATTCGTTGGAAGAGCAATAATAATCTGCACTAATTTAATCCTATTGAAAACTAACAGATCTAATTTATTATGTTGGGATATGAGTTTGGTGTATGGAATTATCACTGATGCTTAATATAATGATAAGATGGTGTTTGGTCAGGTTCTGGTGGTCTTGAAAAGGGTTCCGGTGAAAGGAGTCCTGATGAGGAGCGCCACTCAGTCTACGACAATGTCCCTCTCATTATTTGCAACAAGAGCTACCACGACTACCACCCAGATGTCTTAATAGATTCAGGTTAGTATCATGGTAAACCCAACGCCACGTGGAAACATGGGGGCAGGGGGCTAGGAATCCTCCTCCCCTTGTAAAATTCTCCTACTCAACGAGACAGAGAAAGGGGCGAGGAAACGCGAAAGTGGTCCCGGACCCTGAGAATTAGAACCCTTGAATGTTATTTCTGTTTGGGCTCCGTTTCGAGTCGGCCACCCCCAGCAATGGGGTATGTGCCTGAGTATATACATACATACATATCATGGAAGCAGTGGTATTGCGAGAAACACCAATGAATACCCTCAAAACTAAATTATTACCAGTAACTTTCCTAGAAAAAAATAAATTGAAAAAATGGGGAATGGGCCTGACTAAATAGATAGATAGAACTTTCCTAACCTTTGGGAAGTGCTGCCTAAGAGCTATGTGTTGAAAGCTTACAATATTGTGAATACAGTAATAGAAAATGTATATCTACATTACAAAAGAAGTGGTTAATGCATAGACTAGTGTATTTAAAGTAAGCTCTGGTTATTTCCACATAGCGATTTTGATAAGATCTTTTGCCTTTATCTGGTGTCGTCCCAGTTTTGGTTTGTTTATTTTGCAAGTTTTACATTATAATTCACAAATCAAAGAGCTGCACTTGGACCATGGTCCTATCCCATAGGTTTTTTCAACTTAGATCTTCAAGAATACATGGATTTAAAGATAACTTTCTGTAGAATTGGGGAAGCAACAGGCTGGAGCAGGTTCAGAAACCCTTGACATAAATAAGTTTATGCTATGAAAATATCACAATAACTAGCAAATATATCATCAACTCCTTCATAATTTTTTCTCTTTTTGTTATGACTACATCTTTAGTAATATTTATTTAGTTCTTTTAATTTATATTCTTTATTACAAATATTTTAATCATTATGGTTTTGTGTGGGTTTTATATTATGCTACTTGACAATCAATTTACAATCAATTGACAATCAAGATACACAGAGGGCCTCGGAGTCGGATGGATCCTAAATCGAGTGGTCAATCCTGTAAGTCCTTCACTAAACTGGCTCGGGTTGTCCCTCTCACAGGGAATAGGTCCGCTTGGGGGCATTCTGTGTATGGCCACCCTCGTAAGTGGAGTAAGGCGTCCGGCAATAGATAGATAGATAGACAATCAATTTGAATAATGTGTTTGAAATTCTAATGGTAGGAAAGCTAAACATATCTAATGGTAGGAAAGCTAAAAATATTCAACAGATGTCAAGCAGGTATGCTACTGAAAAAATGTGAAGAATATGATGGCATTCTGTAAACTTAGGAAAAATCCACATAGCGATTTTGATTCGTTGTTTTGTCTTTTTACTGCGTTCGTATACGTTTTGGTTTGTTATTTTTGCAAGTTTTACATTATAACAAGATCCTGAGGATGGATATAAGGGTTGAAGGACTTGCCAGGGATGCTATAGAAGTTGATGTGGCATGGAGAATGGGCATCATGTGATCAAGGCATACCCTGGCAGAACATGGAACTACCCTGTCAATATACTGTATAGCAAACTGATACTTAATATAACTGATAATAGGATTGACACACCAACTGTCTTACAACAACAAATGTACGGTAAATAATTGTTAGTTGTCCTTTGAAAATATTTGGCAGGAACTAGCTAAAGTAAGTAGCAATGCTCGTTAAATCTAAACCCGACTGGCCTTGGAGTAAGGAGTATATGGTGCAAAATTGTAAGTCATATTATTAAATTATTTGGCAGTGCAGTAGCTAGAATAAAAAGAAGTTCATGATACTGAAACGGGATTGTCCTTACAGAAGCCAGTGCACAAGAGGGTTCCGGGAGCAGTGAGTGTACGGTGGAGAGTCGAGAGTCACCCCTTCCCTCAACCCACGACGACGATGACAACGATGACGCCAGTACCAGCAGTCCCAGGAGGTAGCCTGACAGTATTATATTTCTTGTGTACAGTGAAGTGAAAGAGTTCTTGCCCAATTATGCTCCAAGTTGTTCTTGTACAGTCAGTAAATAAAGTTTATTCCCAACTATGATCTGAGCACAGGATATTGAAATTATAGCTATTTTTTCCTCCTTGAATATTATGATGCAGTTGTTCAGCGTAATAGCTTTCAATCTCCATGATATGCATTTCACTTGAAGTACTTAGGCTCAGTACAGGTTACAAATATATTTGAAATTCACTTGTCAATGACTGTGCATACTCTACATTTTTGTTTTAGCCGACAACAAATTGTGCTAGGTCCCTATTTTTATTATTTAGCTATTTCAAAGATTTGATAGTGAAATATGTTGTTGTTTATGATCCAGAAACATAGCGGTATCTAATTTTTCCATTCAATCCTTTTAGAGTGACGGTGGACAGGTGGCACAGTTTTAATCGCAAATCCTACTCCCCGGGCCTGAGACAGCTGGGCACGCAGATCAACGGGTTCAGCGCCGGACAAATGCTACACCTGCGCAAGAGAGCCCTCCTTAGGTGAGGTCTTGCGGTAATCATACATATGAGCATGCTGATCAGGTGCTATTACTCTTTTTGTCTACAATACCCCATAGCACTTAATTTATATATAATTGTTCAGCTCTATCTTGTCCTGACAGGAACTAAATTACGGGCCTTCTTTCCACATAGCGATTTTGATATGTTGTTTTGACTTTATATTGTCTTTGTCCCAGGTTTGGTTTGACTTTGTTTGCAAGTTTTACATTTTAATTCACCTAAGAATTTAACAAAAATGAAGGTGTGTTAATTGGACTTTCACATTAAATAGTTATCCCCCCCCCATTCTTTCACTTTGGAATTGTTAACCCGTACTATACCAGCGATAGCCGTTGGCCGTCAGTAAAAAAAGTCACTCTCCAGTACCAGCGACGGACAACGGCCGTCAGTAATATGCGGTCCTTGTTATTGTCAATATCGAGCGGTAGCTGCTAACATGACTTGTCAGCACTGCTCTGAAGAGTTGGCAACACTTCTCAGCTTGTTTGCAAGCACCTACAAGCTGGCTGGACCAGTGCTTCACCAACTTTTGAGCTGGGAGGTTGTTTTATTTTGCCTCTGAAGCCAGTTTTACCACACTGCTTGGTACTGGAGAGTACATTTATGGTAATACCCTCTGGTACAGTAGGGGTTAAAACATGTGGCTAAGATTGGAATAGCATTAAGTTATCTAGCTACATATCGTAATTTACCCACGTTACTCCCCAGACTAACGGCCCTGATGGAGAGGTACTGTCCTAGTAACCGGGGCGGATGGAACTGGGAGCTGCCAAAGTTCATGCGCAAGATGAAGGCGCCCGACTACCGCGAGAGGCAGGTGTTTGGTATCCCTCTGCTGATGGTAGCCCAGCGTACCGGTCAACCCCTTCCCCCGTGCATACAGGCCGCATTGCACCACCTACGCACCACTTCACTAGACCAGGTTGGCTGTCGTTTTTCATGTATTTTTGTATTTACTCAGGCCCATTGCCCACTTTTCCTGTTTTTTTTGTTTGTTTTTGGGGGTCGCTTTTCATTCTTTACATTTTGTTTCATATACCTGTATGGGTTTTTTTTTTTCTTTTCCCTTTGTAATGTCTCGTCCTTGTTTTGGTTTGTATATTTTGCAAGTTTTACATTATTATTTGTCATGCTCTTATCCACTTTTGAGAGGTAGTATTTATAAGAGGCTCCTACGCAATTCAAACTGATTTCTTTCCATCCTTCCATCTCATCCTTGGCCTATCACTCCCCCTATTACCCCTTACTTACAGTATTTTTTCCTTTGGTAGAAAAGTCTAATTCACCGTAATACTCATCCTCAATCTACAGTACTGTATTTTTGGCCATATAAAACTCCTTCTTCCAGATAAGGTGCGCTCACAATAATATTGAAAATTTTAAAGAAAAATTTGATTGATATTTGCTGTAGAAAACACAGTACTATTTTTAAAATAAATTTGAAAAGGAAAATATTTCTTATATGCTTAGTATACGATACAGCATGTCTTCACTCAGACGGTTTGTTAAGCAAATATTAATTCAAGGTAATGAAAAATAACACTTCATCATCATCAAATCTGATGCCCCGCTTCCAGAGGAAGCACCCCAAAAGGGATGGCCATGGCAGAAACTGCCTCCAGGCTCCCAGACATGCCCCGACTGACCCACTCCACAGTGCCATTTCCACTAAGTGGATTCATAAACACTGAAGGAGCAGACCCAGAGCAGTCCCTCACCCGGATGGCAATTCCACCACTGTTATAATCCAAGAATAATACAATAATAATCATAATATTGTGTTCTTTTATTTATAATTTTATTTTGCTAAAGTGTTGTTTCCACATAGCGATTTTGATAAGTTCTTTGTCTTTTTACTGTGTTCGTCTAAGTTTTGGTTTGTTTATTTTGCAAATGTTTACATTATAATATCCCTCCCTCCCCAGGTTGGCATCTTCCGCAAGCCCGGAGTACGGTCGAGAATCCAGCGGCTGCGTGAGGCCCATGAGGCTGGGGAGGACATCCACTACAGCACCTTCGGCACTTGTGACATAGCCGACATGGTCAAGACATACTTCAGGGAACTGCCAGAGGTCCTGCTCACCAACAAGCTCTCCGAGATGTTCATTACCATATTCCAGTGTGAGTGAAGGGCAATGATTTTTGTATAAGATGCAGTTTTTAAGGCCTTGCACTCCCTTGATTCATATTTGTTTTCACAAACTCGCCAAATAAAACCTAACTAGTGAAATCAATTAAAGTAATGAATACATGTGGTACTCCAAGGACTCGAACCTAGGATACTCACACCAAAATTCCGCACACTAAGCACAGGGGCTTTACTGAAGATTTGCCACAAATCTCTAGACCTGAGCGTCCAAATTCTTGACATCTGCTATTGGTACAGCCTGGGATCGAACTGCTGACCTTTCGATCAGCACCTAGACGCGCTACTGATCATGCCAGTGCCAATGGCATACATACATATACACCTCCCCGTGGCGTAACTGATAGCGCGTCGGGCTCACAACCAGAAGGTCCCAGGTTCGAGACCCGGGCGGGGAAGAGACATTTGGGCAAGTCTCCTAACGGTGTAGCCTCTGTTCACCTAGCAGTATAAATAGGAACCTGGTATAAGTGGACGAAGTTGTGACGTCCCATCTGGGGTTGGTGATCGGTTACAAGGCGAGATGGGTATCGTACTGGTCAACCTAAGCTACTGGTCAACCTAAGCCTTCGGGTGAGACTGGTACCGTAGTGAGAATGGTACCGTACAGGTTAACCCTAAGCCTTCGTATCCAGATGTCGCCAATTGGCTAAAATACAGACTACACACACATCCACAGCCATTCCAACGATACATATAACACTTACCATGCATTTCACGCAATACATTCCCAGTTAAGGAGGCGCGATAATAATGAGCTTAGCTCGCATTGCGTGGATTCCCCTTGACGAACAAGTAACTGAGTAACATACATGTAATGGTTAGCGTCGTTTTCCATTAGCTACTAACGGCGCAGAAGGGGGTGCTTTTCTGTAGTTGGATTGTAATATTTAAAAATTCCATAATGTCATCACTGTCCAATTGCCTAATGTACAGTGCTCTTTGTAGCTCTCTAAATATTCTAAAATCAATATCTCCTAAATTACCACTGCGTTAAAGTTGCCACTTACTCATTTAAAAAAACAAAGCCTGGCAGTAGTTTATGACTCATTCACTCATGCAATGTAAGTGTAAGGATTGATCTTTGTATCTCTTATATAATAATGTGAGTGAGGAGTTGCTCTCAGGTTAAAGACCTATCTATCTATCTATCTATTTACTCAGGCCCATCCCCATTTTTGTTATATTTTTGTTCATACTGTATTAGATGTTCATAGCTTTTTCCCTATGTGAGAGAATAGGATTTCTTCATATTGTTCTCCTCTTCTCCTACCCTCTCCACTCCCATTACTTAAATCTCTACTTTTCCTACAGACCTGCCTAGTGAGCACCGTCTAGAAGCCCTACAGTGTGCGGTGCTGCTGCTGCCGGATGAAAGTCGGGAAGTGCTCATTGCCCTCCTCACATTCCTCGCCGATGTGGCTGCCAACTCTCACCTCAACCAGGTATAGTATGGTGCTGTTAATCACTCCATTTACAAAAGTGAAGATTGACTACATATACCATGATGCTCAAATCTGAGTCTGTTATGCTTATTGATATCAAATTTTCTTATAGTTCATTTTAGTCACCCATTACTTCTTCAATTAAAAAGCTTTTAGAATTTACCTTCTGGGTGAACTACTGTTCAGGCTTACAGCTCTGCCTACTATGACTATTAACCGCCCATGCTCCAGCGGGTAGTAAGTTAGTAACCCACCATGGGTACTGGAAACTGGCTTTAACTGTCACCTTATACAGAGCTACAATGTTTTTTGTTTTTGTGTGTTTTTTTTTTTATGAATAGTTTAACCAGACCACTGAGTTACAACATGTAACTCTCATAGGGCTGGCCTGCACTGGTGTTAGGGCATCATTGTAGACTGTGCTCGCATCTACTAATTCATCCATTTTCAAATAATATTTGTCATATTTACAACAAACCAGCAAAGAGGTCTATAAAAAAATACTATACATTGTTCTCTTTTCCTTTGTAGATGCACGCCAGCAACCTAGCAGTGTGCCTGGCTCCCTCACTGTTCCACCTGAGTGTGGGGGGATCGGGGTCCAGTCCTCTGCGGCGGAGGGCGGGCGGCACTCCAGAACACAGGGACCTCTCCGAGAACAAGGCTGCCCACCAGTGCCTCACTCTTATGATTCAGCAGGTAAAGGATTACAAAAAAAAGTGTTTGTGTTAAGTAGGTAATCAGTGTATTGAAAGTTTTGAATTTTTGTTTTATTCTGTAAAGCCAGTATCACACAAGTGTTTTTATAGTCAACATTCGATGATCAAAATTTTTCTGGCAACATTTCTGGATTATTTTGCCCTGGTATCGGAAACTAGACTGATTGTAGATTAATTTAGATGACCAAAATCATCAAAATGTTTCCTTCATAATCTGCCAGACCAGTGTTAAGGATAAATGTTGAGGGAAAATGTGCTCGTGTGATACCAGCTTATATAGGAAGATGTACAGTAGATTCTTGGTGAAAATGTAGAGCTGATTTTTCTACATTATAAGAGTGTTCTTTGCTTTGCTTTTTCAAATTAAACAAATATATAACCAGCCATCTATTTTATCAGTCTATGTACTGTATATATAACTCCTGATTACTTGTATGTGTAAATAATCAGCTATATTTTCAGTACAGGTTTCCCTCACTATCCGATGCCCCAATTTACGATATTATTATAGGTTTTTCGGGGCTTGTGTTTGGGTTTTGGCTGGTCCCAGAACACATCCTCATTTACCCCATTAAACTTAGGGTTTGCTATATGATTTTTCTATTTAAGATCGGGTTTTCAAGAATGTATCCCAATCGTAAATCGAGGGAGACCTGTATGTCCCTAGTGCTTACTTATATCCCTCTTGTGTGCGTTTATAACCCCTGATCTGTTGTGTGCGTTTGTAACCCCTGTTCTGTTGTGTGCGTTCCAGGTGAGCCAAGTGCAGTGTGTGCCAACGGAGATGCTGAGCAACTGCCGCTTCACCTACCTGGAGCAGAGTCAGCCTGTGTGTCTAGAGGACCTGGGGGGCTCTACTGTAGGGGGACTGGGGGGCTGTGGGGGGCTGCCGCTGGGTGTGGAGGCGGACTGGGCGGCGTATATGAACGCTTGTGTGTCCGCGCTGCTCAAGGAGGCTAGGGATAGGTGGGTGTACTGGAATCTTTGAAGTTGAAGCTTTTGTTTTCTAATGCTTTTTGACAGGTAGTCAGATACCTGCAAGTTGTGTTGCTGAATGCAGTACATATTCCAAAGTAGACTTCGTACAAATAAGCATGTATAGCTGGCTAGGAACAAGAAAAATACAGGATACTATAAATAAAGTTATGTTTGCTTGGGAAACAGATTAACTTGCTCATGTAGTAATGTACACACTATGTGGTCGATTGTGTTCTTTTATTTCATAAATTTTAACTTGCTCATGTAGTAATGTACACCCTATGTGGTGGATTGTGTTCTTTTATTACATAAATTTTATTTTTATTGTCCTTGTCCCAATTTTGGTTTGTTTAGTTTGCAAGTTTTACATTTTAATTTAGTAAGCGTTATTTTCACATACCGATTTTGATAAGTTATTTTACCTTTACCTTGTATCATCCCAGTTTTGGTTTGTTTAGTTTGCAAGTTTTACATTTTAATCTATCACTTTCCTTGAGGCTGCTAAGATTGATGCACATGACAAATATGAAAAACAAAGCATGGGTAATAAATGTTACACTTTTGTTTGTCAGGTCTCGGGGGTGGGTGCAACAAAGCAGTGGTGACCCCCAGGTGGAGCTACTGTACAGGAAGGTGGGTGACGGTCATCCACTCCGGCTCTGGCGATCAACTACCGAGGTTGAAGCTCCACCGCCGGAACTTCTCAACAGAATCATAAGGGAGAGGTATGCGTTTAAATATGTTGGTGGTGTAATGGTTTAGATACTTATGTTCTGGGTGTGGTGTCCCGAGTTCAAATCTCGGGAGGACCATATGCTTTCATTAGCCTAGTCTATTAAGTTCATTGGGGTTTGTAATTGATGATTAATGTTAAGAATGGGATGTTACTTGATGCTACATATGTTGATGATGCTAGGATTTCTATCTATCTATCTATGTACTCAGGCACATTCTAGGATTTGGAATGCAATTTTTTATCATGAAACTTGAACTGAATTTTTTATGCAGCTTGTATTATGAAATCTAAAGTTAAAAGAATCATAATATTTACCAAGACACTTCTCTCGAACCTCTCAATTAGTAAATCATCAGGAAAAGTTACACATCCTGTTTGAGTGATATTTTAATGTTTTCTATTCATTCAAATTGTTGTTTTTTATTTGTTCTTTTATTTAAAAATTATTATTTTGCTTAAGCGTTGTTTCCACATAGCGATTTTGATAAGTTGTTTTGTCTTTTTACTGTGTTCGTCCAAGTTTTGGTTTGTTTATTTTGCAAGTTTTACATTATAATTACAAGATATTTCATGCCTTCTTGCATTTCTTGCAGACACTTATGGGATGACACTCTGCTGAAGTGGCGCGTGGTAACTCGGTTAGACAGACAAGCAGAAGTCTTCCAGTACATGTGTAACTCCATGCCGCCACGCCCACCGGTTGACTACTGTGTGCTCAGGTATCAGAGGGTTGGGTCTGCATTTTTATTATAGTATTTGATCCCATAAAAGATTCCCTTATCACATATTTTAGATGATTATGTTCTGGGTGTGGTGTCCCCAGTTCGAATCCTGGGAGGACCATATGCTTTCATTAGTTTATTCAAGTACATTGGGGTTTGTAATTGATAATTAATGTTAAGAACGGGGTGTTACATATTTATATATTCTAGCTATCTCCAGAAAAACTTTGTGATTAATATTTCCCTCTTAAACTGAATAAAATTAATATTTCCCTCTTAAACTGAATAAAATTAATATTTCCCTCTTAAACTGAATAAAATTAATATTTCCCTCTTAAACTGAATAAAATTAATATTTCCCTCTTAAACTGAATAAAATTAATATTTCCCTCTTAAACTGAATACAATTGTCTGGCATATAGGATTCTCGATATTTTAGTCAGTTGAATAATCAATGTAAATGATATACCTAGTGCATCCTTTACAAAACTTTCTTTTGCATCACTCCTAGCTCAGGTACTGGCTAATGATACATAGTATATGATGAACTATTGTTAGTAAATTTGTAAATAATGAGATGCATACAATATTTGAATGTACTGTACTAGGAAATAATCTCTACTGAAGGTTTGTTATGTACTAATTTCTCATTCTTTCTGTGCATCAGGTACTGGCGGAGTGACCTGGGTCGTGGTAGCTGTGTGGTGGTGGAGACATCAGTGGAACACCCTGATGCTCCTGTCCTAGTGGGAGGCATGAGGGGCATCGTCCTGGCATCGCGCTACCTAATACAGCCCTGCGGTTCTGGCAAGTCCAGGGTCACACACATATCCAGGCTCGACATGAGGTGAGTTAACCACATGTAGATTTACACTTATACATACTTTATCATCATCACCGTACTCACTCAATCAGCTACAGATCATCCATTGGCCTTACTTGGGGAGCGGTTGGTAGAGCACTCGCCTACAAACCGAGAGGTCGAGGGTTTGAGGCTCGGGCCAACCAGTGTGTGTTATTGGCAGACGACAGTGTCTAGCAATCTGTACCAACTATCCACTGAAGTCCCTGAAACATCAGGGCACCCACCCTTGCCCCGCTATTTAGCAGGGAGTGCATGGTGGTAAAAAATGCATCAATTACTTACTGATTGTGATGATGCGTTTTTTACCACCATGCACTCCCTGCTCAAGAGCTGGATTAGGGTGGGTGCCCTGATGATCAGGGACTTCAGTAAACAGTTGCCACAGATTGCTAGACTGCGCCGTTCACCAACAGCACTGGCGTCTGCCAATAACACACTGGCTGGCCCGAGACTCGAAACATCAACTACACAGTTTGCAGGCGAGTGCTCTACCAACTGCGCTACAGCCTGTGGTCTCCCAATATAAATGTACAATTAACTGAGCATGTTTCTTTCAGGGGCCGGACGCCAGAATGGTACAACAAAGTGTATGGTCAGATGACAGCCGCACACCTGACCCGCATCCGTCAGAGCTTCAAGCACCATGCGGTGGGCCCCGAGAGTAAAGTCTAGCATACGGAGAGCAAGATCTGGGCCTCACTCCGCTCTAAGGGGCACGGAGTGAGGCCCAGGTCTTCCCCTTCCCCGGCCCCAGGAGCAAGGTCTAGGTCATCATCTCCGGCCCTTGGAGGAGTTAGGTCAAGGTCCTCGTCCCCGGCCCCAGGTGTCAAGTCTAAGTCCCCATCCTCTGCCTTAGGTGGTGTTAGATCTAGGTCATCTTCTCCAGCTCCAGGAGTAAAGTCTAAAAGCTCATCACAAGGTCTGGGAGGAGTAAGATCCAGGTCTTCTTCTCCGGCCCAAGGACTATCACCTAAACCTTCGTCCCCTGCCTTAGGAGGAGTAAGATCTAGATCTTCATCCCCAGCCCAAGTAGTAAAATCTAAGCCTTCATCCCCAGCCTTAGGAGGTGTAAGATCTAGGTCTTCTTCCCCAGCCCAAGGAGTAAAAGCTAAATCTTCCTTCTCCTCCAAAGGATTAAAACCAAAGTCCTCCTCCTCGGGAAGTGTTAGATCAAGGTCATCATCCCCAGCCCAGGGAGTTAAGTCTAAAGCCTCCTCAGCTATCCCAGGATCTCATAGTAAGACCAAGGGCCCTTTCTCCAGCCCTAAAAAGAAGATGAAAATACCCTTGGCACAAGCGGAAGAAGACCTAGCACAAGACGAAGAAGACAATTATTTTGATTTTGGCTAGTCTACCCTTAGCACAAGAAGACCTTTAATTCTATTTTTTTAATTGAATCTGAAATTATTCTTAATTATAGTCTCGTCAAAACTTTTGGCGATACACAGGTTTTTTATAGTGGTAGCCAAGATATAGTGTTGTGTACGGGTCCACTTTTACCAAACAAACCCATGCATAGGATCTGTGAGGCCTTCAAACTTCCATTATAATAACTAGGAAGGCTGCACAGAAAAATGCTATTAAACGAGGATAGAAAATTCAGGTTACTTATTTATTTTTAAGAAATGACCATTGAAGTTTTATCCAGAACTTCTCAATTATATATTTTTTTCTATTAGCCGTGCAGCTATAAATTGGAAGAGAGTTAACCCCTTCTGTACCGTCAACGTCTTATTAACTTTAATCTGTCTATTATTAGACAATTTTATGCAGTTTCAAAAGGACCTTCAGCAGTTAACAGGCTTCGAACTCTCACTTAGCTCTTTTTACTACCACAGATCCTTCTGAAACTGCATAAAAGTGCCTAAACATAGCTAGAATATAATATAAATAAGACATCGCCGGTACAGAAGGGGTTAAACAGAGTACATTCACCAGAGCTTCCAGGGGTTGATAAAGGTGGGAGTAGTAGAAAAAGTAATATACAGGTCTCCCTCGATATACGATTGGTTTACATTCCTGAAAACCTGATCTTAAATAGAAAAATTGTAGAGCGAACACTAATATTAATGGGATAAATGAGGATGCGTTCTCAGACCACCCAAATGTATGTATGTACCGGTATGTACGGTATATACTCAGGCCCAATATCAATTTTTATTTTTTGGGGGGGGGACTCAAGACAGAGCCCGAATAGGGACAACATAACAGAATACAATGAACACGCCAAAACAATATAAAAATTCACACACATCTACTGTAGGTCATCCAGGAGAAGACCCAGAGACCAGGGTCACCAATACCTAAAATACTGTAGTATCGTAAACCAGGGCATCGGATAGTGAGGGAAGCCTGTATATCCCATATCACAAGTGACCAACATATACAGCAGGTGTTCAAGTTAATGTGCCCAATAATGTTCATGTGGACCAGTTGTACATTCCTCTGTCGGGTTTCTCAAGTGATGTAGGATTATAGCCGGTAAGATCCTGTGTAGCGGGGAAGAACTGTTTTTCAGATGCGTCTTTACTAAAGCCGGTATCACACGAGAGCTTTTTCACTCAACATTTATCCTCAACACTGGTCTGGCATCTTATGAGGTCAACATTTACAATATTTTGGTTACGTAAATTCATCTACCACCAGTCTAGTTTCCGATACCAGTGCAAAATATTCCTGAAATGTTGCCAGAAAAATGTTGGATCATCGAATATTGACTAAAAATGCTCTCGTGTGATATCGGCTTAAGAAACATTGAACAATATCTTTAACCTAATCTAACCTAATCTAGTATATTAGTAGACTATTTATGAATGTAAAATGTAAAAATATGTTGTAACATTACCAAATTGTTGAGATTTAAGTACAGGTCTCCCCGCTACACAGGATTATACCCTATAGTCTCTTTTTAGCCCCTCAGAGTACATAGAATTATATATTAATATATATATATATATGTATATCGGTATATATACTTGTACATAATATGTGTCTTGTTATTGTATAATACACCAGATTTGCTTTGTGTACCATTTTGTACCAAAGTGCTGCTTTGTTTGACAATCAGAGATTAAGTCCTGAAAGATTTTATAGCCTAGTGGTACATCAGACATTCATTTAGGAACAAACATCCAGTGTTAAGTAACACCCCGTTCTTAACATTAATCATCAATTTTAAACCCCAATGCACTTGAATAAACCAATGAAAGTATTTGGTCCTCCCGGGATTTGAACTCGGGACACCACACCCAGAACATAAGCATCCAAAGCAGTACACCACCAACACAGTTAAAGGTTGAGTACACGATCACGATTAATATCCATTTTCAAATTTTTAATATCAATCTAATCATGTGCTCGACCCAACTGCATTATGGAAAGCGTAATGTTTTAGTGAGTGGAAAGAACAATAAATGGAGCCAAGATCACTAAGGATCGGCCTTGCTAGACATTGGTTCCTGAAATATCCAGACTAAATATTTGGTATCAACATTACCATCTACTTCATTAGGGTGCCAAATTTGAGGCTTAGGAATCCTCCTTTCTTTAGAATGAAGGACCAATAAATAATAATGGTTCGCATTTTATTTTGGAACTGGCAGAATTTTATGAGAAATGATTTACACTATGCGAGAATACCTTGCTAAGGCTGGTATCACACGAGCGCTTTTTCACTCAACATTTATCCTCAACACTGGTCTGGCAGCTTATGAGGTCAACATTTAGAATATTTCGGTCACCTAAATTCATCTTGGAACAGTCTAGTTTCCAGTACCAGTGCAAAATATTCCAGAAATGTTGCCAGCAAAATGTTGATCATCGAATGTTGACCATAAATGCTCTCGTGTGATACCGGCTTAAAACATATCAATAATGAATCACTCAGAATTCAGTATTATATTAAATGAGAAGTCTGACTTACACTCTGTTTCATTTTATCTGACGGTAAATTGAATCTCTTAGCAGCTAATTTATTGATAGTTAATGGAAAAATATGAAACTACTATGTCTCTGCATCATATCTAGACCAAGTGTACAGTACTGTATATAATTAGAACCATATTTCACTTCAAAATCTTCATAATAACTGAGAAATCTTGATAGGAACTTGTAATTTTCCGCCAGTTGAAAAGAAACAGGGTATAAGTGCCACAGAGCTATAATGATCGTTAAGACTTAGCTGCCTTGACCCTCAGAACATCAACGCTCGTAATCTTTAAAAAAAAATCCTTTCATTTATTCATATATTTTTTAGTTTCCTCGCTAGATCTCCCTCAAACTTAGAAAAACACCCCCTAGATTCACCCTCAAAGATAAATTTGTACATTTTTCGGTAGAAAAATGTCTCGGCCTGGTTCCTCAAAAAATTTCAGGTATTTTTTAAGGTTGATGGAGGTCTAGGGAGGAAACTAAATAAATAATAGATAATACTTTTAAGTAAATACCTAGAAACCTCCCCTTAATCTGACAATTTCAGTAGGAACTATAGACCAACAGCTAGAGGGTGATACGAAACTGAAAACAATAATGTGTTTTATCTTTCTCGTCTTTGCGAACGGTTGAATCTGACTGTACCGATATTGTATATATAAACATCCACCGAGGCAGCAGTCACTTGGATATGAGAAAGTGACGTACTATACCCTGTTCCAAATAAGTACGCCATTAACCTCTGTAACTAATAAACAACTAGAGTAGTAAACCGAGTACAGTTGTTGTCGTCGTTCCCTAAGCTGCCTGGCCGAACAGCCCCGAGTCCCTAAGGAAGGCTATGGCCACGGTCAGGTTTTCTCACAGGGCTCTCAAGGACAACAACAACAACTGAGTACAATAGGTAGACCGAGAAAGACGTGGGATCAGGTGGTACAAACCGATCTCGCAGGGACTGACTAAGAGGGACGCCTAAGACCGCCATTAGGTGAACAGAAAGACTTACCTACTCACATGTGGATCATAGTCTTTAATGTATGTATTATGTATAGTAATCCAGGAATGTATGCATGTATGTATATAAGTAACACCCTGTTCTTAACATTAATCATCAATTACAAACCCCAATGTACTTGAATAAACTAATGAAAGCATATGGTCCTCCCGGGATTCGAACTCGGGACACCACACCCAGAACATAAGCATCTAAACCATTACACCACCACCACAGTTACCCAGGCACATACCCTATAGCTGGGGGTGGCCGACTCGAGACAGATCTTGAAAAACAACATTAAAAGTTCCAATTCTTAGGGTCCGGGACCACTTTTTCATTCCTTTACCTCTTTCTCTGTCTCGTCTAGTAGGTGAATTTTACAAGGGGAGGGGGATTCCTAGCCTCCCGCCTGATTTTCCCCAGCCCTTTTTGAGTTACAGAGGTTCGGGTTAACGACTTCTGGCCTACCTATTTGGAACACGGTATAGGGATTCTGTAGTAAGGGAGAGTGGCCATCATTTTCTTTGGATGCTATTTTGGTGCCGTAATTATAATAAATTCATGTATTTGTTTTCATCAACTCACCAATTAATTTACAAATAAACCTATCTAATGAAATCAATGAAAGTAATGAATACATGTGGTACTCCAAGGACTCCAACCTAGGATACTCACACCGAAATTCCGCACACTAAACTTTAGGCTATCAAGACAGTTCTTTATGCACAAGCCTACGATATATTATGCATTCTCGAATACTGGATATTAATCTAAGCATGTACATATTCCCAACTGCTCTATGGTAAATTAATGTTTAGACGAATGGAAGGGGTAATTAACAGGGCACTTAACCACAAGGGAAGGCCTCGCTATAAATTACTCCTGAACCAGGGGGATACTTTATTTTGGTTCATGTACAGTTAATGACAAATGTTCGTGAGCTCTTGCGCGATTTTTTTTTTTTTTTTGATATGGCAATTTAGCTTGATAGTGATACCAAATCAGCTATGTATTAATAAATTCATTATTATGTAGCAGATTTGATCTGAAAACAATCTATATCTGTTGCCTGACGCCTTACTCCACTTAATGAGGGTGGCCATACACAGAAGGCCCCCAAGCGGACCTATTCCCTGTAAGAAGGATAACCCGAGCCAATTTAAATGGATATTCATATAAAAAAATATTGATTACAAATAGTGATCATATACTGTGACCTTGACTTTTGACTTAATATAAAATACATATACTGTATTTGGATGTTCGTCGCATTGACCAACTGAATTTGCCTTTATAATTTGGTGACAATACCTTTTTTGCAGAAGAAAATTGCAAAAACTCACTAACTTCTGTCAGTAGGTGTACAATGTATTCCAACAGCCAAATGATATATCCTGTACCGGTATTGTATTGTATGTAAGTACAGTAAATTATATATCCTGTACCGGTATTGTATTGTATGTAAGTATGTATTTACTCAGGCCCATTCCACACTTTTCCTATTTGTTATTTTATTTTTGTTATTTTTACTTTTATTTTTCTGGGGGTGGCCGACTCAAGACAGAGCCCGAATAGGGACAACACAACAGAAAACAATGAACACACAAACACAAAATACCAGTATTGGTGAATGTTTATGATGTTAATGGATTTATTTGAGTGTGGGGAGAGGCCCTATTAGACAATTTAATTCAGCTTAGGAAGGACCTTTAGCCATAACAAGGCTTCAAACTATCTCAACCAACCTTGCTAACTACCACATATCCTTCTTTATTGACTCCAGCAGCACCAATATGACAGAGGTTGGCCGCTCTATCCCGGTTACTATAGGGTCTCTGTGAAGCCGGTATCACACGAGCACTTTTTCCCTCAACATTTATCTTCAACACTGGTCTGGCAGCTTATGAGGTCAACATTTATAATATTTCGGTTACCTAAATTCATCTATCATCAGTCTAGTTTCCGATACCAGGGCCAAATATTCCGGAAATGTTGCCAGAAAAATTTTGAACATCGAATGTTGACTATAAAAGCTCTCGTGTGATACCGGCTTGACACACCGTTTGGAAGCTATACCACAGTTGCCTCTCCATGTTCTTCCTAGTCTTAATTTAGTAAAGCAACTGTACATGTGTTAGGCCGGTGTCACAAGAGCGCTTTTACCGGCAATTTTCTATGAGCAAGTTTGTTATCGTAATATTTGAGGCTCTTCAGCATTGGAATCGGAAACGATACTGAAGGTAGATTGTACATAGTGGCTGATTTCTGATATAACTTAGATATTAAAGCTGCCAGACTACAATTGCTCGTAAAAATTGATGGAAAAAACTCTTGTGTGACACTGCCTTTACTCTTTGTTTTTTTATCTGTATTGCTTTAGATCGAATGGTGTCTTTTAGAAATTTGTGATGCTGATTTCAGTTTGTCATCAGTGTCGGTGAAACATATCAGCATACAGTAGATAGTTGAATTAATAAGTTAATTTAATTGCCTGTTATATGATAAATTATACATTTTATTGTATTGCACACTTTTGTACCTGTCGTTATAATAGGCAGAATGATAATGCATAAACAGACTGCACTAAATGGTGAAAATGATGATGCTCTTGATTCATATGTATGAAGCTCACATTCCTAGTCCTAATAAGTTTTATAATGTTTTTGTTATCAAGAGTAATTTTCCATATCATAAGAATGTTTTATATATACTGTATATGATTACTATACACTACAGTATATCATTATTATATATCCAATATTACTTCCTTAACCCCTTCTGTACCGCCAACGTCCTTTTAACTTTTTCTGGCTACTATTAGACAATTTTATGCAGTTTAAAAAGTTACTCCAGCAATTAATAGGCTTGGTACTATCTTAACCCTTTTTACTAGCACAGATCTGTGGAAGGATCTGTGGGAGTTACAAGGGTTGCTCGAGATATTCTGTCGTCTTTTTATTGCTAGGCATCTTTCCCAAACTAAATATCGTCTATCAGTAGCCATAATTAAGTAACATCCCATTCTTAACATTAACCATCAATTACAAACCCCAATGCACTCGAATAAACTAATGAAAGCATATGGTCCTCCCGGGATTCGAACTCGGGACACCACACCCAGAACACAAAAAGGACGTCGCCAGTACAGAAGGGGTGAACACAGCAACCAACCCGAAGCCTATCATGGTCACCCTTTTTGTATTTTGTTATGACCACCAACACCACCACCTGTGTACAGTATATGTTTGTACAGAACACACACACAGACACACAGCTATCTTATCTCTATGTATCTGTTTGATCTGTCTATATCCACACACACACACACACAGGGGTGACTGGACAACTCAACCAGTAGACCATTTCAACCAGTAGCTCTCAACCAGTGCCAACCTCAACCAATACTGTTAGGTTCGGTTATGTCGAGTTTGGTTGGTACTTTAAACTGACACTGGATGATTTGGCACTGGTTGAAATGGTCTGCTGGTTGAAATGGTCTACGGGTTGGTATGTCCGGGAACCACACAAAGGCTGTAGGTTAAGATCACGTAACCTGACTCCAGTTGTACCTCTTGGTGCTGACATATTATATTATCACCATACCCCAAATGTTTTATTATCCTTCATTATAGAGCGTAACCTGACTCCAGTTGTACCTCTTGGTGCTGACATATTATATTATCACCATACCCCAAATGTTTTATTATCCTTCATTATAGAGCTTCAACTTGCTGTGTACGAGTTTAAGGCTGAGCTGTATTGTTCTTGCTCAAAGGGTACTCTTCATTCATATCCATTTGTCTTTTTAGCGTTCGTATAAGTTTTGGTTTGTTTATTTTGCAAGTTTTACATTATAATTACTTGTTTATATTTTGCTATCGTTCTACTATAATTATTTAAAGCTATTCACTTTGGATAGTATTAAAACAAAAATAGAAGGAAACATGCTTACATTACTGAAATGTTTGTGGACATGCAGTAATGCAAGTATTGGTCGCTCTTCTGTAAATCTAAAATGGCTTACTTAAGAGTGGGAAAGGGGTGGGACCTTCTTTTTTTTTTTAATTAGTTGCCTTTGTGATTTCCTTAATTACACCACCTCCAAATTTTTTAGACCCAAGATAATTTTAGTCTATGGAAACCTTGTGTGTCTGAGACCTAATAACTCCATATGGGTATATCGAAGACTAAAGGCCATAATCCATGGGCATTTTGTATGAATTTCAGACCAAAGCCTTTGTAAAGTTATACAACTTTTGTTTGGTAATTTTGGAATTTCAAAATTTTAGGGGTATATTTGAGCAATTCAAACAGTATATGGCATTACAGTATTTTATTTTTTTCCTTGGCAGCTTTTCAAAGATTATTTAAAATTGTAAATCACCCATGGGCTATATATAGCCTAGGAAACTCGGTGGTCTGGTTAAACTAATTGTATAAAAACATATTATATATAATATATATATATATTATATATAATATATATATATATATATATATATATATATACAGTATATATATATATATATATATATATATATATATATATATATATATATATATCCTAGGAAAGATTGTATGGAATATACTTATTTGTTATTGGCATTGTAGTTTGGTGAACATAATATTTGCCCTTGGCAAAAATGGCGAAAATGTTTTAAGTGTCGGGTCACTTTCTAATTCCGAATTTGTAAGGGCATATTAGGAATCTCCATGACTTTGCGATTCCAACGGTATACGATTTATTTTTATTTTTGGATATTTGTTGCGCCCATGGAGTCTGTGAATAGATTTTCGAAATCCAAAAATCACCAATCACCCATAGTCGAGGTAAAAATGCATGGAATTTACTCAAATTAGTATCACAAGTACACTTACACCCCCTGAATCCATTGGTACCATCATAATTCAAATCTGACCATTATTATTATTATTATTATTATTATTATTATTATAGGATTTCGATTCTGACCTACCCTCCAAAAAAAAAATCTGATTTTCGAAATTTCAAAGTCCTCTGATATGGGTCCAAATTAATTTTCAAGTAGGCCAATGGATTCCCCTCGGCACACAGATTCCGTATGTGGTCGCAGATTTAATGTGAGACTGGTCAATATGCCCTGTACACCAGCCATGCCTGACTTTTCATATTCAGAATACTGTAAATCCTTTGTCTGGATCTGTAAAAGAAATTGTGATCTACCTTACACCTTCCTCCGGTGCAATTTCCGAATGTTGTCCTACAATACATAAAAGACCGCCTCATCTACAGAGAGTGGTTACAGTCTCACATCCTAAATTTTGGCATTCCAGGCAACCCTGTTATGGGCTGCTTCTTGTCAAGTTCTTTATTGTTAGATCGGACTGGGGTACCTGATCCCAGGGTCTTTCGAGGTCTACCCCTACGCGCAGCTTCCCTCCGTTCACAGTCCGGCATCTTCTCCCTGTAAAATGGAAGAGCACTGCAGAATGTATTCTGTAGTAGCTATACTGAGGTGTGTACTGACCAATTTGCTGACTTGCGAGTTTCGTTCTATAAGGAAGTTAGAGCTGTAGACATTAGATATTTAGCAGAATAACCAGCTGTAATACAGTTTTAGTCTTTATATAAATACATGAAATCAAATTCAACATACTATATATCCATCAGAAAGCTACATAATTACTGTATTTGTGTTTAATATTGATGTTTACAGGCCGAACTTCCTTATAGCCTGAAACTCGCAAGTGGTCAATTATGAGTTTAAATAGAGCCACAAGTGTATTTCTATAATTAGCTAAAGATCTTTACGGCTGAAGGCCAGAGTCGGTGCACTGGCAACCTATTTTAATGAAGCAGAACTATGTAGATTAGTATAGAATTGTCTTCCCTTTCATGTGTGAAGAACCAGTACAATTACTGTACTGTACTGTACTATAGTGCTAACTATTTTAGAAGATTTATTATACGTAGTTATTTCACTGGACCTGAAGTTATAGCTCATTAATAACTTTACTTATGTGCTAAGAGCCGTTACTACATGATGTCATAGCTAATTTGTGCTAAGAGCCGTTACTACATGATGTCATAGCTAATTTAACACTATGCCTATCAAGCTTGATGTACCCATAAACCTACCTATCCCGAGTTTATGCCGTTATACTATAACGGACCTTTTAGCTAATCTAGAAAATTACCATTCTTAAACTATTTAGATACCAATATGTAGCCAATACTTAGATTTTATCATGTAGTCAATATAGAACTTTGCTTTGATAATTTAGTCAATACAGAACTTTGCTTTGATCATTTTAGTCAATATAGAACTTTAAAAACCCTAAGACAGATACTTTTAAAGTTTTTCTGTACCAGTCAAAGGCCGGTTACTCCCTAAAATACAGGCTTTCTTTTTGCTCGCCAGGAAAAATAAGACTCCTAAATGGCACTAGGCATTTAAAAAAATCGATATAGCCATAGAAATTGGGCGGAAAGTCTTAAATTGCCAAACTAATTGAGCGAACATTTGAAAAGTGATGGGGCTGGACACTAGTGAGAAGGGTCCAGGGGAAAAAAAAAATCAATCACTTCATTATCTCAGCAGTTATTGACAAGCGTGGCAAAGAAAAACGATAAAGTTTTATTGGGCTTTATTAATATATTATTCACTTAACCATAAAAACAATCAGTGAGGACTTTAACAGGCCCTTTACACAGATGCTCCACCAGTGTTGATACAGACAGGACCCTTCACCGCCATGTTGATACAGACGGGGTCCTTCACACAGTCCCATAACCAGTGTTGATACAGACAGGACCCTTCACCGCCATGTTGATACAGCCTGGGTCCTTCACACAGTCCCATAACCAGTGTTGATACAGACAGGACCCTTCACCGCCATGTTGATACAGACGGGGTCCTTCACACAGTCCCATAACCAGTGTTGATACAGACAGGACCCTTCACTGCCATGTTGATACAGACAGGACCCTTCACACAGTCCCATAACCAGTGTTGATACAGACAGGACCCTTCACTGCCGTGTTGATACAGACAGGACCCTTCACACAGGTCCTTCACCGCCGTGTTGATACAGACAGGACCCTTCACTGCCATGTTGATACAGACAGGACCCTTCACACTGTCCCATAACCAGTGTTGATACAGACAGGACCCTTCACCGCCGTGTTGATACAGACAGGACCCTTGACACAGGTCCTTCACCGCCGTGTTGATACAGACAGGACCCTTCACAGCCGTGTTGATACAGACAGGACCCTTCACACAGGTCCTTCACCACCGTGTTGATACAGACAGGACCCTTCACACAGGTCCTTCACCACCGTGTTGATACAGACAGGACCCTTCACACAGGTCCTTCACCACCGTGTTGATACAGACAGGACCCTTCACACAGGTCCTTCACCACCGTGTTGATACAGACAGGACCCTTCACACAAAATCGTCTAAATATAGCTAGAATCAAATTAATAAATCATCGCCGGTACAGAAGGGGTTGAAATATGTTGTACAGTTATAGTTTTATTTAAGGAGGTAGTTGCTTTTTTCTGGACCCCACCCTCCTCTCCCTCAGGTTTAGCCCCATTAGTTTTTGAGATTTTAAGACGTTTGCCCCATTAGTTTCACCACTTCTAATCTTTGAACCTTTAACCCCTTTTGTACCGGCAATGTCATTTGTATTCTATTCTTGCTATATTTAGACGATTTTGTTCAGTTTAGGAAGTATCTGTGGTAGCAAAAAAGATTAAGTGAGATAGTTCGAAGCCTGTTAACCTAACAAGTGCGCATGGGGGTAATTGGAAACGTCCCCCTGTGCTGACGTATTTGAGGTGTTTCCGTCACTAAAATATTCATTGTACCATTAACCCCTTCAGACATATATGACGCAGAGGTTGCCAGATTAGCAATAAGAAATAGAGTTCTCTCACTCTTATAATTACCTCTCCAAAATTAGTTTTCTGCCCACATCTAACTCAAAGACAACTGCAGAGGTTGAAGTAACTAAAATAAAGGTTTGTAAAAAACCCTGATGGTAATAAAGGCTTTAAAGTATCCCTAATAGGCTCAAAATTGCGTCATATGTCGGAGAGGGTTAATAGCATTAATACTTATCCATATGCGCCTATTATGGGTTGATTATAAAGGTATTAACCTGAAACAACAATAAAACGAGTGAAAACAGCGTTTGGATGGTCAAAATCGGAGATATAGCCCGCGAGTTGTATAATGTATGGGTGAGGCAAGCTGCTTTCCCGCCAATTTCCCCCAAGGCCACTGAGACACAGTCGATCGATACTCTCTCTCTCTCTCTTGCACTCGCTTGCCATCAGTGATGACAACACCCTGCTTGCAACTCGCTAATGTTAGCACGAAAATATACCTCAGAATAAGGGAATAACAGGGAAAATAGGTGATAACTGAAGGAGAGGAGGAAAGTGGGGAAGGAGGGGAGGTAGAGGACTGAGATTTTGCATGGCCCAGGGGCCAAAACAAAATAAAAAATAAAAAAATAAAAATAAACAAAATATTTTTTTTCGATGTCAAAAGTTGATTTTTTTTTTCACTCACTCTTAAGAGTCTCCCAGCAGTCCGCCGGGGGAACTCTTAAGAGTCTCCCAGCAGTTCCCGGGTTAATTGCTGCAGGCTCTTTTTTAACTGAAGAAAGTCGTTTAATAGTAGCCAAATAACGTTAAAATGATGTCGCCGGTAAACATTTGTTAAGCGAGATAGTTCGAAGCCTGTTAATTGCTGCAGGCCCTTTTTAAACTGAATAAACTCGTCTAATAGTAGCCAGAATAAAGATAAATGCACGGCACCGATTCGGAAAGGGTCGCCAATTGCGAGTTTCGTTCTATGAGGAAGTTGGAGCTGTAGAGATTGATATTCAGCAGAATTACCTGTTAAAATGCGGTTGTAGTACATTTATAAATACATAAACCCTGATTCAACATACTCTTTAGCCATCAGAAACCTACATAATTATTGCATTTCTATTTACCATCGATGTCTAGGCTACAGCTCCAACTTCCTTATAGCCTGATACTCGCAAGTGGTCAATTAAAGGTTATTATTAGATGGGTTTATCTCTTGTTATTTCAACCCTTATATTTTTTTACTATGTTACCCCCTTCTATACCGGAGACGCATTTTGTAGTTTATTCTTGCTATATTTAGACGATTGTGTGCAGTTTAATTCCCCACTATATATTCATAGGTAGGCCTAAGTAAGCAATTGACCACTTGGGAGTTTCAGGCACAGGCTATAACGAAGTTGGAGCCGAAAACACCGATATAAGACAATAATGCAATAATAATTAGGTTTCTGATGGATAGAGAGTATGGTTAATTTAATTTAATGGGTTTATTAATGCACTACAACCAAATTTTCGCTGGTAATTCTGCTAAATATCGATGTCTAAAACTCAACTTCCTTATAGCCTGAAACTCTTAAGTGGTCAATTAATTGTTTATGTATTCATACTTGGAAATTATGTGTTTTGCGAAATGTGACCACTTACGAGTTTCAGGCTATAAGGAAGTTGGAGGTGTTGTTGTTGTTGTTGTTCCCCAAGCTGCCTGGCCGAACAGCCCCAAGGCCCTGAGCAATTCCAAGGCCATAACCGAGCGCCCCCACAGAACCCTCCCTGCCGACCACAATAAAGCCTGGGTGACCGAAGCCACTCCATGGCGGGGAGCTGAGGAGGGTGCGGAAACGCCCGGGAACCAAAGCCCCACCCAGGACCCTGTGCTCCTCAGCAGTAATGAAGAGAAAGTTGAGGGGCAAGGGAAAAATGTGACACTTTGGCTTCCAATCTTGGTAGATTGGGAGGTCAATCCACGGAAGAGACGCCGTCACTTGAGATCTAGAAAATATATAAGTTAAAGGAACAGTCAGAGTAAGCTATGGGTATGGCAGAGATCGCTCAGTTCTCACTCTGATAGACCAGCCCATCACCATGGAGGTGTAGACATCGATAGTAATTCTAAATGCAATAATTATGTAGGTTTCTGATGGCTATAGGAGTATGTTGAATTGGGTATTATATATTGACAAATCTACTACAATCGTATTTTAGCAGGTAATTCTGGCGAATATTGATAACTACAGCTCCAACTTCCTTATAGTAGAGTCACATACATTTATATTAGTTTACGGTGATACATTTCCTGTGAATTGCGCGTTTTCTGTGAATTGGCGTATCGCAACAGGCCATTAGTTATCGTTAATTAGGTTATTGTATTAATTAGCACGCTTCTACGGTTCAAGACAATGCTAAAGTATATATATATGATCTTTTTCATACAAAATACCAGTAATAAAGTATATAGAACGCGCCTTTGAATTTTGCTCGAGACATTTTATAAAACAAAGCGTTAAGCGTCAAAGCGTCCATTGTTTGTTATGTCACCGGCGACTCCCAAGAAACTCGTCGAAAATATGAAAAAATCGACCTATATAGGAATGATTGCAGGTAAATATTATGCTCAGAGGTTTCTATGTACATTTATCTTTCCTTGCAGAGAGTATGAGAGGCAGATTTTCCATATATTTCCTATTCCGGCGGATTCTAGCAGTGGCGTCACCTTGATTTGGGTAACATTAAGCCTAGCCTAGGCTATTTCGGTAAAAATTGAAGCATTTTTAGTATATATAGCCTATCATAGTTTTTGCATTTTTTCTTTGATAGGCTATAGGCCTACGGTGTTTTTCATACTAAGGATTGGTGGAAATTAGGCTAGTAATGACCAAATTAGGCCTAGGCCCTATCCAACAATCTAAAAATGCCCCCATGTGGGAAGGGCTGGGCTAGCTTATGAAGTTCAGGGAAAATGTGGGGTTAAAATGAAATTACGATGAAAAACGTAATAAAATAAGGTAAACTGCCCTCTAGGCCTAGCCTATAGGGATTTTCTATGAACAAACATTGTCCAAAAGTAGGCTAGCCTAGAAGAAAAAAAAAAGGCTACCTTTTATAGCCTAGCCTAGGGAGAATTTCTTGAAAAATAGTGTAAAAAATAGATAGGCCTAACTAGCCTATAGGCCTAGCCTATATCCTGTATGGGGAGAATTTATGGTACAATTTGAGTTACTGGAGTCTGGACACCTATTTGACAGGTACCGCCAATGATTTAATACATATTTTTTTCGGTTTCCACGCATCCAACACCAAGCTACACCTTTTCTGGTGTACGGAACACTAAAAAAGCAATGGGGACACTTTAATAAGGATAATATGAGACAAAATATAAAGACAACTCGGTTGCATTCGCGGAAGTAGCGTCGCTATGTTTACTTTACGCTCGGAGTGACTTCCCGGCGCCTTGGCGGTCGACTTAAAATTGCTAAGTTTATAACCAGTTGTTGGGTACATTTTTTGATAAAGGCTTACGTTATAGGCCATGGGATACAGGACGGGTTGAGTGGGGGGGCTCTGCCCCCTCACCTCCCCGTGAATTATAAATCGTCATATATGTTGCCAGCAGGCCCGCAGGGGGCAAGTAAAACAGCTGGCCGTAACCTCGAGCGTCCTGGGTAAACAAACCGCGACGATCCGAAGCGACGACGGACTCCCGCCGATTTTCGGCACAAATGCGCCGTTTTATTCTCGTCGAAAGCCACATTTAAAAAGTTATTAGGCCTATATCGTTTTCAATACTATTACCGGACCAGAAAAAGGTGTAGCTTGGTGTTTTATGTGTGGAAACCGAAAAACAATATATATTAAATCATTGGTGGTACCTGTCAAATAGGTGTCCAGTAACTAAAATTGTACCAAATTTATTTAAAAGTATCGGTTGGTGTCGAAAATTAACTTGTAGCCTATGGGTAGAATTTTTGAAAAATTACTGTAAAAATTGAACAGGTGGAAATTAGGCTAGGCCTATCCAACAATCTAAAAATGGGAGGGCTATGAAGATTAAGGAAAATATGAGGTTAAAGTAAAGAATTTACGATGAAAAACAATAAAATTAGGAAACTGTCCTCTATCTATAGGGAGAGTATGAAAAAGCATTGTTCAAAAATTACCATTTATAGGGAGAATTTCAAAAATACTAAAAAATACATAATTATTAAAACTTGTTTGGTGTATAAAATGAACTTTTATGGGGTGAATTTTGGAAAAAAATTAGGCCTAGGCCTACTGTAAATTTTTTAATTATCTTTAGGGAGAATTTTGGAAAACAGGTACGGTACGGCTAATCAGGATTGCCGTGGGATCCATGATGCATAGAAATCATCATATATGTTGCCAGTATAGTAGGGGGCCTGGCCCTAGAGGTACAGTTTTTGGGATGGATGTAGAGTTCGGGTGTACGGTCGTCATTGTTTACATAGGGCGATCGCCGCGGTCGCACTTACGTTCCCGTCTATTTCGACGCTATATTTTCTGCTATTTGCCCCCTGTCATTACTACATTACTACTAGAGAGCTCTGTCTGTGGGAAAGCCCGACCGTGGCCATGGCCTTCCTTAAGGACTCGGGGCTGTTCGGCCAGGCAGCTGAGGGAACAACAACTACATGAATACTAGGTTAGGTTAGATTAGGTTAGGTTAAAATAGACGGGAACATGATGGGAAAGGTCCGACGCCACTACGCGTAATGTAAAAAAGATGGCGGTACGCCCGCTCACTACATCCTACCCCAGTTTTTAAAGGGTTTCATATTTCACTTACAGTGGAGCACTGAATTTGGCGCCGTCTAAGTTGGCGAAATTTAACATTATGCCGTACCTCAAATATTTCAAAATTCCTGGTTCGCCCAAAAATATTCTATCTTGGTGCAAAAATCACAGTCGAAACCCGAAAAAGAGAGCAAAAATTATGAAAGACTCAATATTAAACTAGAAAACACAAAGAAACAAGTGAACTGAACTCCAAGAATATCTGTCATTGTCAAGGTGTTTGCTGCTTGGAGGCGAAATTTGAGTAAATAAGACATCCGCATTCCGAGTGTCACTTGCGAAAGTTGCTGCAGTGGCGCCGCTATATTGACCCATCCTACTTAAAGTACGGTAAATTTGTGGGTGCGTTTGGCAAGCATGTAGTATTCCGGCGTACTGCCTGTCTTGTTTACACTACGCGGACGCTCGCGTTCATGTTCCCGTCTCTTGACTGCCGTGGGATACAATAATATGTTGAGGGCCCACCCCCCCCCCCCCCTGTGGCTTATTATCATCATCACATATATTGCCAGCAGGGAGCAAATAACAGAAAAAATAGACGGGAACTCCGCGAGCGATCGACCTACATAAACATGACGACCGTACGCCCGAATATACATCCTTCCCATGCGTTTTGAAATTTTATTAGTTTTTAACGAGATATACTATTTTAACATTACCTGTACTGTATTATAAACATACAGTATATCCGAGACGTCCGACCGTCACTCCGACGACGACGCTACCATGTAAGATTTGTCAAATAACACATTTTGACGGTGTACGGTTCGTAATTTTCCTTTGTGATTTTTTATTTTATTTTTTTTTATTTTTTTTATTTTTTGTTTTTAAAGGAAGCCCTACTACTGACGTGCGGGTAGCGGGGGTATGGGGTTGGCAGCCCTCAGGTTAGGTAATGCTGTTTGGTTAGGTTAATGACAATATTGTTGTCGAAAGTGCTGGCGTCATGTGAAACCCGTCCACCGCCAGCCGGCGAGGCTGCCCTTGCGGCGGACGGGTGTCACATGACGCCAGCATTTTTAATGACAGCCTTACCTAACCTTGGGGCTGCCACCCCCAGACCCCCACTTCTCTTAAAATTTATGTAGATGTCAAAATACTGCAGGAGAACATAAAACGCACCCGTAACCGCCGCCATCGTACGAAAATGAGTCAACAGAAAACATATGTCCGAAGGTAAATTCGTCGGCGATAGCATCGCTGGACGTCTTGAAATAGTGTTAAAAAATAGTAAATCTTGTTAATAACTAATACAATTTCGAAACGCACCCACAAATTTACCGTACCGTACTTTAAGTAGGATGGGTCACTATTTTGGTAGGCCTATTGTGTAAGCGCTCTATATAGGAGGTGGGGATTTTTAGTGCTACTATTACCCTGTTATTAATGCACATCCTAAACATTACAGGTATGACAACAGCCTGGGTCTTCAAGAGGGAACTGGACAAGTTTCTGGCTACCATCCCGGACCAATCATGAGTTCCGGGAAATACCTCATCACGCCCAGCAGCGGCGAAATTATGCTGTCAGGCTAGGCTATATATGACTGATTTCAAATAAAGTCTGTGTGGTAAGTAATCTCATAAGTATTTATAAGTATTCTCCTCAAATAATATGTATTTATTGGATGTACAGTCCATCCTCCTATAACACGAGCTCCTACAACGCGATCCTCCTTTAACCCTCCTGGCCCGGGCTGTCTCTCCAAAGGACAGTGTGGGCTACCCGGGCGATCTGGCCGAAAAACGTCTAGGCCTAGGCTACCGTATTTTTTTTTAGTTTAACTGCTATAAATTTCCCACGCATCTATTAACGTAGTGCGGTTTCCAATCTGTAGACTGGCGTTGAGTAGAGCTCTCTAAGTCAACTGGTTCAGTTGTGATGACGATTTCAGTGGAGCTAATTTTGCCGCGATGTTGACAATATCGGAGCTTTTCACACACTAATTTCGTCTGACGTCACAACAATAACATTGATCCGACGTCTCCTTATTGTTTTCGGAGGTGCGGTGACGCAACAATCGGCTTTGTTTACATTCGTCGGACGCACGGCGTTCAGACCAAGCTGAATAGGCTTGAAAGCTTACTGCCTAGTAACATAACACCCGGGCACCTGCCCTTATTTCGTGGTGTCCTTCCACACGGACACCCGGGCAGGAAGGGTTAACACGAGGGGGGGGTCCCGAATTACCTAAACCTCTTATAACCCGAGCCGAAAACATATAACGCGAAATGGCCTTGCCGAGTGCTTCAAATCCGGCGCCTCCTCTTACTGCACGACCCCCCCCCCCCACCTACAGCGCGACGGCAAGAGAGCTTCGGAGCTGGGTTGACGGCAAGCTGAAACATCTCACTCAACTTACTGTTTTCCCTTTTTTTTTTTTTTTTTTTTTTCTTCCCCTTGCCTCAACTTTCCCTTCATAATTGCTGAGGGGCACAGGGCCTTGGGTGGGGCTTTGGTTTCCCGGGCGTTTCCGCGCCCTCCTCAGCTCCCTGCCTTAGAGTGGCTTCGGTCACCTGGGTTTTGTTAGTGGTAAGCAGGGAGGGTTTTGTGGGGGCTCTCTATGGCCTTGGCCTTGCTCGGGACCTTGGGGCTGTTCGGCCAGGCAGCCTGGGGAACAACAACAACAACAACAACTTACTGTTTCTTCATTCTAATTTAATTCGGTATATTTGTTTATCCAAACATGATCTTATAATTTACTTGCCTATTAAAATGTAAAACTTGCAAACTAGGAAGTAGAGTAATAAGAGCCCACAGTAACGAATATCCAATTGTTGATAATAAATTAATGTCGGACAGTACGCTTGGTTAGATTTTGTCCACGAAACAACAACAAACCCCAGCTGTGACTATGCTATTTACCGATTGTTTTTTCACATCAGAATTGCATTTATATAATCCTTATGATAATTAAATTGGCGGTGAATGTTATTCCGATGAAATGGAAGTTGTATAGCCTAGCCTATATATTTATTAAGCTAAACAAATATGGAAAAGTGGCAAAATTTGGGGGCCCAGTCCCATATAGAATTATCTCCATTTAAAGTGTTATTCCTACAACGCGAAATACCTACAACACGAGGCGCAGTGCCGCCCCTAAACTCGCGTTATAGGAGGATGGACTGTATTTGGAGGGAAATAGGTACTTTAGGGATGGCTGGACGAATTTGGAACCAATAGTGTGGTACACCGTATCCGTTTAATCATTTGGTACATATTAATGTCATAAGGTAGGTCAAAATAATGGTGAAGTGATGCGCACATGCAGACTTGGTTTGTTTGGACATGTGGAGAGAGTGAATGATCAGAACTGGATGAAGAAATGCCGGACTGTGAACGTGGGGGGAGCTGCGCATAGGGGTAGACCTAGAAATACTTGGGATCAGGTATTCTGGTCCGATCACAAAATAAAGCACTTGAAATCGGAGGTAGCCAATGACAGGGTCGCCTGAAATGACGCCATTTAGGACGCGAGACTGCAACCACACTCTCTTTGGCTAAAACGGTCTTTAACTGTCTTGATAGCGTAATGGTTAGTGCGCAGAATTTCGGTTCGAGTATCCTAGGTTGGAATCCTTGGAGTACCACATGTATTCATTAGTTTAATTGATTTAATTAATTTGGTTTATTTGCAAGTTAATTGGTGGGTTGGTGATAATATGAATTTAAACTTATATGTCGGATGTCGTCTCCAAGGGGCATAACGCCTTAGCAACGGCAGCTCCCTGAAGGTTTAAATTTATTTAATATTTCCTAGTTTACATTTAATGATTTTATCTTTCTTAATTAGATGTCAAACTTTTAATTATTATTTATCTCTTCTATGTGTGTCGGCTATGTACTTGACTCAAAGCTCTTTTAAATTGCAGATGGAAATCAGTGGAGGACCAGCGGCTGATCTTTCCAGAGTTTCTGCTGCCTGACGCCGTGATCACCGAAGGGGTGACCAAAGTAATTATACTATTTTTATCTAAAAATACTAAACACTACTCTCAAATTTGTGTTTAACTTTATTTGTTTGCATCAACAACTTGTACCGTACTTGAAATGTGCGTGTGTGTGTGTGTGTGTGTGTGTGTGTGTGTGTGTGTGTGTGTGTGTGTGTGTGTGTGTGTGTGTGTGTGTGTGTGTGTGTGTGTGTGTGTGTGTGTGTGTGTGTGTGTGTACTTAATCTAGTTGTACTTAATCTAGTTGTATTGCGGGAGTGAGCATGCTCGTTATTTCCCGCCTCCTATATGTGTAGGTGTTATATGTATCGTTGGAATGGCTGTGGATGTGTGTGTAGTCTGTATTTTTAGCCAATTGGCGACATCGGAAACGAAGGCTTAGGGTGGATCTGTATGGTACCATTCTCACTATAGACGGTACCGTCTCGCCCGAAGGCTTAGGTAGCCATCAGCTTAGGTGAACCATATGATACCCATCTCGCCTTGTACCATTTTTGCCAACCCCAGATGGGACGTCACAACGTCGTCCACTTATTCCAGGTACCTATTTACAGCTAGGTGAACTGAGGCTAACACATGAAAGGAGACAAGCCCAATTTGTCTCCGCCCGGCCGGGGATTGAACCCCCGACCCCTCGTGTGTGAGACGAGAGCTCTACCTACTAGGCTACGGGCTGTGTGTGTGTGTGTGTGTGTGTGTGTGGGGGGGGGGGCGTTTCTATGCATGCACCGGTACATAAATGTTTGCCATCATTGCAGGGAAGTTATATAAATACTGTATGTGTATAAGATAAACCTATGTTCCTCTTATATCCATATTTACTAGTGAAAACTCTGTAATAACTGTCTTGATAGCGTAATGCATAAGTGCGCGGAATTTCGATACGAGTATCCTAGGTTTGAGTCCTCGGAGTGCCACATGTATTTGTTGATTTCATTAATTGAGTTAATTAATCATCAACTCTTTTAAGTATCTGGGCAGTGTGTTGAGTAAAGATGGGACTATGGATGAAGAAGTGCGGGAGAGGGTACAACAGGGGAAGAGGGTTGTAGGAACGCTAAAAGCAGTAACAAGAAATAGGGTGGTCAGTATGGAAGTGAAGAAGTCCTTGCATGACAGTGTGGTAATCCCGACACTGACTTACAGAAGCGAAGCATGGACGTTGGTTGAGAGACTCGGACCAAGAGTGAGAGCAGTGGAAATTAATTACTAAGGAGTGCGTGCGGAGTTACATGGAGGGATAGACAGACTAATGAGGAAGTAAGGAGGTGTGGTGTGGAGGTAGATGTGCTGGAAAGTGTGAAAAGGAACAACTTGAGATGGTTCGGCCATATGGAACGTATGGAAAGCGAGAGAATGACTAAGAGGGTGTACGAGAGCGAGGTGGAGGGACAGAGAGGGAGAGGTAGACCGAATGAGAGGTGGAAGGATGGAGTGAGGAAGTACATGAACGAAGGCGGTGCTGGTTGGGGGGAGGGGCGTCGACTGACTGGGGACAGAGGTGCATGGGGGCGGTTCGTTCGTGGCCACCCCTTCGGGGATCACGGCGTCAGGCAATAGATAGATAGATAGATTAATTGAGTTTAGAGGTGAAGTTGGTTGGTGGAAAAAGCATAATAATATATATAGCCTACTGCATGTGTATAAGATGAACCTATGTTCCTCTTGTACCCATGTTTACTAGTAAAAACTCTGTAATTCTGTAATAGTACAGTTCTCTCGCCATAGTATTGTCATAAGTTTGTTAAATATAATTAGGGCCTACCTGTGATTCAATTTATGTTCAACATTTGACTTTTGATTTGTGTGTAGTTCGAGTAAAATTTATATTTTTTCACCAACCAACTTCGCTTCTAAACTCAATTAATGAAATCAACAAAAACAGTACTTGTGGGACTCCAACCCAGGACACTCACACCAAAATTCCGCGCACTTATGCATTACGCTATCAAGACAGTTAAAGAAATATGCACAAGCCTACGATTTATTATGCAGTTTCGAATCCTGCATATTAGGTGCCTAAAGAAGAGTTACTCTCATGAGGCTAAGCCAGATATTTAGTTTTTCTTGTAACATAAAACTGATGTAATCCACAGGCTAAATATAATAAATCTTAATCTGAATCTGAATGCATTCATATTATCACCAACCCACCAATTAACTTACAAATAAACCTAATTAATGAAATATATGAAACTTAATTAACTTGCACCCTATGTAGTGGATTGTGTTCTTTTATTTCATACATTTTATTTTAGTAAGCGTTGTTTCCACATAGCAATTTTGATAAGTTGATTTGACAATATATTGTCTTTGTCCCAGTTTTGGTTTGTTTAGTTTGCAAGTTTTATATTTGAACTAATGAATATACAGGTCTCCCTCGATTTACGATTGGGTCACGTTCCTGAAAACCCGATCTTAAATAGAAAAATCATACAGCAAACCCTAAAATTAATGGGGTAAATGGGGATGCATTGTGGGACCAGCCAAAACCCAAACCCAATAAAAAAATCTATAATAATATCGTAAATTGGGGCATCGGATAGTGAGGCAGACGTGTACCTGATCCCACATCTTTCTTGGACAACTTCTCCTTGCAACTCCCTCCACATTGATACTTTCTGAACCCAATTATTCTCATTCACGCTTTCCACATGTCCATACCATCTAAGCCGCATATCCTCACTAGTACTGTACTCTCAATGCGTAATTACCCTCCGAGTTGTACAGTACCATTACGCTATCAAGACAGATGATTAACTAGAATTGATTGTAGTTTTTCCTTTGACTTTTTTTATGAAGTGCTATTAAAAGTTTTTGTAATTTCAGGTGACGACTCTAGTGGAGCATGATGACAGCCCCCTCCAAAGGTGTCCAGTACAGAGCTGACCCCCTGGTTCCCCCCCTGCCCAGCCACCACCACTACCACCACCACCATCACCAGGGTAAAGACACCACCACCACCACCACCACCACAGGAGAACGGGCCCCAGTCACAAGTTCTGCTGGGATACCTAACTTCACACAGGTACATTAACTAGAACATTGTTACAGTATCTTTTGCTGGGGACCCCAAATAGGCCTGGGTCTCTGGATATTTCTCCTGGATGACCTAGATGTGTGTGATTTTGTGTTGTTTTTCTGATATGTTGTGATGTCCCTGTTCGGGCTATGTCTCGAGTCGGCCACCCCCATAAAAAAAAAAAAAAAAAGGAAAACTGGGGTATATACATACAGTACATACATTTCCTCACTTTAATTTGTTTTACTCCTGAAAAACAAAAGTACTGTAAGCGGATCAACCTTTATTATGTTTGTCTGTAAAATGTCTTCCTATTATGCAATTTTAATTGTCAACTTGTTAATGAAAAATAGATACTTAAGTACCATAGTTTTCCCCAATTATTGAACAGTGTAATAATGAAACAAATTAAATTATATTGTAAAACTTGCAAAACAAACAAACCAAAACAGGAATGACACAATATATAGACAAAAGAACTAATATCAAAATACATACATACTGTACATACAAGTTTAAAGACCGTTTTGTCCACAGAGAATCTGCTTACAGTCTCCAAATCTATCTATCTATTGATACAAATCACTATATGGAAATAACGCTTTAGTAAAATATA
Organism: Paralithodes platypus; assembly: GCA_032716605.1. Classification (NCBI taxonomy): domain Eukaryota; kingdom Metazoa; phylum Arthropoda; class Malacostraca; order Decapoda; family Lithodidae; genus Paralithodes; species Paralithodes platypus. The sequence continues at coordinate 59,405,744 of CM064566.1, forward strand.
CATTTGAAATGAATAACACAAAACCAGCACATAGAATGTACATCACTACATGAGTAAGTGACTGTTTCTCAGGCAAATTAATTGTACATACAGTACAGTACTGTATTCATATTTTTTCACCAACCAACTTTACTTCTAAAACATTTTCCTTTGCCCCTCAACTTTCTCTTCATAATTGCTGAGGGGCACAGGGCCTTGGGTGGGGCTTTGGTTTCCCGGGCGTTTCCGCACCCTCCTCAGCTCCCCCCCATGGAGTGGCTTCGGTCACCCAGGCTTTATTGTGGTCGGCAGGAAGGGTTCTGTGGGGGCGCTCGGATATGGCCTTGGCCTTGCTCGGGACCTTGGGGCTGTTCGACCAGGCAGCTTGGGGAACAACAACAACAACTTGTAAACTCAATTAATTAAATCAACAAATACATGTGGCACTCCAAGGACTCGAACCTAGGATACTCACACCGAAATTCCCCGCATTTATGCATTACCGGTACCCTATGAAGACAATGCCCTCTCGTCATGTTCAAAGAATTAGTAAATTTGGGAAGTGAAGCACGTTCTGGTTAAATGTTTAATATTGTACATGAATAAAGAAACTGCGATTTGTCAAGATTATCTATCGCTGGGATTTGGGATTGACCTGAGTCACTCAGATTTGGCCTCCAAGCAAGAAACACCTTGACAATGGCAGTTTATATTATTATTATTAATATTATTATTATTTTTGTTCTGGGTCTTCTGGATGACCTAGATGTGTGTGTGAATTTGTGTTTTGTTTTTGTGTGTTCGTTGTTTTCTGTTTTGTTTTGTGTTGTCCCTGTTCTTGCTCTGTCTTGAGTCCCCCCCCCCCAAAAAAAAAAAAAATAGGAAAAGTGGGGATTGGGCCTGAGTAAATAGATAGATAGATTTTGTATTCCATACACAAAAAGATGTATACAGTATAGGGCATACAGTACACCCTGATGGTCCATATCACATTCAAAATTCATTCACTTGTTTGTTTATGTTTTCTAGTTTGATGTTTTGAGTCTTCAATTATTTTTGCTCTCGTTTTCGGTGTATTTTCTGTCTTGATAGCGTAATGCATAAATGCGCAGAATTTCGGTGTGAGTATCCTAGCTTTGAGTCCTTGGAGTGCCACATATATTTGTTGATTTCATTAATTGAGTTTAGAAGTAAAGTTTGTTGGTGAGAAAATATTAATTTTTGTCTGTCTTATTATTCATGATTTAATCCACTTTTGGTTGGTATTTAGGGCAAAAATGGTCAAAATTAGGCCATTTTTGTTTCGAGGTGTCTACCATAAGCTATTTTTCCCATAAGGTATGTTTGTAGGAATAGGATTTACGCCATACCCGAAAGAGGAGTTATGGAGCTCCGATCTTACTTTCAACCATCTAAAAAAAATTACCAACACACCTAAACTTCGTTTGATGCGAAAATAGCCTCCCGAAAATATACTCTGGGCGGGAGTTGGAACCCGGGACCCTTGGGCTACGAGACAGTCTACCAGTTAGATCAATAGAGAGATCTTACTTGGCCTGTTCGGCTCAAGTATATTTCTGCATCTTGTTCAGCTTAGTTAGCTAGAGCAGATTAACCAGACCACTGAGCTCCATACGGAACTCTCATAGGTCTGGCTGGTGGTGGTAGTGGTGGTGGTGGTGGTGGTGGTGGTGATGGTGGTAGTGGTGGTGGTGGTGGTGATGGTGGTAGTGGTGGTGGTGGTGGTGGTGGTGGTGGTATTAACCAGACCACTGAGCTCCATACGGAACTCTCATAGGTCTGGCTTGTTCAGTTTATTTTTGACATGTTGTTCCTAATACGCGGAATCCTAATGCTGTACGCGCCATCATGTGTCGCCCATATAGGCGTGTATTAGGAAAAGTGACTGTATTATAATGTAAAACTTGCAAAATAAACAAACTAAAACTGGGACGATACAAGATAAATGCAAAAAACTTATCAAAATTGCTGTGGAAACAACGCTTAATAAAATAAAATGTTGAAATATAAGAACACAATCCACCACATAGGGTGTACACAACTACATGCGCAAGTCAATTTGTATATAAGCTAACCACATTATAACTGTTACAGATTGGTGTTGGGTTCCCTGATGTCAGAAGTATAGGACAACCTTTGGAGGACCAGAACAGGACACCTTCCACTACACGGGGCCATCGGATACAACTGTTTGAGCAATAACAACAACTGTGTCCAAATAATGTGAGTCTTTAAGAATTTAATCTATATTTTTACTGTTCTTTTGATGATAATGTATCGTTCATGTTTAGTTCCTTAACCCTTCTGGCCCGGGTGTCATTTTAATATGACACCACGAAATAAGGGCAGGTGCCCGGGTGTCCTTTCAGGAGATAGTAAGCTTTCAAGCCTATTCAGCTTGGTCTGAACGCCGTGCGTCCGACGCATGTAAACAAAGCCGATCGTTGCGTCACCGCACCTCCGAAAACAAGAAGGAGAAGACTCTTTTGTTATTGTATTTCGTTGTTTCAGTAGTGAAAAGATCGTCATATTGCTAACATCGCCTGAAAATGCTCTCTACTAAAATCGTCATCACAACTGAACCAGTTGACGTAGAGAGCTCTACTCAACGCCAGTCTACAGATTGGAAACCGCACTACATTTATAGATGCGTGGGAAATTTCTAGCAGTTAAAATTAACCAAAATACGGTAGCCTAGGCCTAGATGTTTTTCGGCCAGATCGCCCGGGTAGCCCACACTGTCCTTTGGAGATACAGCCCGGGCCAGAAGGGTTAAACGTGACGATAGTGCGTTGTTATTTTTGCGATTAGTTTGCTTGGGAAACAGATTAACTTGCTCATGTAGTAATGTACACTCTATGTGGTGGATTGTGTTCTTTTATTTCAAATTTGATTTTATTAACCTCTGAAGTGCGCATGGGGGTAATTAGACACCTCTCCCTGTGCGCATGTATTTGAGGTGTTTCCGTCACTAAAATATTCATTGTACCATTAATAGCATTAATATTTATCCATATGCGCCTATTATGGGTTGATTATAAAGGTATTAACCTGAAACAACAATAAAACGAGTGAAAACAGTGTTTGGATGGTCAAAATCGGAGATATAGCCCGCGAGTTTTATAATGTATGGGTGAGGCAAGCTGCTTTCCCGCCAATTTCCCCCAAGGCCACTGAGACACAGTCGATCGATACTCTCTCTCTCTCTCTCTTGCATTCGCTTGCTATCAGTGATGACCACACCCTGCAACCGGATTTCTAATGTTAGCACGAAAGTATACCTCAGAATAAGGGAATAACAGGGAAAATAGGTGATAACTGAAGGAGAGGAGGAAAGTGGGGAAGGAGGGGAGGTAGAGGACTGAGATTTTGCATGGCCCAGGGGCCAAAAAAAAAAAAAATCAAAATAATATTTTTTTTTTCGATGTCAAAAGTTGATTTTTTTTTTTCTCTGACTCTTAAGAGTCTCCCCGCAGTCCGCCGGGGGAACTCTTAAGAGTCTCCCCGCAGTTCCCGGGTTAAGGGTTTTTTCCACATAGTGATTTTGATTACTTCCTTTGCGTTTATCTTGTGTCGTCCCAGTTCTGGTTTGTTTATTTTGCAAGTTTTACATTATAATTCCTTCTCATATTAATCTGAGTCTTTAAACAAAATTGCTCCAGTTTGTCATCCTCTTTATTTTTACTGTTACTTGTTGAGTTTTGCTGAGGCATTGGGAATTTTGTTTTAGTTTTGTGTTATCGTATGATATGCAGGATTCGAAACTGCATAATAAATCGTAGGCTTGTGCATATTTCTTTAACTGTCTTGATAGCGTAGTGCATAAGTGCGCGGAATTTAGATGTGAGTATCCTAGGTTCGAGTCCTTGGAGTGCCACATGTATTTGTTGATTTCATTGATTGAGTTTGGAGGTAAAGTTGGCTGGTGGCTATTATTGATATTATAAGTTTGTTGTTTTCAAAGTTTAATATCCGATAAATTTAAATGTATTTTTCCACATATAGATTTTGTTTAGTGTTTTGTCGTTTCAATACTTTTTATATTGATGAGTTCGTTATATTGATTTGATCAGTAACTTTTGAGTTTGTTTTAAGTTTTATATTTTTATTTCTTTATATTGTTTTTGCTAAATGTACTGCTGTTTGCGGATGATACAGTTCTGATGAGTGATAATGAATGGGAGTTGCAGGGTCTGGTAAATGAGTTTGGAACAGTGTGCGAAAAACGGAATTTGAAGGTAAATACGGGGAAGAGCAAGGTTATGGTCTTCGAAAGGGGTGAAGTCACAGAGTGTGAGGTGAAGCTGAACGGTCAGGCTATGGAGATCGTCAACTGTTTTAAGTATCTGGGCAGTGTGTTGAGTAAAGATGGGACTATCGATGAAGAAGTGCGGGAGAGGGTACAACAGGGGAAGAGGGTTGTAGGAACGCTAAAAGCAGTAACAAGAAATAGGGTGGTCAGTATGGAAGTGAAGAAGTCCTTGCATGACAGTGTGGTAATCCCGACACTGACTTACGGAAGCGAAGCATGGACGTTGGTTGAGAGACTCAGACCAAGAGTGAGAGCAGTGGAAATGAATTACTTAAGGAGTGCGTGCGGAGTTACATGGAGGGATAGACAGACTAATGAGGAAGTAAGAAGGAGGTGTGGTGTGGAGGTAGATGTGCTGGAAAGTGTGAAAAGGAACAACTTGAGATGGTTCGGCCATATGGAATGTATGGAAAGCGAGAGAATGACTAAGAGGGTGTATGCGAGCGAGGTGGAGGGACAGAGAGGGAGAGGTAGACCGAATATGAGGTGGAAGGATGGAGTGAGGAAGTACATGAACGAGGGCGGTGCTGGTTGGGGGGAGGGGCGTCGACTGACTGGGGACAGAGGTGCATGGGGGCGGTTCGTTCGTGGCCACCCCTTCGGGGATCACGGCGTCAGGCAATAGATAGATAGATAGATAGCTAAATGTACGATTCGTTGTTTCGACATAGTTAATTTGAGTTATTATAGTTTGTTCGTCTATACTGTATATTATCCGGTTCCTGTAATTTGTTTTGTTTATTTTATTTATTTTTTTGCAAGTTTTACATATTAATTACACTCCAACGCAAGCCTGTCTGAGCTGGTATAATATATTATTATGTTCTCTCCAGTAACCAACTTTACTCCTAAAGTCGATTATTGAAATTAACAAACATGTGGTAGTCCTGGGATTCGAACTCAGGATGCTCTAATATGTCATAAAAAACGATGCTAAACAATAACATGTATGTATGTACACTCGGATACCACTCTGAAATATGACGATAGTGCGTTGTTATATGTGCGATTAGTTTGCTTGGGAAACAGATTAACTTGCGCATGTAGTGATGTACACCCTATGTGGTGGATTGTGTTCTTTTATTTATAAATAATTATTTTACTTAAGCGTTGTTTCCACATAGCGATTTTGATTAGTTGTTTTGTCTTTTTACTGTGTTCGTCAAAGTTTTGGTTTGTTTATTTTGCAAGTTTTACATTATAATAGCTTCAATAAAACTTAAATTACGTCGGCGATACAGAAGGGGTAAAATATTCATGGAGTTTAGCTATTTCTAATTTTATAAGTATAGGCCTATCTGTGGAAACAAAATTTCCGAATATAATGTTCTATACATCAAGTACAAAACTGTTGTTGTTGTTGTTGTTGTTGTTCCCCAAGCTGCCTGGCCGAACAGCCCCAAGGCCCCGAGCAAGGCCAAGGCCATAATCGAGCGCCGCCACAGAACCCTCCCCACCGACCACAATAAAGCCTGGGTGACCGAAGCCACTCCATGGCGGGGAGCTGAGGAGGGTGCAGAAATGCCCGGGAAACCAAAGCCCCACCCAGGGCCCTGTGTCCCTCAGCAATTATGAAGAGAAAGTTGAGGGCAAGGGAAAAATGTGACGCTTTGGCTTCCAATCTTGGTAGATTGGGAGGTCAATCCACGTTAGAGACGCCGTCACTTGAGATCTAGAAAATATATAAGTAAAAGGAACAGTCAGAGTAAGCTATGGGTATGGCAGAGATTGCTCAGTTCTCACTCTGATAGACCAGCCCATCACCACATGACTAGAACCCAATCCTCTCAGCATCAGCTAGGAAAGGCCCTAGAAAGCCGCCTTTGGCGGGGGGATAGCTCCCCTATTTCAACCCTTTTCGGGGTTGGGCACCCGCCCAAACTGTTTACTGTATTTATATATTTTATTTTGCTAAAGCGTTGTTTCCACATAGCGATTATAATTAGTTCGTTTGCCTTTATATGGTCTTGTCCTCGTTTTGGTTTGTTTATTTTGCAAGTTTTACATTCTAATTTATTGAGAACATACATACATACATAAAATTTTAAGACTGAGTGTTCCACACATACGTGCAGTTTCAGTCTATTGTCGTAATGGCGGCGTTGCAGGCAACCCTGTTAAGGGCTGCTTCACTTGTCAAGTTTTTGGATTTGATATCTGCACGTATAGTCCGATCCCAGGTCTTCCTCGGTCCACCCCTTGGTGCAGCTCCCTCCACAATCACAGACCTGCATCTTTTCACCCAATTTTGTTCATCCATTCTCTCCACATGTCCATACCATCCCAGTCTACTTGTACGCATCTCCTCACTAATACTCTTTATACCTAAACGTCTCCTCAGCTCAACATTTGTTATTCTATCCTGTAGCCTGGCCTGAGAAGCAATGGAATTATAAATGCATAAAGACAAACATATGGATCCACAATTTGTTATGAGTGGGGTATGGAGATTATGGTATCCGACTGTACAGTACTGTATATACTGTATTTTGAAAGTGTAATTTCCGGTAAATCTAAATGCATTTTTCCACATATAGATTTTGTTTAGTGTCTTATCGTTTTGATATTTTTTTAACTGTCTTAATAGCGTAATGCATAAATGCGGGGAATTTCGGTGTGAGCATCCTAGGTTTGAGTCCTTGGAGTGCCACATGTATTTGTTGATTTCATTAATTGAGTTTAGAAGTGAAGTTGGTTGGTGAAAAAATATAAATTATTAGATTGGTTATTATGTATGTATTTATAATTTAAAATATTATTGTTTATTTAATATTGATTTTAAATACAGTACTTTAAATGTATGTACAGTACAGTACAGTATATAATGAGGCACAGACCCCATAGCTGTGGGTGACCAACTCGAGACAGAGCCTGGTTAGTAATAGGACAAAACTAGAGTAATTACAACGTGACGATAGTGCGTTGTTATGTGTGTGATCAGTTTGCTTGGGAACCAGATTAAGTTGCTCATGTAGTAATGTACACCCTATGTGGTGGATTGTGTTGTTATATTTCATAATGTTATTTTATTGAGCGTTATTTCCACTTAGCGATTTTGATTAGTTCTTTTGCTTTTATCTTGTGTCGTCCCAGTTTTGGTTTGTTTATTTTGCAAGTTTTACAATTTAATTTTATAGCGTAATGCTTAGTGCGGGGAATTTTGGTGCGAGTACCCTAGGTTGGAGTCGTTGGAGTACCACATGTATTCATTACTTTCATTGATTTCATTAGTGGTGTTTGATTTGTGTTGGGGGTGTAATGGTTTAGGTGCTTATGTTCTGGGTGTGGTGTCCCGAGTTGGAAGCCCGGGAGGACCATATGCTTTCTTTGGTTTATTCAAGTGCATTGGGTTTTGTAGTTGATGATTAATGTTAAGAACGGGGTGTTACTTAATTTGATAGCGTAATGCTTAGTGCGCGGAATTTCGATGTGAGTATCCTAGGTTCGAGTCCTTGGAGTACCACATGTATTCATTAATTTTATTTCATAAATTTTATTTTATTTAGCGTTGTTTCCACATAGCGATTTTGATAAGTTATTTGCCTTTATAATTGTCTTTGTCCAAGTTTTGGTTTGTTTAGTTTGCAAGTTTAACTTTTTAATTTCATAGATTTCATTAGTTAGGTTTATTTGTAAATGTATTGGCGGGTTGGTGAAAAAAAAAATATGAATGTTTTAATCTGATGGTACATTGGTATCTCGCCATCCTGAATGCTCGACTATTTCATGAGTTATACAAGGTCTTTTTCAAACTGATTTTAATTTGGTATCTCGACATCCTGATTTAATATGTTCTCTCCACTAACCAACTCTACTCTTAAACTCGATTAATGAAATTAACAAACACATGTGGCAGTCTGGGGATTCGAACCTAGGATGCTCACACCGAAAACCAACACATTCGACTATTAGCAAGATTTTGTAGCGAACTAGTTTATTATTTTCTTTCCTGATTTTATTTCGCTAAAGCGTTTTTCCACATATAGATTTTGTTTAGTGTGTTGTCATTTCGATAGTGTTTAATTGTAATGAGTTCGTTATATTAATTTGAACAGTAACCTTTGAGGGAGTTTTCAAGTTTTATATTTGATGTCTTGATAGCGTAATGGATAAATGCGCGGAATGTTGGTGTGAGTATCCTAGGTTCGAGTCCTTGGAGTGCCACATGTATTTGTTGATTTCATTAATTGAGTTTAGAGGTTGTTGTTGTTTTTCCCCAAGCTGCCTGGCCGAACAGCCCCAAGGCCCCGAGCAAGGCCAAGGTCATAACCGAGCGCCCCCACAGAACCATACCCGCCGACCACAATAAAGCCTGGGTGGCCGAAGCCACTCCATGGCGGGGAGCTGAGGAGGGTGCGGAAACGCCCGGGAAACCAAAGCCCCACCCAGGGCCCTGTGCCCCTCAGCAATTATGAAGAGAAAGTTGAGGGGCAAGGGAAAAATGTGACGCTTTGGCTTCCAATCTTGGTAGATTGGGAGGTCAATCCACGGAAGAGACGCCGTCAATTGAGATCTAGAAAATATATAAGTAAAAGGAACAGTCAGAGTAAGCTATGGGTATGGCAGAGATTGCTCAGTTTTCACTCTGATAGACCAGCCCATCACCACATGACTAGAACCCAATCCTCTCAGCATCAGCTAGGAAAGGCCCTAGAAAGCCGCCTTTGGTGGGGGGATAGCTCCCCTATTTCAGTTTAGAGGTGAAGTTGGTTGGTTGAAAAAACATATTTCCACATAGCGATGTTGTTTGGTGTGTTGTCGTTTCGATAGTTTTTAATTTTAACGAGTTCTTTATATTAATTTGAACAGTAACTTTTGATCGATTTCAAGTGTTATATTTTGATTAATTGCACATAGTGATTTTGAATAGTTTTGTGTTTATATTGTCTGGTCCCAGTTTTGGTTAGTTTATTTTGCAAGTTTTACAATTGTGTTCCTTTAGTAAGCGTTATTTCCACATAGCGATTGTTATATGTTTTGACTTTATATTGTCTTTGTCCAAGTTTTGGTTTGTTTAGTTTGCAAGTTTTACATTTTAATTTCATAAATCTATTTTACTATAGCGTTGTTTCCACATAGCGCTTTTGATTAGTTCTTTTGCCTATATATTGTCTTCGTCCCAGTTTTTGTTTGTTTATTTTGCAAGTCACAATTTACTAGATTAACTTGCTAATGTATTAATGTACACCCTATGTGGTGGATTGTGTTCTATTATTTCATAATTTCATTTTGCTGAAGCGTTGTTTCCACATAGCGATTTTGATTAGTTGTTTTGTCTTTTTACTGTGTTCGTCTCAGTTTTTGTTTGTTTATGTTGCAAGTTTTACATTATAATTTCATAATGTTATTTTGCTAAAGCGTTTCCACATAGCGATTTTGATTAGTTCTTTTGCCTTTATATTGTCCTTGTCCAAGTTTTGGTTTGTTTATATTGCAAGTACAGTACTGTATTACATTATAATTTCATAGTTATATTTTGCTTAAGCATTGTTTACACAGCGATTTTGATCAAGTTCTTTAGTCATTATGCTGTGTTGGTCTCAGTTTTGGTTTGTTTATTTTGCAAGCTTTACATTACAACTATAGTAAGAGTCCCTTGTGTATGTATATGTATATTCTGGGGCACATACCTCATAGCTTGGGGTGGGTGACTTGTTACAGGGACTTAAAGTGGATATTTACCATGAATCGTTATACCGAGCTGCCCAAGTTCTTGCTGTCTACCAATGACATTGTGTGGGATCGAAGTGCAGACCCTTCTATCAGCAACCATACGCGCTAACGCCCATAGCACAGCCCGTGGAAACAGATTAACTTGCTCATGTAGTAATGTACACCCTATGTGGTGGATTGTGTTTTTTTATTTCATAAATGTTATTTTAGTAAGCATTTTTTGCACATAGCAATTTTGATAAGTTCTCTTGCCTTTATATTGTCTTTGTCCAAGTTTTGGTTTGTTTAGTTTGCAAGTTTTACATTTTAAATTATATTATTATTAGAAATTATTATGTTTGATTGACTTAATATATACAGTATATTGACTAACCTGCCTTCGGGTATTTTTATGTGTTACTAATTTATATATATATTGACTAACTTGCCTTCGGGTATTTTTATATGTGTTACTAACCGAGTGGTGACTGGCTGGGATATTTGGGCCTTCCCTACGACCTGTGCGGGTAGAGGCTTGACTTATCAGGTTGTGGAAGACCCATTTATTCCGACGAGATAAGCCTTTTTTACACCACCCCTTTCTCTCTCCCTGTGTCTTATTCTTCTTCTCTTCGCACTGGTGGAAAGGGAAATCGTGGCAGATGACCATGTCAACGATGGCTCCTTGAAACCTCCGAGGGTCCTTGAGATACGGCTAGAGCGGTGAGATTGGATACGACCCCGACTGGTGCACCCTTGCCACTGCGAGGTATTAGATAGCTGACAGGGACCACTTCCATTTAACCCTCTGTGTACCGGTGATGTAGTTTTCATGATATTCTGGAAGGTATTAGACGATTTTGTTCAGCTTGGGAAAGATGTCTACCCATTAAAAGGCTACAGACACTCAATTAATCGCAAGGTCCAGGGTTCGAATCCCTGGTGGACTGTATGATGTTTTTCTCAAGTGGCATTACTTGATTTAAAAGGTGTCAATTAACCCAGATTAACTTGCTCATGTAGTAATGTACACCCTATGTGGTGGATTGTGTTCTTTTAATTTGACTTTATATTGTCTTTGTCGCAGTTTTGGTTTGCTTTGTTTGCAAGTTTTACATTTTAATTAACCCTTAAGCTACCATATATATCTTTCCTAAGCTTCACAAAATCGTCTAAGCTGAAATAAAATGAAAAATACGTTGGCGGTACCATATGGGTTTAGCTGTTTAGGACGCCTCAGTGGTTGTATAGGTGATAGGTAATAGGGCTGGCTCTAGTGCCGGCTTAGCTATGTTCTAATATCTGTTGCCTTCTAGAGGACGCCGACAGTCGAGCAAACCTCGCAACCAAAATTAACTTATACAGCCTTGGGAAGTTGAATTTCTCGCTTCTGTCTTGACATAGCGATTTTGATAAGTTGTTTTGACTTTATATTATCTTTGTCCCAGTTTTGGTTTGTTTAGTTTGCAAGTTTTACATTTTAATTGATAGCGTAATGCATAAATGAGCGGAATTTCGGTGTGAGCATCCTAGGTTCGAATCCTTGGAGTGCCACATGTATTTGTTGATTGCATTAATTGAGTTTAGAAGTAAAGTTCGTTCGTTTTTCTTTGCTTAGATATTTTTTCCGGGTGGGGGTCGCAAGGCCACCGACCCAACCTCTTTAGTCGCCTCTTACGACACGCAGAAGGCACGTGGGGCATATTCTATTCCCTAACCCCCAGGGGGTGTCTCACCGATCAGCGTAGGGGTGCAGATAGTTTTTTGACGAACTGTACATACAGTAGGGTCTCACATAAAACGAGTAATTGGTCGATAAACGAGGGCGTTCTATGCGATTTCGTTTTATGTGAACACGGCATTTTGGTGGCCCAATATCGTCAATGTTCACTGGAAGCGTAACTTTCCGCCAGGAGCGTACGATATTTCGTACGTTTTGTACGATATTTCGGCGTTCTATATGAAAGCGTACGATATTTCGTACGTTTTGTACGATATTTCGTACGTTTTGTACGATATTTCGGCGCTCTATATGAAAACTCCTCGGATTTGCCCCACTTTGGCGGCGGACTCGTCTTATGTCACATTCGTTCTGATCGAAAATTAAATATTAATATTTTAGGTCGCTCGTTTTATGTGAACACGTTTTATGCGGGACCCTACTGTACATAAATCCAGAATACGATGAAAATAACAATGGCGGTGAAGGGGTTAAGTCAGGAATTTCTGTTTGACCCTCCATTATATTTCATATTTTATTTTGCTAAATAGTGTTTTCCACATTTTGAATTTGATTAGTTTTGTTTTGTCTTTATATTGTGTCATCCCTATTTTGGTTAGCATTTGGGTAAATACAATCTCAATGAACCATCTTAGTAACATACAGTAGGTCCTTCTTAAACTGCATACAATATTTTGGTTATTTTGCAAGGTTTACATTATAATTGGATACTGACTAACTGTAGGAATAAAGTGCAAGTTGTTATATATATTTTCTTTTCTTTTCAGATCAAGTGTTCCTGTGTCCACTACTGCTGTGAAAAATGTAAGTACTGTACAGTATATTTGTTTGTTTATCTTGTGTCATCCCCGTTTTGGTTTGTTCATTTTGCAAGTTTTAATTATAATATTGGTAATTGTTTCATTTTTGGTTGCTTAGTTTATCATCTATTCCATCGACTTGCAGTTAGTTACGCAGTTGACTTGTGCTAATGCTATTAATAAACCAGTGAAGTCACACCTTTTTCTGAAGGCTTATGATACTGCGGATCATAGAGTTACTGTACTGATGACTATAAACATATATTTTTTGATTGAAAACTTGAAGTTAATGCGAGCACTCGTGAATCATCTTTAGAGAATTGGCGCTCGTACAATACAGTACCAGCCTATTATTATTATCTACAGTTGTTGTTGTTCCCCAAGCTGCCTGGCCGAACAGCCCCAAGGCCCCGAGTAAGGCCAAGGCCATAAACGAGCGACCCCACAGAACCCTCCCTGCCGACCACAATAAAGCCTGGGTGACCGAAGCCACTCCATGGCGGGGGGCTGAGAGGGTGCGTAAACGCCCGGGAAACAAAAGCCCCACCCAGGGCCCTGTGCCCCTCAGCAATTATGAAGAGAAAGTTGAGGGGCAAAGGAATAATGTGACGCTTTAGCTTCCAATCTTGGGAGGTCAATCCACAGAAGAGACGCCGTCACTCGAGATCTAGAAAATATATAAGTAAAAGGAACAGTCAGAGTAAGCTATGGGTATGGCAGAGATCGCTCAGGTCTCACTCTGATAGACCAGCCCATCACCATTGTTGTTGGCTTTGTTGTATTTTTTCGTGTACGGTCGCGGTAATAAGTCATGTCCCAGCTGTCATTACAAAACATACTTTGTGCCGAGACATTACTTATTAGCGCGACTGTACTATTATATTATGTTTTACTGTTTTGCATTTCTATAGTTTGTGTTTACTTGTATATATTTTGATTGTATTGTTCTTTGCTTGGGTACTTTATATATTGGTTAGACACTTATGTTTTTCAGTATGGCTTGATTTGAGTAGTTTGCTTTGTCATTGGAACTCTCTCCCAAAATTAGTATTTCCCTGTTCTTATGACTTGAATTGCTCCGTGTGTCCTGGCATTTTGGTTCGAACGTCCCTTGATTTTGGCCCTGTCACTCTTTCAACTCTGGGGGAAGACACTCGCTACAGGCAGTTTTGCTTTTTGTGTCCCTCACTCACATAGAAAAAAACAAATAGGTTTTGCTTGTGTATGGGTATATATTTGATGGGTTCTTGTTTGCTTGAATAGTTTACTCTGATATTTTCTCTACTTGTGAAATGCCTCCTGTTGTTGCTCCCTTTTCTTTGCTTGTCAGTTTGTTTTGTCAATTGTTTTGTTTGGATATTATGTTAGTTTCCCGAATGTTTAGCGTTATGTTGCTTTAGTTGTTTATCTTATATAGTTTACTTAACCCCTTCATGATTGACACATCTTGACAGTACAGTAACTTGGCGCCAATATCATTTACATTGTTTTTGTTGAGGGGTAACAAAACTGGGGCTGTTCGGCCAGGCAGCTTGGGGAACAACAACAACATTGTTTTTGTCCGTTAACCCTATGAGTACCAGAAATAACTTGGCTATCATTTTACATTGTTTTTGTCTGTTAACCCTTTGAGTACCAGAAGTAACTTGGCTATCATTTTACATTGTTCTTGTCCGTTAACCCTTTGAGTACCAGAAAGTCCTAGGGAATTGTACTTGGTGCCATTCGATTTTTCTCGCCGAGCTGCTTCTAGACATGATCTTAGATTTAATTTTCCCCCAGAATCGAAAATATTTTCAAAAAACCTTGGGTTTAAGCCCAGGGAAATTGGTGATTTTGGACTTGTCAATATTATTACATATTTGGATTCAACGGTATAATTTTTGGCCCCCTAGGGCTATTTTAAAGTTTAAAAACTCCATAGAAGTTATTTATGAACAGATTTTGTTTAAATTTATACCTTAAGTACAGTTTGGCAAGCTGAATCGAATGGCGCAAACAGAATTAAAATTGGACCATTAGTTTAGGATTTCGATGGGACTAGGGGACTATTAGTCATTAGATACCTGTTGATGCTTGATTTCGTTGCTCAAGCATAGTTTCCACAATGTTGATAAGTTCTTTTGTCTTTATTGTGAAAGCTTTACATTATAATTAGTTTTGATTATGGTAATATTTGTCTGATAGGCTATATATTTGATGTTTCCACAGCAATTTTAATTTATTGATGAAACATTGCTTAGGTATGGTATTAGGTCCTTACTATGTTGTATTTCTCAGTACCAATATTTGAAGACTTCTTTTATTTGTATAATTAACTATAATGCTATGTTGTATTTCTAATTACCAATAATTGAGGACTTTTATATAATTAACTATCAGTATATGCTCAGGCACATTCACTTAGTTACACTTTTATTAATCTTTACTCAGTTTAATGAGAGAATGTACACTGATGCCAGTCTCTAAGCCACTCAGACATTTATATTCTTGTTAAGTCTATGATTATTTATATGAATCAGTCACTTGAACCAGTTGTCCATTGTATCCATGAAGTTTGGAATTTTATTAAGTTATTTCCATAGCAATTTTGATTAGTTCCTTTGAGTCTGTCTTGTGTAGTCCAAGTTTTGGTTTGTTTATTTTGAAAGTTTTAAATTATAATTTGGCAAAGCCAAATGTTACAAGGTTTATTGAGAAACAAGTATACCAAGTCAACTTTATTACAGAAATAACAAGTTTTAAAGGTTTATAATAATCATTCATACAGTCACGTAAAAAATATCCAGTACCCAAAGAAATTACAGTACAGTAGTCCCTCGTTATCGACGGGGGTTAAGACTGCCGTCGATACCGCATTACCGTATATACACGTACAGTATCCGTGGTCTCTATCCTAGGCTATGTACTTATCCTTTACACAGGCACACCGTCTATCACTGAATACATTAGAGGCCATAATAAATGCAAGAGATACAAGGTTCAGGCGCAAGTAAAAGGTGGGTGGACTTAGAGCTTCTGCCTGGTATTATTGTTATTGTTTGGGACTAAAGTGACGCTCCGATCGTCGGTGAATCCGGATTCACTCAAAATCTAGTCTTTAGGCTAATTATTTTTGCTCTCGTTTTCGATGTATTTTCTTATTATTCATCATTTAATCCACTTTTGGTTGGTATATTAGAGTAATATAAACAATTAATCCGTCGATAGTCCAATCAGTCTATAAAAAAGACGTCGATAATGAGGGACTACTGTACAATCTTTTAGTAATTTCAGTTTCAGAGTTATTTTGAATGTCCAATGCTGCTTTATAGTTATATCATAAGTTGTATAGTAATCAATTGAAAGTATATCAGTCACCAATGCTTTAAAAATCTAGAATTGTTATGATATTAATAAAGTATTGAAAGTGATCAAATGTTATCTATTTAAGATGGCATAGACTTTATAGTTGATAATCCTAATGTTTGTAAATGATGGAACTAGTAGTTACTATAAGTACGTTAAGTGAAATCTAAGTAAAGTCCATTGAAAGGTGCTTGAAGACTTGAGGAATTCTATCACAATTAACAGTCATGTAATATTTGGAAATACAGTAAAAGTTTAATACCATATCTTGTTTTATTATAATACATGTAATAGGATACAGTTCACCTTAGGTTCATACCAAAGGCTGGACTCTTGAGTATTTTGTTAAAGTAAAAAAAACAAGTAATAAAAATGTCAAAACAATGAATGGAATTCAGTTAGCTTAGTCACTTTGCAAAATTTTGCCAGTCAGAGCTCCAAACATATCAGAACTGTGAACATGCAAAATTTTCTTAAATCAGAACTGAACATGCAAAATTTTCTTAACCCTCTCACATCCTGACGCAATTTTTGAGCCTATTAGGGATACTTTAAATCCTTTGTTACCATCAGGGGTAACTATAAACTTTTAGTTTGTTTACTTCAACCTCTGCAGTTGTCTTGAGTTAGCTGTGGGCAGAAAAATAATTTTAGAGAGGTAATTATAACCGTGAGAGTAATCAATTTCTTATTGCTAATCTGGGAAACCTCTGCGTCCTATGGTAAAGTCCAAATTTGTTCAAAGTCCAGTCACAGTAAGGAAAAAAATGTCATTGGTTTGGACTTTGGAAAATTCAGTTCAGATATGTTCAGCAAATGTTTTCAAAGTAGAACTTAAATTTCAGTGGTGTACTTCGGAAAATTTCACAAGTCCAGTCTGACGATGATCAGAACTAAACTTCTGAAATTTTGCTAAGTTCCACTGGACTTTGAAAAATTTCAGTCAAATTTCAGAAAATAATATTACTTTCTTTGCATGTTAAGTGATATTTTCACTCACCATGCAAACAAAGTATGTATTTTCATAAATGGCATATGCATCATAAAATAATATATTTTTACCAATTTAAATACTTTACATCGACCAGCTATTTTTAAATCTTAAGGTATTTTGGCAGATTTTTTCAGTCAGTGATAGACAAACCAACATTTAAATATGCAAACCCAAGATATAGTTTTAAACCTACATAAATGCAGCCAAACCATTGCTTACATGATACAGTACACTCTTAAGCAAAAATAAGTACACCAATGGAATCATGAACCTTTAACCCTCTCATAAAAGAATAAGTCATGCTGGCTAAGGAGAAATTGTATGCACTTCAGGAAAACATCTAGGAATAATAAAGTATAAAACTCCATTAGACCCAGATCCTTCCAAAGCTTAATAAAATCATCCAATAGCCAGAATTAACAAGTCATGCTGGCTAAGAGAAATTCTATGCACTTAAGGAATAATTAAGAGCATAAATGCCAAAATAATTCCAAAGGAACATAAAATAATCAAATATCCAGAATTAACTTACTCATATTTATCAAGGGGCTGGATAATCACTTTCAGTAAATATATAAAGGCCAAAATTCTAAACCAATTCAAATATAATGCACTTTGGGAATATTGGCTAGCATTCAATTATATTCAGCTTAGGAAGTACCAGATCAATCTCAAGGGTTAATAAATTACTATTACCCCTCTCATTGCTCAACAGTCTTCCTAAGCTGCATATAATAGTCAGGTAACCAAAATTAATTTAGTGATTCATATTCATCAATGGGTTAACTAAAAAGGCTAAAGTAAATAAACTGCATTAACACCTATTTCCTGGTCAACTCTTCCAAAGTCAGAACTCGCATAGTGATTACCCATTATTAATCTTAGTGGCAAAGATATCTGGCTTAATTATAATAGAATAGTCTTTTATAATTGCCCAATATTCTTTACCATTAACAGTAATCAAACATGGGATTTTCATAATTTGGGAAGAGTCACCCAGGGAATAAGATAGGAAAGTTTCAGCCCATTTCTTATAGCCTTTTAGAGTTTCAAGAAGGTTGGCCTATCATATATTAAAATACAGAACCAGATTTGTAAGCAGTCTATTTTCTTTGCAATATCAATATAAATACCATCACAAAAATCAAGGGACATTAATATATATATCAAAATGCACAAGTACATTTCCATAAATATTTAATCTCAGTTAGATTTCAGTGGGCATTTTCTATTAATATTATAGTTCCAACACTGCATACAAATCTTATGCTGTACCCTAAATTACTTTTTCTCGGTTCAATAGATTCCATAGCATGTACTTATTTATGGCTAAAGAGCATCTCAACGGAATAAATTTTAGAATGTGCAAACTTTGTTATGCCAAGTACAGTCCTTGACAACATCTATAAATAATTTCTACTTCATAAATTTTCATTTTTGTATATATATTAAAGATTATTTTAAGTATCGATTTGTTTAAGTCCCCGATAATCAGGACACCCACCCTACCCCAGCTCTTGAGCAAAGAGTGTATGGTGGTAAAAACCGATTCATTTTGAAAGCATATATATAATTTTCCTATTAAATAAATGACTTATATTTTCAGAGGGAATTACATTGCCTTCATAAATCAATACTTAGTCTTAAAACATATACAAAAATTGCACATTTTAAAAAATCATTCCATTAAAAATTTCATTACTGTATTATGCAGTTGTAGAAAAATATGCAGAACTTCTATATCCAGTATTAATAAAGACAACTTTGAGTCAATAGAAAAATGAAAACTTAAATATTGCAAAAATTTCTAGTACTTCTATTTTTTTTAAGGAAAATTGCAATTGGGCCTGAGTATATAGATAGAATTTTTCCTGCTGTCTCAAGTTGGCCAAACCCCACCTATGGGATATGTGCCTGAGTATATACAAATTCCCAAATTAATTACTTTAATTGCAAATTATTTTGACAAACACAAAGATTTAATTAAATTTTAATTTCCATTTGGGCTCTGTCAAGTCTGCCAACCCCAGCTATGGGGTATGTGCCTGAGTATATACATAAATACCCAATTTCATTACTTTAAATTTCCAGTCTTTGGACAAATGCTCAAATATTCCAAAAATTATATTTATTTGAATGTTAAACTCCCTGTGCGGGCTCAGTCTCAAGTCGGCAAACCCAGACTATGGGGTGTATACATTTAATTACTTTAATTTCAAAGTCTATTTTGCAAGCAATATTTTGTTATGAATTTCTTTCTATTGAAGTCTCAAGTTGTCAATATTAAAACTCAATCAGAATAATTATGAATCCTCTACAACTGCATCTCAAAAAGTAAACTTTAATCATCTATACAAACAGAACTTGCACCTTAAACTTTCAGTATACATTACTTCCTTTATTCTGGCTAATAGATTATTTATTCAGCTTAGGTAGGGCCTGTGAGAGTCAGAAGGTTGATCTAGTCATTGCCCTTTACACTCTCAAACGTCCCTCTTAACTGCTCAAATTTGTCAAAAAGCCAGAATATGGAAAAATATATTGCATTCCAAAAGGATTAATACACCATGGGGTTTAGTGACATTTTTAGCTCCATGTTAAACAGACAAATAAATACATAAATCATAAATATAACAAATAAGCCCTTTTTACAAATGTAGTAATCTTTGTATAAAACTATGTATGAACTAAACCTATACCTACTAATCATTCAATAAAACTATGAACTAACTAAAAGCCTATTAATTATACCTAATTTAGTAGTAATTCTATAAAACTATGAACTAAAACCCTATTGATTATACCTATAACTAAAATCTAACTTTCATACTGTACTATAGACCAAGGCATCACTATCTCCCATCAGTCTTCCCTATTACCATAAAAGATAATCCATATAGTACCATATAGTACAGTACTGTATTAATACCTACTCTTCTCATAAGCTATAACCAAGTTTCAGCCATAAGCAAAAATAACAAATGTAACCTTCAGATTCCAAGTATTTTAAGGATATATACCGTAACATTTATAACTATTTTTCAATACTCACTCCTAAATACAGCTATATATCCCATATATGTACAGTATTCCCAATGACCAATTAGAGTTTACAGAAATCTACAATAATCGGACTCCATTTACTTTCAGATAACCGTTTCTGTACTAGAGTAATAGAAGCTAATATTTCTAGCGTTTGGGAAGAGTCCGCCAGGGTATCTTATTTTATAGGCAAATTCATCACCGCATCATTCATATTTTCAGCCCAAATTATATAGATTACAACTAGTCTTAGACTTCACTGAACTTTATATAAATGACCAACAGTTACTTTCTTCAGGCTAACATTTGTTATTGAATTCTTAGTCTTCCAGCCTATTAAACTACTTTTAAAAATGTATAGAGACCATTAATCCACTTTACTCAGCTTATCAATAAAAAAATTGACTGCAAACTTATTTCAGTTATTTGCCTATTATTATTAGTTATTCAGTCTCACAAACTACAATTGAGTTTCACTTACGCCAAAATTGCTCTGGCTTTATACTATTTCAAACTATTGCTAATTGCTATTTTGTCAAGGACTTTTGTCATTTGTGTTTTGGTTTATTTTGAAAGTTTTACTTTCAAATTTCTAACTAAGCTGCCAGACTAATTAAAAAAACATTAAAGACTACAGTATATAGAACCAATCATTATCAGATCTTTTACCAAACTTATTCCTAGCATATTTTACTATTTATAACTAGTCACTACTACAACTAGGTACTTCTATTTTCAGCCTAACCCTATCCATTGAACAATACAGCATATCAAAATGTATAATGGGCTTAGATGGTATATATACAATTTACATCTCATTTTTTCTTTATTTACCAATAGAGCAAAAAATGTCAAAAACTTACAATAGTGCATTAAAATCAGCGTCGGTAAAATAAATTAGGTTAAAGCTTGGATACTGCACATAAATTCCTTTCCTTAACTTAGGAGAGTTAACGAAAGCAACTAATCAGTAACCAAAGCTCTCCCATTCACTTTTACCTTGCCAAGTTCGATTTGTATAAATTTACTCAGTTAACAATGTTTACAGAACTCTTACAAACTTAAAATATTTCCAAAACACCAGGATGGAAATTCTTTTAAGTTAATAAACACCTTCAGGATTACGAAGCGTTCAGTTTATTCGATCATTAAATGCTTTTATTCACCTTAGGAAGGATCTATGGATTCATATTTTTTCACCAACCAACTTTACTTCTAAACTCAATGAAAAATACAAGAGACACTCCAAGGACTCGAACCAAGGATATTACTAAAGTAAATTTAATTAAAAATACTGTACATGTGGCATTCCAAGGACTTGAACCTAGGAGACAGAAATTCTGCACATTTATGAATTATGCTATAAAGACCGTTAAAGAACTATGCACAAGGCTACGATATAATTATTGGGTAGATTTGAGTTGCCAAAGACCTTCCTAAAACAGAAATTATATAAAGATCGAATAAACTTTATGCGCATCTTAATACCGAGGGAGCCAAGACTCTCCAAACATTGCTTCCGAAGGAATATAAATGATACCAGTGGAACAATTAATACCCCGAAGCTAAGCCTACAGAAACAAACTCTCTCTCCGTTCATCCCTATATCCCGGGCACCTCGGGGGCAGGACCTGACTTTCGGAATCACTACTTATTGACAACCTTGTTGCGTACTAGCAGGAGACTGTTATGAATGACCGTACTAGTTTTCAGGCTGCAGTCGTGGGCCCGGAATATACTCAAAAAACAAATAAAATAAAAGTTCTACAGCTAGAAACATTAAATTTAAAGTTACCCTTCCTAGCATAATCCCACCCCCTATCTCCCAGAATATACTAACAAAACAACAAAAATAAAAGTAATAAATCTAATAAGTACCACCCCATTTAAATAAAAGTTATAAATCTAATAAGTAACACCCCATTCTTATCAATTACAAACTCAAATTTACTTTAATAAACTGATGAAAGCATATGGTCCTCCCGGGATTCGAACCCGGGACACCACAACCAGAATTTAATAAACTAATGGCAGCATCATATGATCCTCCCGGGATTCGAACCCGGGACACCACACCCACAACATAAGCACCTTAAGCCATTACACCAACAACTTTACTTCTAAACTCAATGAAATCAACAAATACATGTGGCACTCCAAGGACTCGAACCTAGGATAGTCACACCAAAATTATACTTTAATTTTGAAGTTAATCCACCCACCCAAAACTATTCTCCCCCGCCCGAGAGATATGCTCCGCGGTTCCAATATTCAATATGTGAACTAACTTACTGCATTCAATCCCCATTTCAGGGTAGCAGTACTGTACAAGGGGCAGATCCCTTCTAGCACTCCTCCATTCACATTCTGGATTAGTAGATAGGTTACAGGATTCAATTTTTGGCAAGATTCGGATATCATCTAAAATAACTTTAATTTTACTTTCATCACAGCTACCCTTACAGTTTTATTAAGCTTAGGAAACATCAGTACGAATCAAATACGCTTTGATGCCATAGACCCTTCATAAACTGAATAAAATTGAATGAAAACTACAATAAAGCAGGAATTACAGTCTGGATTTAAATTTAATGAACACTTTTCTGATAACCATTCACTGAAGTCCCCGATCATTAGGGCACCCACCCTAACCCAGCTATACGTCAGCAGGGAGTACATGGTGGTCAAAACTGCATCAAATATAATCCTTAGCCATTTGGATTAGTGGTCTTTTCTTTTTACTGAGTTCCTTTAAGTGGTTTGTTTATTAAAATGTAAAACTTGCAAACTAAACAAACCAAAATTGGGACAAGGACAATATAAAGTCAAATTAAATTATCAAAATCGCTATGTGGAAAGCAAGTTTTAAATTATAATTTAAGTTCAAAAGATACTTCAACTTTCTTAAATTTGCCCCATTTGTGGCATTTTTATAACTTTTTATGTAATTTATTAGAAATCGGCCTTTGGCCGAGCCATTTTTCTACCGAAAAAGGCACCAATTTATTTTGAGTGTCTTTAGTATTTATTTAAACCTTTGAGGTCAAAGGAATTTTTTATTAATTTATATTTTTTCACCAAAACTTTACTTCTAAACTCAATGAAATCAACAAATACACGAGACTCTCCAAGGACTCTAACCTAGGATACTCACACCAATATTCCGGGCATTTATGCATTATGCCATCAAGACAATTAACATGAAAGGTCCTAGTTTAAGTATTACACTATCAAATCATGCCAAAATATTACAATCCTTCGTAAC
Organism: Paralithodes platypus; assembly: GCA_032716605.1. Taxonomy (NCBI): domain Eukaryota; kingdom Metazoa; phylum Arthropoda; class Malacostraca; order Decapoda; family Lithodidae; genus Paralithodes; species Paralithodes platypus. Next base: position 59,428,898 of record CM064566.1, read on the forward strand.
CGTACTACCTATTCTTCCATCACTATCACACATAGTTAATAAAGTATCCTACTTGTTCCACCGGGATATCATTTTAAAGTTTACCCTGTAAGCATATCATTTGGCTACATTCATGTTTATAGAGGATATATCACATTAGGCTGGATTTAGAAGTTGTAATAGAAATGGGGGAGGGGGAGGGGGGATTCAGGGCGCTACAGGACAGACCGTCACTTTCAACATCAATACTAATATTCACCGTGCTCCCTTCAAAGTCCGGTACTAACGGCTCATACTTTCTCGAATATTATACTAACGGCGGATACTTTCTCGAACATGTACAGACAGTCTTTGTAGGCACAGCATATACTAAAATATTATAGTATGGACAATTTTCTATCAAAATATGTACGAAGGGTACTTTTTAAGCTTGATTGAAGTCTAGAGCAAACTAAAAAAAAATCTATCAAAACATTTGTTTTTTTTGTAAGGTTGGATTGAAAGTCTACAGAGCAAACAAGAAATTTTTCTATCGAAAAATGCACAAAGAGTGCTTTATTTTAAGCTTGATTGAGGTCTAGAGCAAACAAAGTAATACAAAATAAATAAGCAATTAAATACGCCGCTCTATAGATAATATTTCTTAGATTTTATTTTAAGCCCTGGGAGTCTTTTTCTAGACTCGGTGGTCTGGTTAAACAAACTTAATTAATTTTAGCAAGCGTTTTCTCCACAGCGATTTTGAAGTTATTTTGACTTTATATTGACTGTCAAAGTTTTGGTTCGTTTAGTTTGCAAGTTTTAAATTTCCGTTCTATAGATATTAATAATAAATACAATGGGGAAGGTGACCGAGTATATAGATAAAGATTAAGTACTGTGGGACCAGGTATTACTTTTAACTGTTAATTTGCTAATGCGATGGCGAAGATTTAGGGAACCGATTGTAAATGAAATATATTCTAATTCAGTGCACGCTCATTTTATTTAATTATTCTATAGCTTTGTAGTTTTAAGTTTAATTTCCGATAAATTTTAATGAGTTTTACCACATACAGTACCGGTATATAAGGCAGAGTTTCTATTATTTTAAATTTTAAACTTATATTAACCCTCTCAGACATATGAAGCGATTTTGAGCCTATTGGGGATACTTTAAAGCCTTTGTTACCATCAGGGGCATTTAGAAACCTTTAGTTTACTTACTTAACCTCTGCAGTTGTCTTTGAGTTAGCTGTGGCCAGAAAACTAATTTTGAAGAGGTAATTATAACAGAACTATTTCTTATTGCTAATCTGGCAACCTCTGCGTCATAAATGCGTTAAACGGTGCAGTACTGTGGGACCAGATATTACTTTAAACCGTTAATTTGCTAATGCAATAGCGAACATTTAGGTAACCGATTTTAAAAGCAATATATTCTAATTCAGTGCACGCTCATTTTATTTAATTATTTTATAGCTTTGTAGTTTTGTAGTTTTAAAAGTTAATTCCGATAAATATTAATGCGTTTTTCCACATATAGAAGGTGGGGGTTCTATTATTTTAAATTTTAAAGTTATATTAATTTGAACAGTAACTTTTAACGTTTTATATATACAATTTACTTGCTGATGCAATACCGAAGATTTAAAAGGAACATTGTAATTCAGTCCAGTCATTTTATTTCACATTAGAAGTTCAAAGCTTAAATTCTGATAATTTTAAATTAATTTTTACAAATTTTTGTTAGTGCTTCAATAATTTTAGATTTTAAAGTTACTTTTATTAATATGAACAGTACTTAGTTTCAAAGTTAGGCTATATATTTTAATTGCTGTACAAAGTATCCATACTTAAAGTTTGCTGGATTGCCCACTTTAGATAGAGATTAATTATATTGTCGACTTTTACTTTGCCAGAAACAAGTCTAATTCTATACAAAACTATCCAGCAATTTTATTACTTTAGTGAACATTTACTCTTAATTTCATAGATTAATTTAGTTTTAATTTTCCATTTTATATTTAGCGTGATATATATTACTAATTTGTACTTTAATTTCAATTTGTCCCAGTTTTAGTTTGATTATTTTTAAAGTTTTAAAATTAATTATCTATATATTTATCTGTACAGTATTATTACTTAGTTTATTAAGGGGGAGGAGGGGAGGGTGGAGCGGATCATTCTTAACCAACTGCCTAATTTCAACAAGGGACTTGCTCATGTAGTGATGTACACCCTATGTGGTGGATTGTGTTCTTTTATTTAATAATTTTCATTTTAGTAAGCGTTGTTTCCACATAGCGATTTTGATAATTTAATTTGACTTTATATTGTCCTTGTCCCAATTTTGGTTTGTTTAGTTTGCAAGTTTTACATTTTAATTTACAACCAACAAATCCAACATAACCTAAATATATTCTATCTAACTTCACGAACCTTATTGAACAGAAGTGATGTGTGTGGAGAGTTGGAGATCATAGCGACGTTAATCTTCAGACGTTTAGCTTGAAATAATCTTGAGACGTTGGGAAGCTCTTGGTCGGCTGTACGCTCCTCGTGCTGTAAAGCGTAGACAAAGGTTAGTGGATTCCATGCTATACAGATGTGGATATACATGCATCAAATTTTAAGACCGAATGCTCCACACATACGTGCAGTTTCAGGCTCTTGTCCTAATGGCGGCGTTCCAGGCAACCCTGTTAAGGGCTGCTCCACATTTCAATTTTTTGGATTTCAGATCGGCACGTACTGCATAGTCTGATCACAAGTTTGTTTTAAAATAATAATTTCCGATCAATTTAAATGCATGTTTTTCACTTATTTTGTTTAGGGCGCTTCGATAATTATTAATTTTAAAGTCTTAAAATTAACAGATAGCTCAAAAGTGACCGTTCAAATTAACAGATAGCTCAAAAGTGACCGTTCAAATTAACAGATAGCTCAAAAGTGACCGTTCAAATTAACAGATAGCTCAAAAGTGACCGTTCAAATTAACAGATAGCTCAAAAGTGACCGTTCAAATTAACAGATAGCTCAAAAGTGACCGTTCAAATTAACAGATAGCTCAAAAGTGACCGTTCAAATTAACAGATAGCTCAAAAGTGACCGTTCAAATTAACAGATAGCTCAAAAGTGACCGTTCAAATTAACAGATAGCTCAAAAGTGACCGTTCAAATTAACAGATAGCTCAAAAGTGACCGTTCAAATTAACAGATAGCTCAAAAGTGACCGTTCAAATTAACAGATAGCTCAAAAGTGACCGTTCAAATTAACAGATAGCTCAAAAGTGACCGTTCAAATTAACAGATAGCTCAAAAGTGACCGTTCAAATTAAAGAAAAAAAATCTTACCCAAAGCTTTTACCTGTATCTAAAATAATGATTTTCATTAAAAGTGACTTAATTCTTTACCATCAACATCTATAGCTCCAAAACAATAAGTCAAATTATACCGGTAGCAATAATAACCTATTATGATGTTCTCTCCACCAACCAACTCTACTCCTAAAATCGGTGATGGGCTGCTCTATCAGAGTGAGAACTGAGCGATCTCTGCCATACCCATAGCTTACTCTGACCGTTCCTTTTACTTATAGATTTTCTAGATCTCAAGTGACCGAGTCTCTTCCGTGGATTGACCTCCCAATCTACCAAAATTGAAAGCCAAAGCGTCACATTTTTCCTTTGCCCCTCAACTTTCTCTTCATAATTGCTGAGGGGCACAGGGCCCTGGGTGGGGCTTTGGTTTCCTGGGCGTTTCCGCACCCTCCTCGGCTCCCAGCCATGGAGTGGCTTCAGTCACCCAGGCTTTATTGTGGTCGGCAGGGAGGGTTCTGTGGGGGCGCTCGGTTATGGTCTTTGCCTTGCTCGGGGCCGTTCGGCCAGGCAGCTTGGGGAACAACAACAACTAATATAGATTAATGAAATTAACACACATACCGGATTCCAAACAACTATGCAGAACATCTTGAACATTAACATCTATAATTATAGGCTACTATTTGGAAACCATCAGCCAGGGAATGGGTAGAAATTTAAAGCTCATTTGCTCTAACCCTTTTTGAATTAGACCATACAACTCAAAATAAAACTATAAAATAATTATAGAATAGATAGAAGGGGAGTGGTACAGTAACTAGATAGATAAAACAAAAATCTAGCATACCTATAATAAACAGGGTACCGGTATAGATTACTATTATTAGAAGACTAAATACTATCTACTGAACAGTCAAAAAAAAAAAAAAAAAACCCAACTTTACAATTTAGACTACTTTCTCCCTCATGACTAGCCCCATTACTTTGCCAATTTTAAGACCTTTTACCCCATAGTCAATATTACGACTCATTGTGCCATTTAGCCAGCTTCCCTGTCGCCCAATAGGGACTTTTAGGGGGAACCGGCCATATATACAGTCGGTTCCCCGTATCCGCGCCTTACTGGTACCGACTGCGGTCCGCGGATACTTTAAAACGCGGATACGTGGAGTGTATTTAACATAGGTTTCAATGGGAAATAGGCTTAGCTCGTACCTGACCCGGCCATCTTGGACCCTCAAACCATTATTTTGGCCTACATATTATTTGAGGAGAATACTTATTAATACATATTATGAGATAACTTACCACACAAACTTTATTTGACATCAGTCATTAGGCCTAGGCTAGCCTTACGCATCGGCATAATTTGCCTGCTTTCGTCAGACAGCGTCGGTACGCTTGCTCTGTTTTGATGGTCCCGGGAATTTATTTCCATCATGATTACCATCAGGCCCACTGTCCCTATAACTGAATGCTCTAAAGGCCCTAACAAATGCGGGAGATAAGAGGTTCGTGCAGAAAAAAGCTTTTAGACAAGTGGTTTTCAACTCTTCCAACACTGGTCTGTGAACTGCTGCCTCAGCTGGGACGCTGTGTTTGACTTCACGCAAGAATGCAAGATGGCCGACTAAAGCAAGAATCGGGATGCGCACCCACCCGCCCGATTCAAATCCGTGAATAGCTGGTATTTCGAGGGTTTTTTTCCGCGGATGACGAGTAATGGGATATTTAGGGGTGTCCGTGGATAAGCGGCATCGCGAATGTATGGAGCGCGGATACAGGGAACTGACTACATAGAAACAATTTTTTTTTTTTTTTTTTTAGGAAGTCTTAGGGTGTATTTTTAAGTTTCAAGGTCTAGGGAGCAAACTATATATATATTTTCTTAACCCTCTCCGACATGCGACGCAATTTTTAGCCTATTAGGGATACTTTAAAGCCTTTATTACTATCAGGGGTATTTAGAAACCTTTAGTTTAGTTACTTCAACCTCTGCAGTTGTCTGAGTTGGCTGTGGGCAGAAAATTAATTTTGGAGAGGTAATTATAAGAGTGAGAACTCTTTCTTATTGCTAATCTGGCAACCTCTGCATCATGAGTCTCAAGGGGTTAATCAACATTTAAAACTACGATTAAGCCAAATATTAATCAAACTTTAATACTTTTACTTTCACTGAAACTTTCTATTTTACATTAAACTAACAACTTAATTTATAATACAGTTTGTACAGTTGCCCAAATAACTTCTGGTCCTATGTGATCTTATACATTGAAATTTGATATGCACATTAAGATTTATTATGCAGTACAGTAGTTAACTCTCAAGATTACTCAACTCTTTATTCATATTTTTTCACCAACCAACTTGTGGCACTCCAAGGATTCGAACCTAGGATACTCTCACCAAAATTCCGCGTATTTATGCTATAAAGATGAATAGTAAACTGATAATTTCTTTAATAATTCACTCAAACAACAAACACCTCTCAAAGAAATTAATGAAACCAAGCATGTGATCCACCAGGATTCGAACCTAGGCTACCACAGATTTTAAACACTATCCATTACACCCTCAAAACATCACAAGGAATAACTTTGATGGACAACTGTACAAAGACTGCTAAACTTAAAATAAACAAAATACTAACCGTATAGTAGTATTATAGGGAAGTAGTGGTAGTTTACTCCATTGAAGCTATTAGTAGTCCACTGCAGAGAATATTAGTACAGTCTTGTAGTAGTACCAGTCTTGTCTAGTAGTAGTAGTACCGGGTAGTCCATAGAATATCATCTTCAATCTAGGTACGATCCTCCTAGGTCTTCTTGCGCTGTAATAAAAGTAGAAAAAATATATTAGTTATATGGATTCAGTGCCATTTCCTAGCCTAAGATTTTATACTCCAATTTGTTGCTCATGTAGTAATGTACGGTCGCACTAATAAGTCATGCCACAGCGGTCATTAACTTTAGCTTGCTCTGTACTTGATTAATGGGTCAGATGTTAAATAGGGTGGGTAAGTGTAGGAACATTTGTATATTTCACTCTACATGACAAAATGAAGCTTAGATATTGCCGATACCACTTGTTCATCAAAACATACCTGGTGCCGAGACATCACTTACTAGCGCGACTGTACTAAGTGGTGGATTGTGTTTTTATTTATAAATTTTGCAAGTGTCTTTCACATTGCGATTTAGTGAAGTGCTTTTGTCTCTCCAAATAGGGTGTAAATTACTACTCAATGCACTTATTTTACAATCGTATACAAGATCATAACGAGGAACATAACTTATGTGGGCAACTGTATAAAGATCACCTAAGTTAACCCTCTCAGACATAAGACTCAATTTTGAGCCTATTGGGGATACTTTAAAGCCTTTGTTACCATCAGGGGTATTTAGAAACCTCTGCAGTTGTCTTAAAGTTAGCTGTGGCCAGAAAACTAATTTTAGAAAGTTAATTATAAGAGTGAGAGAACTCCATTTCTTCTTGCTAATCTGGCAACCTCTGAGTCATATATGCGTGAAAGGGTTAAAATACCAAACTCATCAAAATACTAACCAATTAGTTGTCTTGTAGAGCGGTACATCAGGGGGTCCACATAGAGTCCGAATACCATGCATGCCGTATCCAAAACAAAGAGGCTCCTTCCGTAACACCACCACCATTCCAGACAATCCATACACATGTCGGGCCACAACGCTCCTTCAGTCAGGCACCAACGCTCTGCCTCTTGTCAATTTAAGATAAGATTCCCAAGGTCACAGTACTCTGCAAGAAGAGTAACAAAAATAATTAAGTTACTTCCAAGGATTATGGCATTTGGATTTATATTTTAAAATTTAAAACTTTCAAAATAAACAAATCAAAACTTATACGAACACAGCAAAGACAAAACTAATCAAAATCGCTATGTGGAAACAACGCTTAAAATAATATTTTATAAATATGAGGAATAAGACTTTTCTACAGTTTTGCAGATGTCTTACTTTTTTTTATCCATTTGGTCTACTTTTAAAGTACTGTACTGCTCAACATTATGGAATTTCGTATGCCAAACTTTTACTGTGCATTATATTTGCCTATTCAGGCATTTTGAGCCACATTTCTTTACCACAAACTTCCAAAACTCAAAAATTGGTTAAACTTAAAACAAACTCTTCAACATACTAACCGAATATTAGTCCTGCAGTGGTTCATCGGAAACTTTAGTCGCCATCACCGACGCTCCATCAGGCCAGAACTGCGTCCACCACACCACACCACCATCAGGCCACAACTGTGTCCACCACACAACACTGTATCGTCCACCACCACACTACACCAGGCCACAACTGTGTCCACCACACAACACTCACCAGGCCACAACTCTGCGTCCACCACACCACAACACTGCATCCATCACCAGGCCAAAACTCAGCGTCCACCACATATTTTTTTCTTTCTAGACTTCCTTATCCCTAATTAGAATTTAAAACTTTCAAAATAAAGAAACCAAAACTTTGACAACCTCAGTAAAATTACAAAACTTTTTATCAAAATAGATGCTGAAACTATAATATTTAGCTCCATTAGTTTACAGATTTAAAAGTATCTGCCCCAGAACTACGGCGACTTGAGACCTTTTGTGCAATAGCGACTGCAATTTAGGAGGAACCTGCCCTAAGATGGGGGCATTTTTCTAATGAAAATTTCACCTCTAAGAGAGTCTTTGGAGAATTTTTAAAGCTTTATGAAGAGTTAGCAAAGAAACAAAGAACATTTATATACACAGAAATATCAGTTTTTTTCAACTGAATGTGGAAAATTACAAATTGACAACTTACAACTTGAGGGCAGATTCAGACACAGGGGCAGAGTCCATCAACACAAGTCTCTGCCAACACACCACCGGAGAATAGCCGACCGACAGGATCGGTACATTGAGGAGATTCATTCGTGGCCACCACCTCAGGGAATCTGGCAATAGATAGAAGTGGCGCACTTAAGGTGTTCCCCACACATACACTTTTCAATAAAAATAATAACAAATTATATAAAAAATGTGGAATGGGCCAGAGTAAATAGAACAGACAAAATATTATTCAAGCAGACTTAAAAAATAATAAGATACTCTTATATGTCCGGGTTTTAAGCGACCAGAATAGGTTAGTTGCATTGTATACCACCTGTACCTTCCATTAAGTTTTATGCGGCAGATGCGTAATAAGCAATATATACATAAAAAAGGTTGGTTAAGGTTTAGAGTTTTATCCTACATACTACAGATACATGGTAAGCGATACTACATGTTAAGCCAAGGTTAGTCTTTTCACACATGTACTGGATGCTAAAGATGACATACCAGCTAATAAGGAAGAGTTAGTTTAGTATCCCATGTACGGTACCGGTACATGGGATACATACTAGCTGGTAGGTAAGGGTTAGTTTTGTATCCAACGTACTGTACTAAAGTTCATTCCAGCAGACTAAATTGTTTTCAAAGTTTAATTTCCGATAAATTTAAATGCATTTTTCCAAATTGTGTTTAGGGTGTTTTTAAGTTTCATTTTTTTTTTTTAATCTTTAGTTATTGATTTGAACAGCAACTTTTGAGTTTTAAAGTTTCATATTTTAATTACAATCTTAACCCTTTCACGCACATATGACGCAAACGTTGCCAGATTAGCAATAAGAAAGAGTTCTCATTCTTATAATTACCTCTCCAAAATGAGTTTTCTGCCCACGGCTAACTCAAAAACAACTGCAGAGGTTGAAGTAACCAAACTAAAGGTTTCTAAATACCCCTGATGGTAACAAAGGCTTTAAAGTATCCCCAGTAGCCTCAAAATTGAGTCATATGTCTGAGAGGGTTAAATACTTTGCTATTATGAAGATTTGTTCAATTAAATCATGAACACTATGTAATATCATATTTATCCATTAATTAAGTACTGTACAGTATCAAAATTATCTACTAAAGGATTATATTTGCAGTCAGCTGAAAAGAAACTATATGTCTAAGTTTGTTAGGTTAATGCCTTACATATACATACTATACTACTAATCTTAATACGCATCTACATTCTCAAACTTTGACGGGTAGTAAACAATGCAACTAATCGATTAAGATATATAAAAACACCGCTCAAAATTCAGAACTAAGATATATTTACCAATGAAAAAAGTAAAAATTATACATTCAAATCAAAAATAAAACAATGGGAAAAGTGGGGAATGGGGTAAATACCAATAATAATTAAAGTTTGTAGGCTCTCATATACTGTACACAAACTTAAAAAAACAAAAATAAAAAAATCTATATAGGCCTATACAAAAAATATGAAAAGTGGGGATTGGGCCTCAGCATAGATAGATATAGATAGCATAAATATTTTTACCAATGACAAAAAAATATGAAAAATACAGTTTGTAGGCTTTTTCTTTACATACACAAACTAGCATAAATATATTACTGTACCAATGACAAAAATAAAATATAAATAAAGTTTGTAGGCTTTTTCATTATATACACAATTAAACTAGCATTAAATATAACTCACCCGGTGGAAGTGTGAAGATTGTCTACTTTCATCAGCTTCTGAAGGATCTCTCACAAGATTGTACCGGTACCGGGTTGTCAAGACACATCCATGGTGTAGCATCGTCTCTCCTTCACTGCTGGCAGTAGGTAGTTAAAATTATGACAAATCTATAATAAATGTTGTAATAATTTCACTACACCACCAAACACCTCCAATGAAATTAATGAAAGCATATGTGAAATAATATATTAATAGAACAGTAATAAAATACTAGCAATTTCAGACTATAAAGTTGGAGCTGTAGACACCAAAGTTTAGTAAACAAAATTGTCAAAATACGGTTGTGGTGGAAAAATATATAAGTAACACCCCGTTCTTAACTTATCAATTACAAACACCAATGTACTTTTAACTAATGAAAGCATAATTATGGTCCTCCCCGGATTAGAACCCGGGACACCACACCCAGAACACACTAATGAAAGCATATGGTCCTCCCCGGATTAGAACCCGGGACACCACACCCAGAACAAACTAATGAAAGCATATCCTCATTAGAACCCGGGACACCACACCAGAACTAATTAAAGCATATGGTCCTCCCCGGATTAGAACTCGGGACACCACACCCAGAACAAAACCACTAACCATTACATTAAAGATCTCAAGTGACGGCGTCTCTAACGTGGATTGACCTCCCAATCTACCAAGATTGGAAGCCAAAGCGTCACATTTTTCCCTTGCCCCTCAACTTTCTCTTCATAATTGCTGAGGGACACAGGGCCCTGGGTGGGGGCTTTGGTTTCCCGGGCATTTCCGCACCCTCCTCAGCTCCCCGCCATGGAGTGGCTTCGGTCACCCAGGCTTTATTGTGGTCGGCGGGGAGGGTTCTGTGGGGGCGCTCGGTTATGGCCTTGGCCTTGCTCAGGGCCTTGGGGCTGTTCGGCCAGGCAGCTTGGGGAACAACAACAACAACATTAAAGTCACATTTTTCCTTTGCCCCTCAATTTTCTCTTCATAATTGCTGAGGGGCACAGGGCCCTGGCTGAGGCTTTGGTTTCCCGGGCGTTTCCACACCCTCCTCAGCTCCCCGCCATGGAGTGGCTTCGGTAACCCAGGCTTTACTGTGGTCAGCACGGAAGGTTCTGTGGGGGCGCTCGTTGTTGTTGTTGTTGTTGTTGTTGTTCCCCAAGGCCCCGAGCAATTCCAAGGCCATAACCGAGCGCCCCCACAGAACCCTCCCTGCCGACCACAATAAAGCCTGGGTGACCGAAGCCACTCCATGGCGGGGAGCTGAGGAGGGTGCGGAAACGCCCGGGAAACCAAAGCCCCACCCAGGGCCCTGTGCCCCTCAGTAATTATGAAGAGAAAGTTGAGGGGCAAGGGAAAAATGTGACGCTTTGGCTTCCAATCTTGGTAGATTGGGAGGTCAATACACGGAAAAGACGCCGTCACTCGAGATCTAGAAAATATATAAGTTAAAGGAACAGTCAGAGTAAGCTATGGGTATGGCAGAGATCGCTCAGTTCTCACTCTGATAGACCAGCCCATTTATGGCCTTGGCCTTGCTCGGGGCTGTTCGGCCAGGCAGCTTGGGGAACACCACTAACCCAGATCAAAATAAGTCAATTTAGCCATAATCTCTTGACTAAATTTCAATCTAGTCTCAATTACTTAATCATACTTTATAAGCAATGACAAATACAAAATATATTAGGATTAATAATACATTTTCAGGTTGCATATGAAGTGCCATTGCTCAGTTTTCTCTATTCGGGCTGTCTCGAGTCTGCCGCCCCCAGAAACAAATTTAAAAATGGGAAATGGGCCTCAGTAAATATATTAATTTAGTAATTTTATATAGCAAGGATCATTGCATTAGAGTGTTGCCATTGGATACAGGATGGGTCGAATGGGTCGAGGGGGGCAGCACCCCGTGACTTTGAATTTAGGTTTGGGTACAGTCGCGCTAATAAGTAATGTCCCAGCGGTCATTAAATCTGGCTTTCTGTGCAGTATTAATGTCAGTCAGATGTTGAATAGGGTGGTTAAGTGTTGGAAAAAGTTGGTATAGGCCTAGGCCTATTTCACTCTAGGCTATGATAACAATTATTGATCAAAACATACTTTGTGCCGAGAAATCACTATTAGCGCGACTATACACTAATGACTACAAAGACAGTGGCACTGGCATTAGGGGCCTAGGCTAGACTGAATTTTAGTGCGAAACATCTCCCGAAATGTTACGGGCCCTAGGCCTATATTGGGAAAGTCGGCAATTTTTTTTCTTTCTAGTCTTAGCCTAGCCTATAACATTTTGCTAGGTTTTTTTTCCCACATAGGCCTATGCCTAGCGATATTGAAACGGTAAGTTCTTCTAGTTTGTTTATTAGTCCTATGAAAGTTTTATATACAATAGGCTAAGCCATTCGCGACGGTCTACGTATATCCAACACTGAAATAGGCTATATTAACTTTGTATAATAAAACATGTCAATATTGATGGCTCTAGACGCCGGGTAACACCTGGACATAGGCTACATAGTACATAATACATAGGCTAGGCTAGCCTATAAAACATTAAATGCAATAAATACAAAAATAAATGAAATTAACTAGCCTAGGCCTAGCCAATAACAATACCGGTTTGGCCAACAATAAAGTTCCAAAGCAAAGCAAAGCAAAGCAAAGCAAAAAAAAAAAAAAAAAAAAAAAGGCTAGGCCGGCTATATACCCTAGCCTAATCGTCTGGCCTTTTTTATGTTAATTAACGGGCTCTATAATAGTCTACATATAATTGAATGGCCACCAGTGAATATATATAGACTTAGCTGGTTAGTGAAGCATATTGATGAATGACAGGTGTTGGGATGGGAACAGGTGAATGGGATGGATAGGTGTTCGGGGCTAAGGTAAACATGAATCTTCTCTAATGTTAATTCAAGAGTTCTTATAATAGGCCTAGTCTACATATAAATTAATGGCCACCAGTGCATACAGATACACTTAACTAGTTAATGGAGCATGTTGATGAAAGACAAGTGCTAGGATGGTGAAGATATGGCACAACAGGTGGAGGTGATGGCGGCGGCCATTGTTAGCCTATGGAGATTCGGAGAAACTAATGTACCGTCTCGCCATATGTAAATTCACGGGTTTATATGATAGTTATATATTTTAATGGCCACCAGTGAATATATATACACTTAGTTGATTAATGGAGCACGTTAATTAATGACAGGTGCTAGAATGATCAAGATGGAGACTGATAAATGTGGAGGTACATACAGGTGGCGGTGATGGCGGCTGGGCTGGCGTTGGAAGAGTGAGGCCCTTTATAGGTAAAATTCTTCGAACGTCTCCTCGGTAAACAAATGACTTCGACATGCGCAATAATTCTTGATCCACAGGTCATTAATTAAAATGTCAAATATTACTTTATACCTATTAAAAAACCAATACCTTCTAGAAATTCGGATAGTTACAGTAATTAAATTAAGTTAAATTAAAATAACACTTCAGGTGATCAAACTATTATTAAAGCCAGCACACCGCAAATCGAAAAAGTCAGAAATAGCCGTTTTCAGAAAAAAAAATAAAGTGTATAAATTAACCATATAAAGAACGCGCACACAAGTTAAAATAGGCCTTCACAGGCTATTATTATTTAGGATTATTAAGCCAGCACACCGTAAGTAAAGAATAGTCAGAAATAATTAAAAATTCCAGAGTATAAAATAATTAAAATCGCACACATACGTTAAAATCGGATATTACTTTGAATTATTAAATCGAAATAGTTAAACATTGCAAGTTAATTTAAAATAGAACTTCAGAGTGTCAAGACTTACGATCGTATAGTGGATATTGGTATATTTCTATATATTTACCCAGGCACATTCCATTTTTGTTTTCTTAGGACAGTAAAGCGACTTCCATTATTAGCCAAGGCCCCAAGGAGAAGCCTCGTATCGTCCGGCCTTTTTGGATGTTAATTCACAAGCTGTATAAATAGTCTAAATCTATTATAAATGACAACCAGTGAATGATAGACTTCGCTGGTTAATTGACCACGTTGATGAAGGACAGGTGCTGGGATGGTGAAAATATCGATAGATAAATATAGCACAGGCACAACAGGTGAAAGCGATATTCGTACAGTATAAAATAATTAAATAACCTTATAAAAATCGCGGACACATACGAGAAGACTTCACGGGCTATTATGATCCGGGATTATTAAGCCAACACACCGTAAATAGAGAATACAGTAAGATAATAAAAAGATAAGAAGTCCCTCGATTATACTCATAAAATATAAAATTATCAAGAACGAAAACACTTACGTCACCTCGTTATGGAGTCCAGCTAAAAAAGAACCCCCTCACCTGGCCCGTCCTGGTAGATGGGTTGGTGAGCTGCTGATGGGCGATGACGTGGCGTTCTCTCATTGGTCGAGCTCCTCCCCACCTCCCGCCCAACAGAATACGAGATTTAGCGCGCGCTTTTTGTTTAAATCACCCCACCCCCACCTTCCCCTCCCCTTTTAACTGCGACCCCCGATCATCCCCCACCCCCTGACCCCCTCCCCGACAGGATACTCTCTCTCTCTCTCTTTGTTAAGTTGCCCCCCCCTCCTAACTGCGACCCCCGATAATCCCCCACCCCCTGACCTCCTCCCCAACGGGATACTCTCTCTCCCTCTTTGTTCAGTCCCCCCCCCCCCCCCTTACCCTTCCCCCAATCCCTCCTCCTCTTTCTCTCCCGTTGCCTTATATGGGCATTCTTTCGTTGTTCCGTTCCGTTCCTCCCCCGCCTTCCTCCTTCCTGGCTTTGAACCATCGCATTTAACCCTTCTTACTACCACAGATCCTTCTTAAACTGCACAAAATCTTCTAAATATGGCTAGAATTAATTGAGATAGAAGTCACCGGTACAGTCGCGCTAATAAGTGATGTCTCGGCACCAAGTAGGCCGTTTTGATCAATAATTAGTATCAACAATATCTAAGCTTCATTTCTTCATATGGAGTGAGATATACAAACATGTTCCTACACTTACCCACCCTTTTCAACATCTGACAGACATTAATACAGCCCAGAGCAAGCCAAACGTAATGCCAGCTGAGACATGACTTATTAACGCGACCGTACAGGAGTTAAGCTATCAAGACAAGGTTATGTAAGATTATGTATATGGTTATATAAGATTATTAGGCCATCAATTAGCGAAATATTTAATTTCAGTAATGGTTAGATACTTTTATGCAGCTTAGGAAGGTCGTATGGGCGTCAGAAAGCTATAGTTGTTAGTTTATATTACGGTAATTTAACCCCTTCTGTACCGGCGACGTCTTTTTAACTTTTTTTCTAGCTATATTTAGACGATTTTATGCAGTTTAAGAAGGATCTGTGGTAGTAAAAAGGGTTCAGTGAGATAGTTCGAAGCCTGTTAATTGCTGGAGGCCCTTTGTAATCTTAATAAAATCGTCTAATCTAGCTATATTTATACGATGTTATGCAGTTTAAGAAGGATCTGTGGTAGTAGAAAGGGTTCAGTGAGATAGTTCGAAGCCTAAACATTGCTTGAGGCCCTTTGTAATCTTAATAAAATCGTCTAATCTAGCTATATTTAGACGATTTCATACGGTTAAAGAAGGATCTGTGGTAGTAGAAAGGGTTAAGTGAGATAGTTCGAAGCCTAAACATTGCTGGAGGCCCTTTATAAACTGAATAAAATCATCTAATAGTAGCCACCTTAAAATTTAAAAAACGTCCTTTTAATTTTATGCTGGCTACAATCAGACGATTTTATTCAGTTTACAAAGGACCTTCAGCAATTAACAGGCTTCGAACTATCTCGCTGAACCCTTTCTACTACCACAGATCCTTCTTAAACTGCACAACATCGTCTAAATATAGCTAAACTAGACGTTTTTATTCAGTTTAAAAAGGGCCTCCAACAATGAACAAACTTCGAACTATCTCAATGAACCCTTTCTACTACTACAGATCCTTCTTAAACTGCACAAAACTCTAAATATAGCTACATTAGACCATTTTATTCAGTTTAAAAAAGGCCTCCAGCAATGAACAGACTTCGAACTATATCACTTTTAACCATCTTGGTGGTGTAATGGTTAAGGTGTCTAAAAATCTGTGTGTGATAACCTGGGTTCGAATCCTGGTGAATCACATAATATGCTTTCATTAATTTCATTGGAGGTGTTTGGTGTTGTGGTGAAATTAATAACCAATAGATTAACCCGTTTGACCACATGAAACACATAATATCGTACATATAATACAGTAAACACAAGCAAGGGTAGAAAAGCTGTCACTGCCTATCTTAAATGTGTGATAAGTAAAGCTGGTATCACACGAGAAATTTTAGTCAACATTCGATGCTCAACATTTTTCTGGCAACATTTCTGGATTATTTTACACTGGTATCGGAAACTAGGCTGATGATGGATGAATTTAGGTAGCATAAATATTGCAAATGTTGACCTCATAAGCTGCCAGACCAGTGTTGAGGATAAATGTTCATTGAAAAAGCGCTTGTGTGATACCGGCTTAAATCCCTACACTGGTATTGGAAACTAGACTGATGGTAGATGAATTTAGGTGACATACAAATATTACATGTTTACCTCATAAGCTGCCAGACCAGTGTTGAGGATAAATATTAATTGAAAAAGTGCTCGTGTGATACCGGCTTAAATCCCTACACTGGTATCGGAAACTAGACTGATGGTAGATGAATTTAGGTGACATACAAATATTACACGTTTACCTCATAAGCTGCCAGACCAGTGTTGAGGATAGATGTTCATTGAAAAGGCGCTCGTGTGATACCGGCTTAAATCCCGGCCTGTGATTGGTTTGTCAGTTGTGCCCTGACCTTTGACCAGTGGAGGACATCCTTAGTGACTGCTAGTGACTTACCTGTTTATCCCTTAAGCCGGTATCACACGAGCGCTTTTTCGCTCAACATTGGTCTGGCAGCTTCTGAGGTAAACATTTTAAATATTTCGCTTGCCTTAATTCATCTACCACCAGTCTAGTTTCATATACCAGTGCAAAATATTACAGAAATGTTGCCAGAAAAATGTTGATCATCGAATGTTGACTATATAATAGCTCTCGTGTGATACCGGCTTAAGTGCAAGCTAAGAAGAGACACGCTAAAACTTAAAAACCAGTTAGATGCCATGGCTGAAGAGGGTGATGGACGAAGGGTTAGTGAAGGAAGGAGGGTAAGAGTTGTGTTATCGGGCGTACCACTACCGACATAAAACATAAATCATCTATAAATACTTAACCTAACTGAAAAGCCTAACCTAACCTAGTATTCTCATTACTACATGAATACTAGGTTAGGTTAGGTTAATGTTTTAGAGAGGTCGAGTTATGCTGTATGTCGGTAGTGGTACGCCCGATAACACAACTCTTACCGAAAGGAGTGTCTCCCAAGGTGGGAAAAGCACGAGGAAAGAAGGGAAGTCTCCCCACAGAGAACTTACTGCGGCTGTTCCCCCACTAGCACCCAAAGTGGCCTCTGCTACCACTACCACTGCTTTGAGTGCAACATGTATTAGTTGATTTCATTAATTGAGCTTAGAAGTAAAGTTGGTTGGTGAAAAAATCTGAAAAAAGAACCAAGAGAAATCTGCCACCGCAACGCAACATAAAGTCGATGAACCAGATGATAACAATGATGTATTGGATTATTAGCCCTCTCTCCCCCTCCCCCTACTCACCAGTTTGCGAGGCCTTTACTACATCATCAATAAAGCTGGTATCACACAAAAGCTTTTATAGTCAAAATATTTCTGGTACTGTAACATTTCTGGAATATTTTGCACTGGTATCGGACACTAGACTGATGATAGATGAATTTAGGTAGCTGAAATAATTTAAATGTTGACCTCATAAGCTGCCAGATCAGTGTGGAGTATAAATGTTGAGGGAAAAAGCGCTCGTGTGATACCGTCTTTAGGTGTCCAATACTATTACTACTATAGTCTATTTTTTTCCAGCTGAGGGTAAATTGCCATGTTACTATCTTGGTTACTAAGCTATGAGGTAGATTTTGTAGCGAAATATGTTGTTTATTATGAAAACTTTACAGTAAAACGACACACAGCCATATCAGTTTCATATGTTTCCACTAAGTATCGAGAAATCAGCTACTAAGGGATTCAATTTACCATCAGCTGGAAAAAAATAGAGTATAGTACGACTACTGCTATAACTATTACTATGGGTCCTGATGTGGCGGCGTCTACGCCGTGGGGCCACCTCCCGAGGCTGCCAACCGCGGATGGCTGCCGACCCTCCACGGCCGAAGACAAAATCAACGACCAGTGGAGGAAAACTGGATGCCGGCCGCGGGGAGCAGTTTCGGAAGCCAAACCGTCACAACCATCCCCTGCCCCCTCCCTGGGGGCACGGGTCCTTGGAGCGGCTTCGGTCCCGCCGGGAATTTCCACACCTCTCACACCACACACACACATCACACAGTTTTTCCTACACCGAGAAATGACTCTCCGGCTGTCATTTCTCGAAGACTTCTTCTAGCCGGAGACATTGACAGCAACCCAGGACCCACGTACACATACATATGTCCAACTTGCTCAAAACCCATCACTTCGAGTCACCATACTAAGGGTTCAGTTCTCTGCAATTCATGCGGGAACTGGACCCACTTCACCTGCACAACACTTGCCTCCAAGAAACACTACACAAACACCTGGACCTGTTCTTCATGCCCCTCCCTCTCCCAGTCAAATCCCTCACCTAAAACCCGTCCACCTCTCCTCCCCAACCCACCTAACCTTCCCATATCATCCACTCCCCCCCCTAAAACCCGTCCACCTCTCCTCCCTAATCCACCTAACCTTCCCATACCATCCACATCCTCAACTCAACACACCACACCCCATCCTAATCCATTCCAACCTCCATCTCCTGCTCCCCAATCCCCACCTCACCCATCCCCCCCCCACCCCATCCTCGTGCAGCAGCACCCAACATACATCGTGCACATAACATTAACATTCTTCAACTGAACATAGATGGCATCAACACAAAGAAACACGAACTCTCACACTTCATCAAACAACACAACATACACATTGCCATCTTACAAGAAACAAAACTCCGCACAACACAAAAAACACCCACATTTCATAATTTCACCACCATCAGACAAGACCGGGCTGTCGGCGGGGGCGGTGGACTCATCACCCTGGTACACAAAGAAATATCATACATAGTAACCAGTGTACAAACCAAATCCCTCCTCCCCCCAAATGATAACACAACAGAAATACAGTCAATTAAAATACGCACTGGCAACAACTCCAACATAAACACATACATCCCTCCCCAAACATCCCCTACAGTACCAAATGAATACAGACCACACTTACAACACATCACAAACACCCCACACATCATCCTGGGTGGTGACTTCAACGCCAAGACGTCGGCCTGGTTTGTCGACAACCCCGACACAGACAGAGGGCTGGTACTACAAAACCAAACCGATAACCTCATCATCCTTAACGACATCCATCAACATACCCATATTCCTCACCAAGCCCTCTATAACCTATCATCTCCAGACATCACCTTTTGCTCCCCAGAACTCGCCCCCACAACATCCTGGAGGGTGGTCAGAACCTTAGGCTCTGACCACCTCCCGATCATTATCACCACCAAAACCAGACTCACCCCAGCTAGCCACAAACACACATACACCAATTATAAAATAGCTAACTGGGAAGCATTCACAAATGAGACAGAACAACACTTCACAACTCTAAACAGTACACCCATCACTAACATCAACAATGCTGTACACATACTCAATAAAACTATCCAAAACGCTGACAAGAAACACATTCCAAGAGGTAACAGAAAAAGACACAACCCCAACTTCACACCAGAAATTCAAAACCTCATCAGACAACGCGACATACTGAAACACTCCCCAGCACCCCACACACAAGACATCACACAACAAATTCAAGCACTCAACACCCAAACTAACAACAAAATACAAGAACAACAAAAACTAAATTGGAATAACTTCCTACAAACACTTGATCACAAAACAAACCCCAAAAAACTCTACAAAACACTAAACAGCATCACACTTTCCAACAGCAACACAACACAATCACATGCTGCAATCACAACAACAGACTCTACTCCTTCATGTAAACAACAAGCAAACACTCTCATCAATCACTTTTCACATGTCAGCCACCTAAAACCTCACAAAGACGACTGACGAGTCATCCGACGTAAGAGACAATTCCCCACAGACCCTGACTATACACCCTTCACCAATCACCAGACAAAGCATATCATCAACAATCTCAAACACTCACCCGCCTGTGGCCTAGACAACATAAGCAACATACACCTCAGACACCTGGGACCACAAGGCATACAAGCACTCACTAACATATCAAACTACAGCTAGTGGTGATGGGCTGGTCTATCAGAGTGAGAACTGAGCGATCTCTGCCATACCCATAGCTTACTCTGACTGTTCCTTTTACTTATATATTTTCTAGATCTCGAGTGACGGCGTCTCTTCCGTGGATTGACCTCCCAATCTACCAAGATTGGAAGCCAAAGCGACACATTTTTCCTTTGCCCCTCAACTTTCTCTTCATAATTGCTGAGGGGCACAGGGCCCTGGGTTGGGCTTTGGTTTCCCGGGTGTGTCTGTACCCTCCTCAGCTCCCCACCATGGAGTGGCTTCGGTCACCCAGGCTTTATTGTGGTCGGCAGGGAGGGTTCTGTGGAGGCGCTCGGTTATGGCCTTGGCCTTGCTCGGGGCCTTGGGGCTGTTCGGCCAGGCAGCGTGGGGAACAGCAACTACAACAACTACAGCTATTCACACAACACAATACCAGACATTTGGAAGCATGGTATCATCATCACATTCCCCAAACACAACAAAGACCCCACGCTACCCTCCTCGCACCGCCCCATCACACTCCTTTGCTCCCCCTCCAGTCATGGAACGCCTAGTATTACAACTAATTACACCTGACCTACCCCTAGCTCCAACACAACATGGCTTTAGGTCACTGCACTCCACAAACATTCTTCTCACAGACCTTACACAAAGAGCTTTCGACGGCATCAACTCAGCTAGACCACCACACAGATCACTATTAGCCACACTCGACATTAGTAAAGCCTTCGATGCCATCCCCCGCCACAACCTAACAAACAAAATCTACAACACAAACATGCACAACACAAAAAGGTGGCTGGCCAACTTCCTAGCAGGCAGATGTGCACACGTATCTTTTGCCGGTCAGTCCTCTAAAATCAGAAACTTTCCAAACGGAGTCCCACAAGGATCCGTCCTATCGCCCGCACTCTCAATCTGTACATGCACGATATAACTACACCCAATACGCCCCAAATAGGGGAGGTGTGGTGGAGTGGTCTTGCCACTGGCCTGGTAATCCAAAGGTCCCGGGTTCAAATCCCGATGTATCAATGGGAAGATATTATTGGGATGGAATTTGTGCTGTACCTAGTATCAGTGCATTACCACAAAGCCCACCGAAATGTCAATAAAATACCCTCATTGTTCCCTGATTAAATAGCACTGTATGAATATTCCCATATTCAAAATATGCTATAGGGGTGCAATGCCTGGTGAGTTATCTGCTCAACAGGTGGCGTTGTGTGTGTGTAAGTGTGAGAGTCCGAGTGTAGGGAGTGAGACAGTGAAGCACGGGAACGAGGTGGTTTCAGAGATGGGGTCGTTTCGGGCCATGAGTGAGCACCGTGCCTCATGTGAAGGCAAGATGGCAGGTGCTCGTTGTACTCTACGTGCTTCACATGTCTCACTCCCTAGACTGGAACAAGACCTCACGGGCTTCACTGTTCATTGTAAAGCGGTGAATGTTAAGGCTCTCAGCCTATGCCCGAGAGGAAGTAAGTTGGAATATAGAAAAAAAAAAAACAAAAAAACAAAAAAAAATAAACTTGCCTCCTATGCAGATGACATAACACTCACATGCACACACCATGACCCAACAAGAGCAACAGATCTCCTTCAACCCTATCTCAACACACTACATGGCTGGTGCACTACAAACAGACTTAATCTAGCCCCAGCCAAATCCACCGCAACCCTGCTCACAAGTTGGACAGAACACGAATACATCCCTCAACTCACCATAAACAACACACCCCTAACACATACACACACACCCAAAATCCTAGGAGTAACATATGATACTCATATGACATTCAAACAGCACACCACAAACATTAAAAAGAAACTGACACCCAGACTTAACGCCCTCAGGTCACTTGCTCACACAAAATTTGGACACAACAAAGAAACTACCACCACAGTATATAAACAATACATAAGATCAGTGATGGAATACGCAAGCCCTGCCTGGGCTTCTAACCTAGCTGAAACACATCATAAGACCTTACAGACTATTCAAAACAAAGCCCTGAAGATCATTACAGGCTGCACAGCTACTTCACCCACAGATCACCTACATCAAGAAACCAAAATCCTCAAAGTCAAAGACCATCTGGACATGAGAGGCACTCAATTCCTGGCAGCAGCCTCCACGAACCAAGACCACCCACTAAACTACATGGCAACACACCCAGCACACGGTATCACACACAATTATTGTCCTCTCTCCCTCCCTGCCCACCCCGAACCAACTTCCAGAAGCACATCCATACTCATATCTCTCACCGATCCATCCACTCACTCACAGACAACACGCAGCTGCATGCACGACCTCCCGAAATCCATCCTTCCGAATCCTCCCTTCCTCGCGAGGACAGAGTCCACCTGGCCAGGCTGAGATGCGGACACCATCCAGCTCTCCTGAGCTATCAGAAGAGACTGGATGACTCCGTTGTCGACGCCTGCCCGGGATGTAACACAGCAACCCATACCATTAAACACATCATAGAAGACTGCATTTCACACAACCACTTACGCCAACAACACAATCTACACTCAATGAGAGCTCTGTGGGAAAGCCCGATCGTGGCCATGGCCTTTCTCAGGGACTCGGGGCTGTTCGGCCAGGCAGCTTAGGGAACAACAAGTATTACTATTAATACTACTACTTCTACAGTGCTACTTCTACTACCAACACTACTACTGTTACTACTTCTACAGTACTACTACTACTAACACTAGTACTACTACTACTATTACTACTACTCAATATGGTCTACATTTACCCTGTATAATTCTACATGTTATTATCATGGTGACGGGCTGGTCTATCAGAGTGAGAACTGAGCGATCTCTACCATACCCATAGCTTACTCTGACTGTTCCTTTTACTTATATATTTTCTAGATCTCGTGTGACGGCGTCTCTTCCGTGGATTGCCCTCTCAATCTACCAAGATTGGAAGCCAAAGCGTCACATTTTTCCTTTGCCCCTCAACTTTCTCTTCATAATTGCTGAGGGGCACAGGGCCCTGGGTGGGGCTTTGGTTTCCCGGGCGTTTCCGCACCCTTCTCAGCTCCCCGCCATGGTGTGGCTTCGGTCACCCAGGCTTTATTGTGGTCGGCAGGGAGGGTTCTGTGGGGGCGCTCGGTTATGGCCTTGGCCTTGCTCGGGGCCTTGGGGCTGTTCGGCTAGGCAGTCTGGGGAACAACAACATGTTATTATCATGTTCTTTTAATCTTGTGTCACATTTAATTGACCACTTGCGAGTTTCAGGCTATAAGGAAGTTGGAGCCGTAAACATCAATATAAAACAGAAATGCAATAATAATGTAGGGTTCTAATGGATGGAAAATATTAATAGTTTGTTTTTATGTTTGTTTTGTAGATGTTTAGGTGACAATCACCACGGTCGATCTGGGGATCCGCCGCTAATGAGCTCGTCCTGGAATCTTTACGACTCTGAATCTTACGATTCTTTACATTCAAGTATAAACGATGGTGAAATAAACATTCAAGGTTTCAACATGGTTAGGAATGATCGCAATAGGCATGGGGGAGGAGTATGTCTGTATGTAAAAAACAACCTCACACACACAACTAGGACCGACCTCCATGTAGAAAATCACGAAGCTCTGTGGATCGACCTACACCTGCCGAGGACAAGACCCATCACAATTGGGGTATGCTATAGGCCACCAGCCGACACACAATTCTTGACCAAATTTGAACGAACTTTGTCATCGCTAGACCCTCGGAATGAATCCATCATACTAGGGGATTTTAACCTGTGTTACAAACAACGAAATGATAGGCTTGTACGAGAATATAGGCATATACTGACAATGCACAATCACAAACAACTCATCACAACCCCCACACGTATCTCTGAGAACACTGCCACAATATTAGACCACATAAACTGTAACAGAGAGGACAAAATATCCCAATCAGGGGTTATACAGACTGGGATAAGTGATCACTTCGTCACATATTGCACACGGAAAACCACAAAAATTACCCTAGAGAATCACAAAGTTATCAAAACAAGGTCACTCAGAAACTACAATAAAGAAACATTTCTGGACATTTTATGGAATACAGACTGGTCTCCAGTGTTTGGAAGTACAAACGTTAATGACGCATGGGTTGGCTTCAGAACCATCATCACAAACATCCTAGACGAAATAGCTCCTCTGAAAGACATACGAATTAAAGCAAGGTCAGACCCATGGATCAACAATGACATACTACACCATCTGGAACACAGAGACAATCTGTTAAAAAGGCTAGCGAAACATAGACAGGATCAAGGTCTGAAACATGAGTTCAACAGGGCCAGGAATAAACTAAGTAGGAAAATGAAATCAGCGAAAACTAATTATTTTCACAATAAGGCAGAGAAATATCAGAATAACCCAAAGAAACTATGGAGGCACCTAAAAACAACAGGCTACAGCAACAAGACAAGGGATTCGTCTAACACTAATATTGCTCTCACCATTAATGATCAGGGTTGCCACGATAAACGACAAATTTCAACCTACTTCAACTCCTTCTTCACTTCCATAGCAAACACACTTGCACAGAACCTACCTCAACCTCTCAATAAATACACGACAACAACGGCCACCTTTCGTAATTTCTACAGAGATAAAGACATACACCCGAACACATTTGGATTGCAAAATGTTACACCAAAATACACTTTTGACGAGCTGTCTAACCTAAATGTACATAAGAGCACAGGACCAGACAAAATTCCTGCCAAATTTCTACGAGATGGAGCCATTGGTATAGCAGGCCCCCTAACCCACATCATCAACTTGTCAATTAACACCAACACTGTACCTGCTGAACTGAAGGAAGCTATTGTAACCCCTCTATTCAAGAAAGGAAATAAACTAGAAGTTGGCAACTACAGACCAGTTAGCATATTATGTATTGTATCTAAAATCCTTGAAAGAGCGGTATACACCCAAATTGAACACTACCTCAAACAAAATGATCTATTCTATAAGTTTCAATCAGGTTTCAGATGCATGTACTCGACAGACTCCTGTCTCATCCACTTAACGGATCACATTCATAAAGAAATGTCTAAAGGTAACTACACCGGTATGGTTCTTCTTGATCTACAAAAAGCGTTTGACACAGTAGACCATGATATCCTATGTAATAAACTACAAGCAATGGGCATAGGGTCTGTGAACTGGTTTAAATCTTATCTTAGTGGTAGAATCCAAAGAGTCAAAATTGATGATAATATATCTGATCCCATGCCAATTAACTGTGGGGTCCCGCAGGGAAGCATCCTTGGTCCCTTACTCTTTCTCTGTTATGTGAACGACATGGAACTGAGCGTCTCATGTAAATTATTACTCTATGCAGACGACAGCGTGCTTCTGGTTTCAGGAAAAGACCCAATAAGTATTGCCGCTTCACTTTCCAAAGAACTAGCATCATGTAGTGAATGGCTAGTGGACAATAGACTATCTCTTCACCTGGGCAAGACGGAAGCCATCTTATGTGGAACAAAACGCATACTGAAAGACATTGTGGGCTTCTCGGTCAACTGTAATGATATTCCTATAACAACAGTGTCACAAGTTAAATATCTCGGACTGAAACTGGACGCGAGTTTGTCAGGTGAAACAATTTTGGAATCTATCCTGAGTAAGTGTAGAGCACGTATAAAATACCTGTATAGACAGGTGGGATGCTTGCCCGCGGCGGCCAAAAAGACCCTCTGCCAAGCGCTTGTTCAATGTCATTTTGACTATTCTGTGTCATCCTGGTACTCTGCATCATCTAAATCAGCACAGCACAAACTTCAGGTCACTCAAAATAAAATGGTTAGGTTCATGCTGAACCTAGGACCCAGATCACATGTTGGCCAGGAACAACTTCAGTCACTAGGTATGCTCAATGTCTCTGACAGGGCCAAACAAATCAGGCTCACTAATGCCTTCAAAATTTTCTATGACAGAGCTCCAGAGTATCTAAAGAATGATTTTGTTAAAGCAAATGAGAGGAGTGGACATAATACAAGAAACAGGATGTTTAATTTTAAGGTCCCGAGAATCCAAGGACAGGGTAAGCAAACATTCTTCTTCACTGCCATCAAAGACTGGAACGACCTACCCCTGTCAGTCCGTGAAAAGAGAACACTGTATTCCTTCAGACGTAGCCTGAAGGAACACCTGAACCGGACAGCTGCGAGAAGGGAGCACCAAGCTTATGTCTACTACTAAATACGACATAAGAGATAGACAAACCAAACTGAAATGATTACTGATTACGGATTACTGATATTTACTATAGGATGTAAGGTATCTTAAAATAACCCCCTAGAAATACTTTCTCTAAAGTATCTATTTCTTTATCCTCCCCATTTCCCCAGCTAACCTAATCCCACAAGGACCCCAATGGAAATACGCCTAATGGCCTTATTGGGCTATCCTTAGTTGGAATTATGCAAGGCTGGTACATGTCATTTTTGTAACATACTATGTGGTACCAACTCTGTAAATTGCTAACTGAATAAATATTATTATTATTATTATTATTATTACAGGACTGAACATGCCATTTTTATCGGCAATAGCTCAGAGAAGTGTTGAGAGGGGAGAAGGTGTGTTGGAGAGAGAGGAAGGAGTTGGAGTGGCTTTGTTATGTGTGTTTTGTCTGTATACATCATCAGGATGTCCCCTGACTGGGTGCAAGCATGTGAAACATGCTAGGACGTACTACCGCACCCACTAAATGTCCGCCGTGGCAGGGATTCGATCCCGGGTCTTTCAGATTCACACGTGAGCGTGCTCACCACTAGACCACCACGGTTCAAGTATTTATATAATATACTACAACCGTATTTTAGCTGGTAATTCTGCTAAATATCGATGTCTACAGCTCCAACTTCCTTATAGCCTGAAACTCGCAAGTGCTCAATGTTATTTGGCATATAATGAGGCTGAAAATTAACCGTATTTAGGGAGGACGATCCCCTTAATATATTGGTAAAGAAACACTGATAATTATATACAGATTTTATTGATTTATTGGTATAATCCTGTGTAGCGGGTGGACCTGTACATATATCTTAATAATTTGGTAATGTTACAATATTTTTTTTACATTTTACATTCATAAATAGTCCACTAATATACTAGGTTAGGTTAGGTTAGGTTAGGTTAAATATATTGTTCAATGTTTCTTAGTAAATAGGCATCTGAAAAACAGTTCCTCCCGCTACACAGGATCTTACCTATAATCCTAACTTTTACTTACCAATGATTTAGCCCGTACAGTACCGGGAACAGCCTATTTATTGTGTTCTGGTAACTATTAGACA
Source organism: Paralithodes platypus (assembly GCA_032716605.1). NCBI lineage: Eukaryota > Metazoa > Arthropoda > Malacostraca > Decapoda > Lithodidae > Paralithodes > Paralithodes platypus. The sequence goes on from CM064566.1 coordinate 59,456,543, forward strand.
CAGGATCTTACCGATTTATTCTATTATATTTTATTGACTTTGCAGTCTGATCTTAAATCAAAGAACCTGACAAGTGAGGCAGCTCTTAACAGCATTGCCTGGAACGCCGTCGGAAGTCGCTGGTACTGTACTGGCGAGTGACTATTTTACTGACAGCCAACGTCCGTCGCTGGGACAGTAGGTGTTAAGGAGCTAACAGCCTGTAGATTCAACCGCTCAACACATAGACTTACGACGCCTGGTTGTCTCCTTGTGGCTCGGTGCAACTCTGACTTCTATATGTTGCATCGCCACTGTCTCGCTGTCCATCTCACAATCTAGGACGCCTCTCTCTCTCTCATACGCCACCTATTGATAACGGTTGTTGTTGTTCCCCAGGCTGTCTGGCCTAGCAGTCCTAAGCAAGGCCATAATCGAGTACCCCCACAGAAACCTCCCTGCTTACCACCAATAAAGCCCAGGTGACCGAAGCCACTCCAAGGCGGAGAGCTGAGGGTGCGGAAATGCCCGGGAAACCAAAGCCCCACCCAAGGCCCTGTGCCCCTCAGCAATTATGTGATTTCTCGAGTAGTTTTATAGCAAACGACTGAAAATCTAAAAACTAATGGGGCTAAACATGAGGAAAAAAGGAATACAGAAATAAAATCCTTAACATTAAAACTAAAAGCTACTTTGCTACAATTCAAAGGTGCCTAAAGTTGTACTACCAAGGTTTCTCAGAGTCAATTGTGCAGTTTTAGAACAAATTAACCCTTTCAGCACCATGACATCTGTTTACCTTTGATTCTGGCTAAATTAAAATTTAAAACTGGCAAACAAAGCAAACCAAAACTTGGACAAAGACAATATAAAGTAAAAACAACTTATCAAAATCGCTGTGTGGAAACAACGCTTACTAAATTAAAATATAAAACTTGCAAACTAAACAAACCAAAATTGGGACAAGGACAATATAAAGTCAAATTAAATTATCAAAATCGCTATGTGGAAACAACGTTTACTAAAATGAAAATTATTAAATAAAAGAACATTATGAAATGAAAGAACACAATCCACCACATAGGGTGTACATTACCACAGGAGATGATTTTATGCAGTTTAAGATGGACCTATGTTGCTCAGAGGGTATATTGGGAACATACTGTATAGACCCTTTTGAATCCTAGAAGTCGATTATAAGCTAAAGAAAAACGTCTAATGGTGACCAGAATATGATGAAAATACGTCATGGTGCTGAAGGGGCTAATCTAACCAATCACCCGTGCATAGATTCTCATGGGTGGTTGTACAGTTTTAAGCCGGTATCATGCAAGAGCTTTTTTAGTCAACATTCGATAATCAACATTTTTCTGGCAACATTTGTGGAATATTTTGCCCTGGTATCGGAAACTAAACTGATGATGGATGAATTAAGGTAGCCGAAATACTTAAAATGCCAACCTCATAAGCTGCCAGACCAGTATTGAGCATAAATGTTGAGGAAAAAACTACTCGTGTGATACCTACTTTAGAACCAATGAAGCTAACCAATCACCGCTACACAGGTTTCTCATGGGCGGGTGTGCAGTTTTAGAACCATCCCAGGAGACCTGTGGTGAAGCGTCCCATGGTGTAGACCAGGATGATGAGGCCGAGGTAACCAAAGCTGCCACGCATACGCTTCTTAGGGTCTGGAAGGAGAGAAGAGCAATAATGTCAGTAACAATCAATTCATTATTATCACCGCTGTAAATATTGCTATCAGTAACCATCAGAACAGGGCTGCCCGGAATGCCACAAATAGGACATAAAACTCAAACTATTCCCTCTATGGACCACTCAATCTTTTATAAATATACTGAATGTACAGTCAGGTTTCGATATACTGTACTGTACACGGTTAATTCGTACCTTGTACGGTCGAGCTAATAAGTCATGTCCCAGCTGTTATTATGTTTGGCTCGCTCTGTGCTGTATTATTGTCTGTCAGATGTTGAATAGGGTGGGTAAGTGTAAGAACATGTTTGTATATTTCACTTGATATGAAGAAATGAAGCTTAGATATTGCTGATACCAATTATTGATCAAAACATACTTGGTGCCGAGACATGACTTATTAGCGCCACTGTACATGCAGTGTATTATTATGTTTTTTCCACCAACCAACTTCACTTCTAAATTCAATTAAAGAAATCAAGAAATAAATGTGGCACTCCAAGGACTCGAACCTAGGATACTCACATCGAAATTCTGCGCACTTATGCATTACGCTATCAAGACAGTACTGTGTATCAGAAATAACAGGCCTTATGAGAATTAATTCAATTCGTTACAGCCACTTTCCCAAAGTCTCCTATTTGAGCCTTTAGCCTACCTTAAGCCGACATTATACCACCAACAAAAATATATTTGCGTGTCAGGCAGGCAATTATAATGTAAAACTTGCAAAATAAACAAACCAAACCTTGTACGAACACAGTAAAAAGACCAAACAACTAATCAAAATCGCTAATTGGAAACAACGGTTAAGTAAAATAATAATTTATTATAAATAAAAGAACACCATCCCCCACTTAGGGTGTACATTACTACATGAGCAAGTTAATCTGTTTCCCAAGCAAACTAATCGCACATAGCATCAATAAGAACTGTTTTGGACCTGCTCATCATCATCATCTCCGACGCCTTGTTTCCCCCTGGGAAACCCCCACTAGAGGATGGCCATGACAGAAACGTCTCCAAGCTACTTTGTCAAGACATGCCTCCTTTGCCCGTGCCACAATGCCCCTTCCACTACGTGGAAGTTTTTCTTCAATATATTTTTCCACTTTCTTTTCCCATACCATAGGTGGTCTTCCACTACTAGCGGTTCCACTCACCTGACTCCCATATATCTTTCTTGGCATTCTGTCTTCATCCATTCTCTGAACATGGCCATACCACCTCAAAGTACAGGTACTTCTCTTTATCCACTCAACCACACCACAATCAATGCCCAAAGCCTGCTCTTCCATTCCAAAGGACTCGTACACTTCCCTATTACTTGGCCCATCTAGCCTATTCATGCCAGCTGCCATTCTGAAAAAGCTCATCTCCACAGCTCTCAGTTTGAAGAGGTCCTCGTCACTTGCCGTCCATGTCTCACTTCCATACGAGTGTGTTGGGAGCAGCACACTGTTTCTCAGTGACTTTTTGACTTCCTGGCTAACCATTCTTCCTTTGAGAATACTATCAAGTTCTCCAATCACTTTTCTCCCTTGCATTTTTCTCTCTTTTATCTCACTCTCCATTTTACCATATTTGCATAGTACAGCTCCCAAATACTTGAAACTTTCAACCTCTTCTAGTACTTCATTTTTCAATTTTATTTTACAACTTTTCTTGTGTTCTTTCTTGATTCTATATTTTTCCTTAAAATCTATGGTTTCATGCATTCTTCTCTCAAACACCATTACCTTAAATTTCCCTACATTGACCTTTAACTTTCTCTTTTCACATACCCTGTCAAAGTCAGTGACCACTCTCTGAAGTTCTTCAGCATTTTCCGCCAACAGGACTGCATCGTCCGCATATAAGCATGTTAAAATCTTCCATGTTCTTCCCTCTGATTCCAGTCTAGCTCCCACACCCATTGATACAGCCCTACATTCCCTAATCACTCCATCCATGTATATATTGAACAACCAAGCTGACACGACACATCCCTGTCTTACACCTACATTGACCTCAAAACTTTCACTTAACTTATCCCCTACCTTCACATTTGCCATTGCATTCCTATAAAAAGATTTTACTGCCATTTGCAACTTTCCTCCCACATCATATACTGTTAACACATCCCACAGGCCCTCCCAGTCTATTTTGTCGTAGGCTTTTTCCAAATCCATGAATGCTGCATAGAGTTTTCTGTTTTTGGCCAGATACTTCTCTACCAACAATCGCATTGAGGCTATCTGGTCAACGCAGCCCCTGCCCTTTCTGAAACCTCCCTGTTCCTCGCCTATTTTGTCATCCGTTATCTTCTGTAGCCTCTGTGTTACTACTCTTGCGTGTACCTTTCCAGGTATGCTAAGCAAGCTAATTCCCCTATAATTCTTACACTCTTCTTTACTACCCTTCCCTTTGTACAAGGGTACTATCACTGCTTTCCTCCAGTCCTCTGGTACACTTTCCTTTTCCCATGCTAATTTACATAACCTATGCATTATGTCAACAGCTTCTTCTCCTCCATATCTCAGCATTTCACCTGGGATGTTATCTACTCCAGCAGCTTTGCCCATTTTAAGTCTATTGATTGCTTCTTTTACTTCTTCTCTGCTTATCTGGCTTTCAACTACCCTGTTTATTCTACCTCTCTCCATTCCTATGGATGAGATCTTTGCCTTCCCCCTACTCTTTACAGCTAAGCTACTAAAATGATCTTTCCATACTTTCACCACACCATCACCCTCTACCACTTCCCCACCATCCAGCTCTCCTGAGCTATCAGAAGAGACTGGATGACTCCGTTGTCGACGCCTGCCCGGGATGTAACACAGCACCCCATACCATTAAACACATCATAGAAGACTGCATTTCACACAACCACTTACGCCAACAACACAATCTACACTCAATGAGAGCTCTGGGATACCTTTGGATGTGTTCGCCGCTCTTGACGTGGCCATGGCCTTTCTCAGGGACTCGGGGCTGTTCGGCCAGGCAGCTTAGGGAACAACAACAACAACAACAACAACAACAACCACTTCCCCATTCATGTCCCTCATCCTACCACCTGAGACACTCTCAGTCTTCTTCCCTCTGGCTTCTTTCACAGCTCTGTAGTATGCTTTCCTGTCATTCAGAAACTGTTCACTAATCTTTCTCCCATATGCCTCATCTGTCTTCCTTTTAGCGTCTAGTATCGCCCTCTTCACTCTTTGTTTCAAATTTTTATATTCTTCTTTCCTCGCATCTCTAGTTTCTCTAGGTATATTCTTTTGCAGCATACTCTTTCTGAACTCTTTTTTTTTTTTTAACTATTTCTTCTATCTCTTTACTAAACCATGCGTTACCTTTCTTCTTCCACATTTTAAAGGTTTTCTTCCCACATACTTTCTCAGCTGCTTTAATCATGGAGTCTCTTGTACCTTTCCATACTTTGTCTACAGTATTTCCCAGATCTATCATAACATCCATGTCCTTTATAGTCTCTTTCAGGATGTCCTTGTATTTTGTTGCATTACATTCTTCATTTAATTTTCTCACATTTATTCTCTCTACTGTAAGTTTTCTCTCTTTCCTCTCATATTTCCACTCTTTCCTTATCCTCACTTTTGTTAGCACTGTATAGTGGTCTGATCCCGTCAGCATACCTCTTACAGCTTTTGAATCTAAAATTCTTCCTTTTAGTCCGGAGTCCATCATGGCGTAGTCAATTAGAGATTTCTGTTCCTGCTCACCTTCACCTCTGTGCCATGTATATCTATGAATGTGACGATGTTCAAAAAAATGTGTTAGCCAGAAACATCTCTCTCTCCGCACCTGCTACTGACCTATTTGTCAAGCATGCAATATCCTGCAATGTAAACAAACCACACTATGTTTATTGTCATCTGCTACAATCAGCGCGGAGCAGAAATGTCCGACGTCGGCCCGGAGTTGCAGCAGGACCCGTCGCCCGCAAATTTCCGTGTACCGTATATACGAATATTTTACGTGTTGTTCACTCACTTGCTTGTTCGTCAAGGGGAATCCACGCAATGCGAGCTAAGCTCATTATTATCGCGCCTCCTTAACTGGGAATGTATTGCGTGAAATGCATGTTAAGTGTTTAAGTATCGTTGGAATGGCTGTGGATGTGTGTGTAGTCTGTATTTTAGCCAATTGGCGACATCTGGAAACGAAGGTTTAGGGTTAATCTGTACGGTACCATTCTCACTACGGTACCAGTCTCACCCGAAGGCTTAGGTTGACCAGTAGCTTAGGTTGACCAGTACGATACCCATCTCACCTTGTAACAGATCACCAACCCCAGATGGGACGTCACAACTTCGTCCACTTATACCAGGTTCCTATTTATACTGCTAGGTGAACAGAGGCTACACCGTTAGGAGACTTGCCCAAATGTCTCTTACCCGCCCGGGTCTCGAACCCGGGACCTTCTGGTTGTGAGCCAGACGCGCTTTCAGTTACGCCACGGGATGTGTGACTTGTGGCAGACTTTGGAATTTTGGGGGTTACCGTGTCCAAACAAATCTGTGTATATGAAAGTGTGAACATCGAGACCTGACTGTATAGTACACACAATGTACAGTTGTCAGCATATGTTCTTTATCACCCTGTGATTTTCATTATGCTGGGACCTGTTTAGAAATACTAGTTGAAAAGCAAGTCACTCAACAGTTCATAAAAATTGGTGATGGGCTGGTCTATCAGAGTGAGAACTGAGCGATCTCTGCCATACCCATAGCTTACTCTGACTGTTCCTTTTACTTATATATCTTCTAGATCTCGAGTGACGGCGTCTCTTCCGTGGATTGACCTCCCAATCTACCAAGATTGGAAGCCAAAGCGTCACATTTTTCCCTTGCCCCTCAACTTTCCCTTCATAATTGCTGAGGGGCACATGGCCCTGGGTGGGGCTTTGGTTTCCCAGGCGTTTCCGCACCCTCCTCAGCTCCCCACCATGGAGTGGCTTCGGTCACCCAGGCTTTATTGTGGTCGGCAGGGAGGGTTCTGTGGGGGCGCTCGGTTATGGCCTTGGCCATGCTCGGGGCCTTGTGGCTGTTCGGCCAGGCAGCTTGGGGAACAACAACAACAACAGTTCATAAATGTTTACAAAGGAAAGTTTATTCGATAGGACCTAGTTGATTATACAGTATAATAAATCCACTGACCTCCCGTGTAGTATCCGAGAGCGTAGACGACCCGGCCGGCACAGTAGACGGTACCGGCGATGGCGCTGGTGACGGGACTGTGAAGACCGCCCAGTAGTAGCAGGGTAGGAACGTGGGGTACATCTCCAGCCTGGACAGACAACACAAATATTTATGATAAACAACAAAATGAAACATATTCATATTTTTTCACCAACCAACTTTACTTCTAAACTCAATTAATGAAATCAACAAATATATGTGGCACTCCAAGGACCCGAACCTAGGATACTCACATCGAAATTGTACAGTATTGAAACCTTGTCTTACATAAAACAAAATCAAATCCCCACCAGACTACTTTTAAACACATAGAAAAAAATAAATAATTACATTTCCTGATTGAAAGCTGGTTTTTCCTATATTGCAGGCTTGCTTTCGCACATACAGTACAGACAAAATTGACACCTGAATGACACAAAATACCTTATGATCACCAAATTAATCAGGTGAAACCTCATAGAATCTCAATACTAATGGAGTAAAACAAGAAACATAAAAAAAAAAAAAAAATACTTCGGACAAGATACATAGCCTACATACAAGTTTAAAGACCGTTTTGTCCACAGAACATGTGGTTACAGTTTCACGTCCTAAATGGCGGCTTTCCAGGCGGCCCTGTCAAGGGCTGCCTCTGTTGTCAAGTTCTATATTTTGAGATTGGACCGGAGTACCTGAACCCACGTCGTTCTAGGTTTACCCCTACGCGCAGCTCCCCCCACGTTCACAGTCCGGCATTTCTTCACCCAGTTCTGATCATCAATTCTCTCCACGTGTCCAAACTCACATAGAGGTTTAACCCTTCTGACCCGGGCTAGTCCTCCAAAGGATGGAGGTCCTATCCGGGCGATTTGGCCAAAAAACGTCTAGGCCTAGGCTACCGTATCTTTGCTATTTTAACTGCTAGAAATTACCCACGCATCTATAAATGTAGTGCGGTTTCCAATCTGTAGACTGGCGTTGAGTAGAGCTCTGTAAGTCAACTGGTTCAGTTGTGATGACGATTTCCGTGGAGCAAATTTTTCCGCGATGTTGACAATATCGAAGCTTTTCAGACACTAATTTCGTCTGACGTCACAACAATAACATTGATCCGACGTCTCCTTCTTGTTTTTGGAGGTGCGGTGACGCAACGATCGGCTTTGTTTACATGCGTTCAGACCTCTCCCAACTGAGAGCTCTGGAGATGTACTATTTCAGAACAGCAGCTGACATAAATAGGTTTGATGGATTAAGTAATAGAGAAGTACAGTATATGAGTCCTTTGGAATGGAGGAGCGTGCTTTAGGCATTGATTGTGGGGTCATAAGAGTGGATAAAGAGAAATACACTGAGGTGGTACGGTCATGTTCAGAAAATGGATGAAAATAAGAATGCCAAGAAAGATGCAAGAGAGTCATGTGCATGGTGCAATTGGTAGTGGTAGACCACCTATGGTATGGCAGAAGAAAATGGAAAAATATATTGAAGAAAAACTTTCACATAGTGGAAGAGGCATATTGGAAGAGGCAAAGGAAGCATGTCTTGACAAAGTAGCCTGGAGGCATTTCTGCCATGGCCATCCTCTAGCGGGGACTTCTCAGAAGCAAGGTGTCGGAGATGATGATGACAAAATACAGTAAAACTTTCACAAATCAAGGATTTAAGATAGTGCAAAAAATTAAATAACACTGAAACAAAATAAAATAGCAGTCATAGATCAGATCAGATGAAGTATTGAGGGATAAGCCTTTACAACGGCACTTCGTATCAACATTCTAATTTTCCTATTGTTCTGAAGAGCGTAGAGAGGGGAGAAGGGGTGTTGGAGAGAGAAGAAGCTGTTGGAGTGGCTTTGTTTATGTGTGTTTAGTCTGTATACGTCGTCAGGATGTCCCCTGACTGGGCGCGAGCATGTGAAACATGCTAGGACGTACTACCAGACCCACTAAATGTCTGCCGTGGCAGGGATTCGATCCCGGGTCTTGCAGATTCACACGTGAGCGTGCTCACCACCCGACCACCTCGGCTCAATAATAAAGGGGGATCTCTGGTAAAATGGTTTGCACGTTCAGCTGATAACAAAAAGTACACAAGTTTAATTTCCATACAGGGAGAGACAGAATAGTAGGCTCCTCAGACTCTGTTCACCTACCAAAAAAATATGAGCCTGGAGTAAACAGACATTTGTGACATCCTATCTATAAGTTAGGAAAGTAATATTATAATGTGAAACTTGCAAAATAAAACAAACCAAAACAGGGACTAACTAAAGGCAAAAGAACTAATCAAAATCGCTGTGGAAATAACACTTTAGCAAAATATAATTTTGAAATCAAAGAACACAAAACCACCACATAGGCTTCACATATTTGTAAGACACACTGTAAAGAAATTATAATGTAAAACTTGCAAAATAAACAAACCAAAACTGGGATGACACAGTAAGAACATAAATAACTCACTCTGTAGTTGTGATATCTTGCCGTCGCCATAGCCACTATCACTGGAGCTGCTGGTGTTGTTGTTTTCATCCTCAGTTGTGGCCACCGCGGGGACTTGCTGTGTGGTGGGCGTCTCTTTGACAGTCAATGGTACATCACTACCCTCTGTCTCATCCTCACTCCGACCTGTGTCAACTTGGTCTTTAGTCAGGGCGGAGATGTTTGAGGACAGTAGTGAGGCGCCCTCATTACAGTACTTGACGTCTTGGCAGTGGACACAACCTAAAACAAATATAATTAGTTTAACCAGACCACTGAGTTCCCCAAAAGAACCCTCATAGGGCTGGCCCGAAGGATTAGATAAAGATGGACAACTAATCAAGTCAAGATAGATAGGGAAGGGCAGGAGGTGAACAAATCTAGGAAGGTGAAGACACGCAGACATTTCTTGCCATTTCACCAGTTCAGCCGGACCACATGAGCTCCACAGCAGAGCTCTTATAGGGCAGGGCCGAAGGGTGAGGCAAGAACTGCTACACTGCAGCACCAACCAAGAAGTGATCAGGGTGAAGAAGGAAATATCAGGTCTAATGTAGAAAAAAAAATCACAGCAAGATGCAAAAAAAAAAATGCACTACTGAGGGGAATCGAGTCAGCTCGGCCACAGCAACGACCGAAGAAACAAATCAGGGCAGGAGCCTACAACCTAGCCAGGCCAGGGAGGCATGTGATATAGGCTGCCCCAAAGGACAACTGAATGAGACAATAAGAGTAGAAGGGGAAAAAATAGAAAGAGGAATGAAAAACTACGCAAAATTAGTCAAGCCGACTACAAAAGCTCGAGGGGAGAGGGAAAGGGAACCCAGAACCCTGCCTATCAAGCTCCAGTCGCCGGCCCCGAATCGCCTCAACCTGGACAAGGGGCGTAGTAGTAGGGGTGTAAAAGAAATACAAGTCAGCTGTGTGTACTCCATGACTATTCTCCAGGGGGCAGATGTAACATATGGGGTTATACAAAATTCTGCACTCTACTCAAGAGCAGAGGAGAGAACCCATATCCCCTATTATAATGTAAAACTTGCAAAATAAACAAATCAAAACTGGGGCGACACATAAAGCAAAAGAACTTATCATCACTATGTGGAAACAATGCTTTAGCAAAATATAATTTTGAAATAAAAGAACACAATCAACCACATGGATGAAATAAATCAAGATGTCCCTGTACTTAATTTTAATTCGCCTGAAATTCCCTCACTTAAGATCCACACCAGACATGTCAAAACTATTTTGCAGAATCTCTCAGTAGATAAGGCTCCTGGTCCAGATGTAATTCCTCCAATAGTACTTAAGAATTGCTCCTTGGTGCTCGCTCCTGTATTGGCAAAAAATTTCCATCTGTGTACTCATACCTCATGCTTCCCAGTGCCCTGGAAAGAAGCAAACATCCATCCAGTTCCTAAAAAAGGTGCGTCTTCAGATCCATCAAACTACAGACCAATAGCTATAACTTCCACTCTTGGTAAAGTCTTTGAAATTATATTAAATAATTACATAATTAAGCATCTTGAGAATAATAAATTAATCAGTGATAGGCAATATGGTTTTAGACGATGTCGATGAACTGCAGACATTCTTTGCCTTCTTACGCATCAAATCAACCAAGCTACAGACCAACATGGTGAAACACATACAATAGCACTGGATATATCAAAGGCATTTGATAGAGTCTGGCATCAATCCTTATTGTCGAAGATGTCACACTACGGCCTTGCATCATTAGTTCCACTAATTTCTTCTTATCTTCATAACAGAAAAATGTGTAATGGTAGATGGCCTTTATTCTCAATTTCACTCAATAAATGCTGGTGTTCCCCAGGGATCAGTTTTGGCCCCAACTCTGTTCCTCATTCATATCAATGATCTCATATCTACCACTCATAATCCAATACATTCCTACGCAGATGACTCAACACTCCACAGTTCCTTCACATTTACCAATTCTTTCACCCAACCCGATCTTATAAATTCAAAAATAAACACTGCAATTTCTCTGAACCAGGACCTTTCTAGAATTAATGAATGGGGACAAAAGAATCTAGTTTCCTTTAATGCATAGAAAACCAAGTACTGTACTGTACATTCAATTTTCTAACCGACAGAATCTCACCGACTCCCAAATATTTTTTAATGATGTAAATATTCCCACTTCCCCTAGTATTGACATTCTCGGTGTAACATTAACTACTAACTTGAGCTGGACACATTATTATGTTCCTTCCAACAACCAACCATACTCCTAAAATCGATTAATGAAATTTACAAACACATGTGGCAGTCCGTGGATTCGAACCCAGGATGCTCACACCGAAAATCAACACCTTATACATCGCACCACGAAGACAGTTAAAGGTTGGTGGACACTGCCTACGATTTATTATGCAACTTCGAATCCTGCATATCAATCTAAGCATGTACACACATCCCAACTGCAACTCACGTAGGCTATGCATATGTGAATGGAAAGAGCAATTAATGGGGCCTTAACCACTTAGGGAAGTCTATCTATCTATCTATCTATTGCCTGACGCCGTGATCCCCGAAGGGGTGGCCACGAACGAACCGCCCCCATGCACCTCTGTCCCCAGTCAGTCGACGCCCCTCCCCCTCCCCCCAACCAGCACCACCTTCGTTCATGTACTTCCTCACTCCATCCTTCCACCTCATATTCGGTCTACCTCTCCCCCTCTGTCCCTCCACCTCGCTCTCATACACCCTCTTAGTCATTCTCTCGCTTTCCATACGTTCCATATGGCCGAACCATCTCAAGTTGTTCCTTTTCACACTTTCCAGCACATCTACCTCCACACCACATCTCCTTCTTACTTCCTCATTAGTCTGTCTATCCCTCCATGTAACTCCGCACGCACTCCTTAAGTAATTCATTTCCACTGCTCTCACTCTTGGTCTGAGTCTCTCAACCAACGTCCATGCTTCGCTTCCGTAAGTCAGTGTCGGGATTACCACACTGTCATGCAAGGACTTCTTCACTTCCATACTGACCACCCTATTTCTTGTTACTGCTTTTAGCGTTCCTACAACCCTCTTCCCCTGTTGTACCCTCTCCCGCACCTCTTCATCCATAGTCCCATCTTTACTAAACACACTGCCCCAGATACTTAAAAGAGTTGACGATCTCCATAGCCTGACCGTTCAGCTTCACCTCACACTCTGTGACTTCACCCCTTTCGAAGACCATAACCTTGCTCTTCCCCGTATTTACCTTCAAATTCCGTTTTTCGCACACTGTTCCAACTCATTTACCAGACCCTGCAACTCCCATTCATTATCACTCATCAGAACTGTATCATCCGCAAACAGCAGTATAGGTAGCTTCCACTTAATTCCCTCCCTTTTCAGCGATACACCAACATCCACTGCTCTTGATAGTATTTCTTTCATAACTCCATCCATATATACAGTAAACAACCACGGGGACATCACACACCCCTGTTTCAAACCAACATTCAGGTCAAAGAACTCGCTCTGCTCACTCTCCACACGTACTGCCGCCTTTGCACCCTCATACATGCTCTTCACTGCTTTCAGCAACTGCCCTCTACTCCGTATATTCTAAGTACTTTCCACAAACCTTCTCTATCCACTCTGTCATAGGCCTTCTCCAAGTCCATAAAGGCAACATACACCTTTTGTTTCTTCTCCAGATACTTCTCCACAACACAATTCAGGGTAAAAATCTGATCTACACATCCTCTTCCCTTCCTAAAACCTCCCTGCTCGTCGCCTATCCATTTCTCCGTTCTCACTCTCACTCTCTCAATCACTACCCTACTGTATACCTTCCCTACTACGCTTAGAAGACATATTCCTCGGTGGTTACCACACACTCCTCTTTCCCCTTTGCCTAGGGAAGTCCTCTCGATAAATTACTCCTGAACCAATATCAATTATTATGTTCCTTCCAACAACCAACCATACTCCTAAAATCGATTAATGAAATTTACAAACACATGTGGCAGTCCGTGGATTCGAACCCAGGATGCTCACTGTTAGAAGCATTGCTAAGAATGCCTCTAAAAAACTGGGACTCCTGTACAGAGTTCGAGAATTCTTCACTGACGAGCAGTTGGCCGTAATATATAAAAGTCATGTGCGTTCTCAGATGGATTACTGTTCACCTCTGTGGGGTGGAAGTGGAGTGGTTGCATTGAGGCAGTTGGACAAAATTCAAAATAAAGCTATTAGATTAATCAATAACCCTGTAATCACACAGGACCTTCCTACATTATCCATACAAAGAAACGTTGCATCCCTTGCATTATTCTACAGATATTTTCACAGCAATTGTTCCGAGGAACTTGCTTCAATTGTGCCGCCTCTCCACATCTTTCCCCGTAGAACTAGGGCAGCTGAGAGCGCCCATGAATTTACACTTTCTCCTCCACAATGCAGAACTTCTGCTTATCAAAATTCATTTATCCCTAGAACTACTACTCTTTGGAATTCACTTCCCTCAAGTTGCTTTCCACAAACTTACAATCTACAAAAGTTTAAATCCAGTTGTTACAAACATTTTATGAATGGAGGATGCCTTTAGGCACATGGACCTTTTTGTTGTATCTGTGTTTTTCCTTCCTCCGTTCATTGTCTGTTTAAAAAAAAAAAAAAAAAAAAAAAAAAAAAAAAAAAGGGGGGTGTACATTACTACATGAGCAAGTTAATCTGTTTCTCAAGCAAACTAACTGCACACATAACGCACTATCGTCACATTCAAGGAATTAGTAAATTTGGGAAGTCCGGGACGTTCTGGTAAATTTTTACTAAATTCTGTAGAATATAGAAACTACAATTTATGTAAATGTTTTCTATTAAACTAAATTTGCAATCTGACAAGATATTAACAATAGTACAAAATACATACAGCACTCACAAACGATAGTGCTATCGAGTAGGTACCTGTCAGCATAGAGCATGGACAGTTGACCCCTTAATAATACATATAGCACTCACAAACGATAGTGCTATCGAGTAGGTACCTGTCAGCATAGAGCATGGACAGTTGACCCCTTAATAATACATACAGCACTCACAAACGATAGTGCTATCGAGTAGGTACCTGTCAGCATAGAGCATGGACAGTTGACCCCTTAATAATACATACAGCACTCACAAACGATAGTGCTATCGAGTAGGTACCTGTCAGCATAGCATGGACAGTTGACCCCTTAATAATACATACAGCACTCACAAACGATAGTGCTATCGAGTAGGTACCTGTCAGCATAGCATGGACAGTTGACCCCTTAATAATACATACAGCACTCACAAACGATAGTGCTATCGAGTAGGTACCTGTCAGCATAGCATGGACAGTTGACCCCTTAATAATACATACAGCACTCACAAACGATAGTGCTATCGAGTAGGTACCTGTCAGCATAGCATGGACAGTTGACCCCTTAATAATACATACAGCACTCACAACGATAGTGCTATCGAGTAGGTACCTGTCAGCATAGCATGGACAGTTGACCCCTTAATAATACATACAGCACTCACAAACGATAGTGCTATCGAGTAGGTACCTGTCAGCATAGCATGGACAGTTGACCCCTTAATAATACATACAGCACTCACAAACGATAGTGCTATCGAGTAGGTACCTGTCAGCATAGCATGGACAGTTGACCCCTTAATAATACATACAGCACTCACAAACGATAGTGCTATCGAGTAGGTACCTGTCAGCATAGCATGGACAGTTGACCCCTTAATAATACATACAGCACTCACAAACGATAGTGCTATCGAGTAGGTACCTGTCAGCATAGCATGGACAGTTGACCCCTTAATAATACATACAGCACTCACAAACGATAGTGCTATCGAGTAGGTACCTGTCAGCATAGCATGGACAGTTGACCCCTTAATCATTTCTATTGGTCATAAAAGAATTTTCTCAATGCTTAATGCCTCCATCCTTAGAAGGGTTTAGCTCAGTAGGGTGTTGACAAATAGTTAAATTATTACGGTATTATTAATGCTTAACCCTTTCACGCACGTGTAGACACGATCGCGTCCTACTGGGATACTTTATACCTTTGTGACCATCAGGGGTGTTTGGACACATTTAGTTTAATTACTTCAACCTCTGCAGTTGTCTTTGAGTGTGTTGTGGGCAGAAAACTAATTTTGGAGAGGTGATTATGTGATTAAGATAACTGTACCGGGTATTTCAAATACTAACCGGCAACCCCGAGACCTGAAAGGGTTAATGCATCAATCAACAAAGGTCAACCAAAATAGCAAACATGAAAACCACATTAGGATCAACTTGTGACCAAGTTTGGGTCCATGCTTACCTGTGGCAGCCCAAACCCCTTCCTGTCCCCCCAATGGTATAGGGTCGCTTTGGGTCCTTGTTGGGTCATTGTCTCACTCTTATCCACACCCTCAGATCAAAGAGTAAGTGTCTATCGAGGGCCATAAGCTCCTTGGGGTAGGTTGTAGGGGCACAGCATAAGCAGCCTCCTGGTGTTTATCCACGTCGCCTTCAAAGGCAAACTTGATGAGGGTTCGAGCCCGCCGCTGTTCCCCCCAAGCCGCCCCCGGGAACGTGTCCTCTTCTACTGCTTCTGTCAGGGAAACAAAATAAATTTACGTCCACTGGGGAGGGCAGTTGTGGCCGCTGAAACCATTTGGAATATATATTTGTCTGCCATAGTGGCCTTACTTCGTATTTTACAAATAGGATAAAGGTAGGGCAATATACCGGTACTTGCTGCCAATACATATGTAAAGCAATAATGCATGGCAGTGTGGAGATATTTAAGCAAGTACCGTAAAGTGGGGTAACTTCGGACTTGGGTCATAACTTCGGACATCGGCGATAATAAGTAATTAGACATTGTCATTATATAATGGAAAATCTATTTATTTATTTTTTGTGGGGTCCGTTTAGAGAAATGGCAAAGGAAGAGCATGTAAAAGTCCTAGGGAACTGACATGAGTATATGTACACAAAAAAATATTATATATGTGACGAAAATATGTACATTTTTCGCTACCCTGCCAAACTTCTATCACCCTGAAGAAATTTGTTTGTATGAATGATGTTGTGACTGATATAATTTTGTAGTAACATTACCAGAGACAACATCCACCAAAGGAAATTTGTTACACTTGTATAACGCTCTAGCTAGAACACTATCATTTAGCCGATTGTGTATTTAAAAAAAAACATGGTAACTTCGGACATGGAACAAAACAATCGTTTGTTATTATTTGCCCTATGAAAATCATTCATAATACTTGTACATCATTAACATGGTGGTAAAAGATCAAATCATCATTCTCTGAGTCCAAAAACCCATAAAAATATGATACTATGCTAACCGATATATGTATTTCGGATAATTCTGGATATATAATATATATAAATTAGGAGAGGCCAAGATCTTGTCCAAAAAAAAATTTATCTGCCGAAAGAAACACCAACAAATACGTTATACCTATAAAAATGCTCAAATTCATAAAAGTGTATATGCATTGATATATTATACATACCTATATATTTTCACTAGGCCTAGTTAATTTTAGAGTTATTGATTTGACAGCATTGGTTATTTTTCCTGCTCAATATTTTCTAGGAGTGAGCTCGATGCCTAACGAGAACAGATCCAAACAGAATATATGTTAAACATCGTATATATCCCCCTCCTATACTGATTATACAGGCCTAAAAGTATTGACTGTGCATTTTCCACTATAAGATCGGACAAGAATAAGCAGCAATAATAAAATATTCATATAAAATAGTAGGAGCCGAAAAATGAATGAAATAAGGCCACGAACGTAGGTCCGAAGTCCTCCTCCGTTCGTCCGAAGTTATCTCAGCTTTCTTGGCAACCATTTTCCATAAGAAATCACCTATGTCCGAAGTTATCAACTTTTCAAGCAAACTTCGGACATCATTTAGGATAAGGATAGCTCTCTTATTATAGGGGTTAATTTTAGGAGGCTTCCTGGATTACGGCGCACTATCACCATACATCACTTGACCTAGTTAAATCTCTATAATGTGTTTACACTCAGGAGAAATTGTTAAAAAACATCGAAAAATTTCCGAAGTTACAGCATTTTACGGTAGCATGACATGGAGATATTTAAGCAAGTATCTTTACTGTAGTACAGTACAATAAAGACTTGCCACAACACAGCCCCATTATGTCCTCACAGTGGCCGATGTTGGTATAGCACTAACAGTGTCTCAGCAAGACTCAACAAAGTCCCCCTGAAGCACTTGCACCTGGCGAAATCGCACCACACAAGCCTTAACCGTGCTACAATAAGGCAGCAACAAGATATCACCGTAACTGCTACAGAGGCTGACTGCACCACCGAAGTGGCGGGCGGTGGGGTCGCTGCATCCCTACGTGAACACTAAAATTAATGGGGATGCGTTCTCGGACCAGCCAAATCCAAACCGAAAAGCCTAAAAAAATATAAAAATAACGTAAATTGGGGCAAAATAAACAAACCAAAATAGGGACGACACAATATGACAAAAGAACTTAACAATATCGCTATGTGGAAATAACGCTTTAGCAAAATAAACTGTATTGAAATAAAAGAACACAAAACCAATATACAGTACTATAATATAATCAATCTGTACATGCACGATATAACTACACCCAATACGCCCCAAATAAACTTAGCCTCCTATGCAGATGACATAACACTCACATGCACACACCATGACCCAAAAAGAGCAACAGATCTCCTTCAACCCTATCTCAACACACTACATGGCTGGTGCACTACAAACAGACTTAATCTAGCCCCAGCCAAATCCACCGCAACCCTGCTCACAAGTTGGACAGGAGAACACGAATACATCCCTCAACTCACCACTAACACATACACACACACCCAAAATCCTAGGAGTAACATATGATACTCATATGACATTCAAACAGCACACCACAAACATTAAAAAGAAACTGACACCCAGACTTAACGCCCTCAGGTCACTTGCTCACACAAAATTTGGACACAACAAAGAAACTACCACCACAGTATATAAACAATACATAAGATCAGTGATGAATACGCAAGCCCAGCCTGGGCTTCTAACCTAGCTGAAACACATCATAAGACCTTACAGACTATTCAAAACAAAGCCCTGAAGATCATTACAGGCTGCACAGCTACTTCACCCACAGATCACCTACATCAAGAAACCAAAATCCTCAAAGTCAAAGACCATCTGGACATGAGAGGCACTCAATTCCTGGCAGCAGCCTCCACAAACCAAGACCACCCACTAAACTACATGGCAACACACCCACAGACACCAAGAAATATCAAAACAACACCCAGCACACGGTATCACACACAATTATTGTCCTCTCTCCCTCCCTGCCCACCCCGAACCAACTTCCAAAAGCACATCCATACTCATATCTCTCACCGATCCATCCACTCACTCACAGACAACACGCAGCTGCATGCACGACCTCCCGAAATCCATCCTTCCGAATCCTCCCTTCCTCGCGAGGACAGAGTCCACCTGGCCAGGCTGAGATGCGGACACCATCCAGCTCTCCTGAGCTATCAGAAGAGACTGGATGACTCCGTTGTCGACGCCTGCCCGGGATGTAACACAGCACCCCATACCATTAAACACATCATAGAAGACTGCATTTCACACAACCACTTACGTCAACAACACAATCTACACTCAATGAGAGCTCTGTGGGAAAGCCCAATCGTGGCCATAGCCTTTCTCAGGGACTCGGGGCTGTTCGGCCAGGCAGCTTAGGGAACAACAACAACTATAATATAATAATACCTTGACTAACCAGTCTTCTAACCCTATTTGGCCCAAAGGGGGGTATTTTTAGACCTCTTCTGTTTCGCTCTATTACTGTAGTTTGGAGATTTCAAGATGTTTCACTGTATTAGTTTGGCGATAATTTCATATTTGTTTTCACAAACTCACCAATTCATTTACAAATAAAGCTAACTAGTGAAATCAATTAAAGTAATGAATACTTGTGGTACCGGTACTCAAGGACACGAACCTAGGATACTCACACCGAAATTCCGCACACTAAGCATTACGCCATCAAGACAGATAAGTCCATAGATGCAACCACTTGGCTACATCTCCCTAACACGCTTCACCCCAATCACGTGTCATTTTTTTTCAGGCGAGCATTGCAAATGAAAAGAAATCGGCATTTGGCCAGGATATTTTTCTTTCAAATAAGGTAAAAATTTAACTTGAAGGGGGTTTGGGGGGAAATTTTTATGTTTAGAAGAAGACTGGGAATGTGTTTTTGTTAGCCAAGGAGACAAACTAAAATACATTGCTCGAAAATGATCCGGTAATAATAATAATAATAATAATAATAATAATAATAATAATAATAATAACAATTAAAAAAACAAAAACAATCATAACCCACAAGAGGTGGGATCAGATAATGTTAAGAGTAGACAAATATTTTCTTGCAATAGCCGATTATCATCAAGGATACAAACCAACTTACCCTCAAGCAGATTATGGTCAACATGAAGAGTATGAAGGGCCCGTGAAGTAGACCCACAGAGGCTGGCAGTTCCTCCAGGTGGTTCTGTGAGGTCAACAACTCCTTAGTAACACCAGACCTTCCAAGGCAGCTGGCACAAGGGTTAGGGTGTTGTGGTCCATCTTCAGGCTCTCTAGGGCACGGCATGATCCTAGCTGCTCTGGCAACTCCTGAAGGATTGGGAGGAGAGATTTACATTGAGTGTTTATGTAATATAATATATATTGGTATGTACAGTAGCCCAACTAAGTTTTGCAACAAAATATTTAGGTACAGTACAGTATATGGATATTCTGACATCTCTGCCTAGTTACCATTCCTGTCCCAAGCGTGTGTGCTATTGTCCAGATTTACGGCATCAGCACAGGCTTGGGACGGGCTTGGTAACTAAGCATGGGTGCCATATTATCCACATATCTTAGTATTTTGTTGCAAAACTTAGTTGGGCTACTGTACTTCTGGCTTTAATATAATAAAATACAAACAGTACACATTCACTTGCTCATGTAATGATATACATCCTATGTGGTGACTTTGTGTTCTTATATTTCAAAATTATATTTTGCTAAAGCGTTATTTCCACATAGCGATTTTGATAAGTTCTTTTGTCATTATATTGTGTTGTCCCCGTTTTGGTTTGTTTGTTTTGAAAGTTTTACATTATAATATAACTACAGTATGTATGTAGGTAGGTACCGTATATACTCAGGCACATAACCCATAGCTGGGGGTGGCCGACTCGAGACAGCCAGAACAGAAACAACATAAACAGTTCCAATTCTTAGGGTCCGGTACGACTTTCGCGTTACCTCACCCCTTTCTCTGCCTCGTCGAGAAGGTGAATTTTACAAGGGAAGGAGGATTCCTAGCCCCCTGCCCCCAGAAGAAAAAGTAGGACAGTAAAATAGACATACAGAAACAGCTAAGACAAGGAAATATATAACAGGATTTAGGAAACAGGATTACAGGCATCTATGCTTTTGGTTACCGTACTCTTTTATGGGGATATCATAAAGACTAAAATGATGGAGAGATGTATGTCTGGTAAAAAGATCTACCCAACAGGATTAATTCTACGAGACATGAATTCATAGCATCTTCTGCTGAATGTAAACAAAAAAAATGAGAGAGAGAGAGAGAGAGAGAGAGAGAGAGAGAGAGAGAGAGAGAGAGAGAGAGAGAGAGAGAGAGAGAGAGAGAGAGAGAGAAGAGAGAGAGAGAGAGAGAGAGGAGAGAGTGAAGAGAGAGAGAGAGAGAGAGAGAGAGAGAGAGAGAGAGAGAGAGAGAGAGAGAGAGAGAGAGAGAGAGAGAGAGAGAGAGAGAGAGAGAGAGAGAGAGAGAGAGAGAGAGAATGAGAGAGAGAGAGAGAATGAGAGAGAGAGAGAGAGAGAATAATAGAGAACATATCCCACCTTGAGATTACTTGAGGAGATGTGTAGATCTGTGAGTGAGACACAGTGCTATATCTCTCCAGCCACACAGTCCACCTTGTTCTTACAGGGCTCCAGGTGTGTTAGTTTCTTAAGGGAACCGACCACTCTTCACCTTCTTTTTGTTGAACCACAGCTCAGTCAAGTTTACCAGGCTCCCGATCACCTCAGGCTAAAGGAGAAAGGACAGTACAGTACTCAGGGAAGTTGGGATAAAGAGTCAGGGTGTTAAACAAAAGCT
Organism: Paralithodes platypus; assembly: GCA_032716605.1. Taxonomy (NCBI): domain Eukaryota; kingdom Metazoa; phylum Arthropoda; class Malacostraca; order Decapoda; family Lithodidae; genus Paralithodes; species Paralithodes platypus. Next base: position 59,478,152 of record CM064566.1, read on the forward strand.
GAGCCCTTAACTTTTAGTCTTTAGCCTAGTTATGTGTATATAAAGGAAAAATAGTGGTTTATAGTTCAAATTATGTCTTAGGAGGTGATAAAATGGCCAAAACAATGCTATTTCATGTTCATTTTCTTGTATTTCTTTTCATATTCATTAAAGTCTTCAAACAAAATTGCTCCGGTTTTACACCTTGCTGGCTAGAATTCTAGCAATGGCTCTAAATAGAGTTATCGATTTTAGCTTTAGCCTAACCATTTTTTAAAGTTCCTAGATTTCCTTCATATTTCATGTCTTTTTAAATTTAGACGTACAGTACTGTACTAGTCTAGAACTGTTGGTGCCGATTTATCGCCTCTATATTTTCGCCGTGAATGCAATTTCCAGTATTCATACCCGTGAAACACAATGTACATCCTTGGCACTAGTCCATTACCTACCAATATGTGCACAATACTTCGTGTTAAGTGGCGGATGTAAGAGTAAAGTCTGTGATCCGCCACTTTATGTGTTCGTCTCCCAGGGTTTGTCGACTACCTGGACGGTCCCGGCGGTCCATTCATACCAACTCGCGCGTGGGATTATTATACTGTATCTCACTCTTGGCAATGCCCACTACTGGCAATATAGATGATGATTACAATAAGTCTTGGGGGTGCTCAACCCCTCGTGTATCCATTCGGATCCCTATTTAGGCCCCCTTGAAAAAGAAAAAAGGAGGCAAATGTTGCCTTGATGCGATTTGCTTACTTTTAGGTACCGGTACATCAATTGTCCTACATTATGTTTGGGTAGTTTTAGGTACAGTAGGCCTATATCTAGCGGTCCACCTGCAGTTGTGTGTTTACGCTGAGGAACGGGTGATGTTCGAGTGTGGATCGACCCGCATTTATTGTGTTTTGTTTTAGGCTTTATTACATCTCGTAAGTACAAAACTTGGCTCTAGTTTCCTTATTTATGTACAGTACCGATACTATTAAAGGTGTGTGTTTTTGTTTTTTTTTCTATGTGATTGAGGGAGGCAAAAGGCATAACTGCCTATAGCGAGTGCCTCCCCCATAGTTGAAAGAGTGACAGGGCCAAAATCAAGGGACGTTCGAGCCAAAATGCCTGGACACACGGAGTTTGAAGCAATTTAAGTCATAGGAAGAGGGAAAGACTGATTCTGGGAGAGAGTTCCAGAGCTCAGCTGTTGAGTAGAAGAAAGTTTGAGAGTAACGTTTCACTCTTGGATTGGAGAGTTGCACAGAGTAGGGGTGGGATTGAGTTGCAAGACGGGTACCACGTGCCCTACGTAAAGGAGGTGGTATGCACTGGGATAGCTCTGAGGAACACTGATTATTATAGTAGCGATAGAATATCGAGAGATGCAACATTGCGGCGGAGAGAGAGAGATTGCAGAGTTGGTGAGTGGACGGGAGTTAATGATACGAAAGGCCTTCCTTTCAACCTTGTCTAGGAGAGCGGTGTGAGAGGAACCTCCCCACACATGTGAACAATACTCAATACAAGGGCGCACTATGCCCCTGTACAGAGCAAGAAGCTGTGCAGGGAAAAGAACCCCCTAAGGCGGTTGAGCACACCCAGCTTCTGGGAGGCTGCCTTAGCAAGACTGGTAATATGGTCCTTCCAAATGAGAGCAGAAGAAAAAGAGACACCAAGAATATTGAGAGAAGATGAAGGGTTGATTTTTGTATTGTTGAAGAATAAGGGATAGTCCGCTGGGAGATCCTGACGGGTAGATAGATGGAGAAATTGGGTTTTGGAAGCATTAAAGTTAACAAGGTTTTCTCTGCCCCAATTGGAAATAGTATTTAGATCAGAATTTAAGAGTTCTATGGCTTCATTACGTTTGTCGTTGAGGGTGGCTGGGGCGTTCTGAAAAACTAATGGAGTAGTGTAAGGTTAAACGTCTTAACCCCTAATTTTCCCTAAAATTCAAAGCCCTCCCCACTTGTGTTTTTGTTTAATATTCTTGGGGTAATGGGGCTGTATACTGTATTACTGATTACCCGGAACTGCCGACCATGGATGGCAGCCGACCCTCTCGTCCGGGGACAAGATCACCGACAGTGGAGGACAGCAGGCTGCCGACCGTGGGGAGCAGTTTCCGGGAGCCAAACCGCCACAACAAACCCGTGCGGGGCTGTTCGGCCAGGCAGCATAGGGAACAACAACAACTGATTACTAGGTTTTTACCATAATATTCTTCTAGAAAATATACAGAAACACCAGGTTTTTAGGCAAAACTAATATAAAAACAAAAAATCTAAAACTAGCTAAAGTAATCTATTTTTTTACCAATTAAGAATAGGTGCTATTTAATTTTAATCCAGCCTAACCTAATCAAGCATAATGCCATAATCCAGATAATAAGGAGATAAACAGATAGATAAAACAAAGTTGCACACTACTGTGTCATCAGCGAACAGCAACTGATTCAACTCCCAGTCTCTACCATTCTTTCCTACTAAACACAATCCTCTTCCCATAGTTCTCATTTTCACCTCCATAAACATATTAAATAGCCATGGTGACAATACACATATCTATCTATCTATCTATTGCCTGACGCCGTGATCCCCGAAGGGGTGGCCACGAACGAACCGCCCCCATGCACCTCTGTCCCCAGTCAGTCGACGAGCGTCCCCCAAGCAGCACCGCCTTCGTTCATGTAGTTCCTCACTCCATCCTTCCACCTCATATTCGGTCTACCTCTCCCCCTCTGTCCCTCCACCTCGCTCTCGTACACCCTCTTAGTCATTCTCTCGCTTTCCATATACACATATACTGTATATATATCACTAATATGAGTAAAAATAACTTTTCAGGATTCTAAGGAAATCAATGGGAGAATATTAATAGAATGGAACAGAATGAGAAGAGAAAGGCGAGATGGATGTGCGGGGTTAATCTCAGGGACGGGGTATCGAGTCAGGAATTAAGGTGTCTGGGCATTAGGACTATCAGTGAAGTGATGCGCACGAGCCGACTTGGTTGGTTTGGACACGTGGAGAGAATGGATGATCAGAACTGGGTGAAGAAATGCCGGACTTTGAACGACCGGGGAGCTGCGCGTAGGGGGTAGACCTAGAAAGACGTGTGATCAGGTACTCCGGTCCGATCTCAAAATAAAGAAGTTGACAACAGAGGCAGCCAATGACAGGGTCGCCTGGAAAGCCGCCATTTAGGATGTGAGACTGTAACACACTCTCTGTGGAGTGCGTAGTGTGCAAAGGCGAGCTTGTGTTAAGTGATGATCCTGTGGCTGTGAATTTTGGAAATGAGTCTTTGGAGCTGGTGAACAAGTTTTGTTACCTAGGAGATACCATCTCTGCCGGTGGTGGGGCCGAGGCTGCCACTGTTGCTAGAATTAGGTGTGGCTGGGGGAAGTTCAGAGAATTGATGCCAATCCTGACCATGAAAAGAATGCCTCTCCCCCTGAAGGGAAAGGTGTATGCCTCATGTGTTAGAAGTGCAATGACGTATGCCTCAGAAACATGGGCCGTTAAAGTAGAGGATGTCAACAGAATGGAGCGTAATGAGATGAGAATGGTGAGATGGATGTGTGGGGCCAGGCTACAGGATAGAATAACAAATGTTGAGCTGAGGAGACGTTTAGGTATAAAGAGTATTAGCGAGGTGATGCGTACAAGTAGACTGGGATGGTATGGACATGTGGAGAGAATGGATGAACAAAATTGGGTGACAAAATGCAGGTCTGTGATTGTGGAGGGAGCTGCACCAAGGGGTGGACCGAGGAAGACCTGGGATCGGACTATACGCGCCGATCTCAAATCCAAGAACTTGACAAGTGAAGCAGCCCTTAACAGGGTTGCCTGGAACGCCGCCATTAGGACAAGAGACTGAAACTGCACTTATGTGTGGAACACTCAGTCTTAAAATGTTATGTATGTATGTATATGAAGAGATCTTTAAACTTGTATATTTGTTTGGAGTGCGAAGTATGCTGTTATAAATGCACACTTAGTATTACAGTAATATGATGCAGTTAGGTTTGATGCAGGTTATCTTTGTACAGTATATGATCTAACTTACTTCGCTCTAAACTCTTCATAATAGCAGAGGAATTTGACATTGCCTGAAAAGTTCAGTCAATTTACAAATTGTCTAGACTTTAGATAATGACCAACATAATAATAATAATAATAATAATAAGCATGTTACTTATTTCTCATAAGTGCCAATTTTTCCGAAGAATTCACTAGCGCTCGGAAAGAGAAAGAAAAAAGAACAAAATCAATGCATCAAAAGAAGGCTTATATACAACACACATTTAACAATCACTAGCAGTGGTAAAATAGCCTAAAACTCTATAGCCATCTGTCATGACACCTCTCTCAAGATCATAGCTTCTCTCAAAGAGAAAAGTCTTAAGTTGTCTCTTGAAGCATTCAACAGAACTCAGTTGTCTCATGGACAGCGGCAACCTGTTATACAACCTCGGAGCCATGTAGGAGAATGACCTCTCAAAGAAAGAAGACTGCTGGAAAGCCCTTGGTTCATCAAGACGAAAAGGGTCATTGTCATGACACACAACTACCCCATGGTGTGCCGGTGGGCGCCTGAGCAGCTCCGCAAGGTATCTAGGCTCACCAATTTTGAGAACCTTAAAAGTCACCAAACACAACTTAAATTCTATTCTTGCTCTTACTGGCAGCCAGTGCAGTTCTATGTGAAGAGATGTAGTAGGAGTTCTAGGTGGAACACCAAAAATGAGTCTTGCGGCCCTGTTAAGAAAAGACTGAACTTTCTTTAAAATATAATTTGGAAGACCCACCAACAGGGCATTGCAATAATCAACACGAGAGAAGACCAATGAGTGAACCAACGTCAGGAGGCAACGTCTGGTTATAAACGGCTTCACCAAATAGAGATTTCTGATGTGCAAGTAACAACTTTTAACTATCTGGTTTACATGCTCTTTGAAATCTAATCGGGAGTTCACATATACACCCAGATTTCGAACAGAGTTGGCCGGTCGCAGCTGAGATCCACCCACATTGATGGAGAGGGCACCTACTATATCATCAGCTCTTCTATTTCCTCGGATGATGAGAATATCAGTTTTACCATTGTTTAGTTTAAGTTTTCTCGCTCTCATCCACTTCTTGATATCAGACATCAACAATTCCATATATACATATACATATACAAGGCAAAGAAAAATATAAAGGGTGATTGACCAAGTGTGTAACACAAAAAATACCAATAGGATATTCAATCTAGCTAGACAGGCAATTGTTTATGCCGAGGAAGAAATGAGAGATGCTTGAAAGATATACTATGAACAACTACTTAATATGGAGATTGAGTGGAATAGAGAACAGCTCAGCAGCTCAGAATAGGACTGCCTAGAATACTGCCTTTAAGACGTGAGACTGAAAACGTACCTCGTGTGGAACACTCGGTCTTTAAATTTATGCATGTAGGCCTACAGTACTGTATAATTCTCCTACTTGACGAGACAGAGAAACGGGCGAGAGAACGCGAAAGTGGTCACGGACCCTGAGAATGGGAACTTTAAAAAATGTGTTTCTTTTTGGGCTCTGTCTCGTGTCGGCCACCCCCAGCTATGGGGTATGTGCCTGAGTATATACGGTACGTACATACATACCGGTACCGTACTGTATGTGTGTAATATATTTACATTACCCAAGCCCAACAAAAAGGTTACAGACCAACTCGGCTTAATGTTTAGTAACTCAGCCCATCTCTGAATACCTAACTCGGACCATATACCGGTACAAGAACAAAGGTAATTGATTCATTGTAGTTTTACTCAATTTATCTAAGTTGTCTCGTACTGTAATTTGTTATTAGCCTTACTTTTTTCTTTGGTTATACATATTTATTTGTGAAGTTATGAACCATGAACCGGCAAATTTCCTTGCTCACTAACTCATCCACTCTGCGATTAGTCAGTTATTCAGCCTAAGAATATATATTTGATTTTACTTGGACAGACAATATAATAGTTAGGCAGAAACAAGCACGATGGACCAAGTTGGAATTAGATTTAGTATCTGGACGTGGGCCGAGTTGATTACAGTATTCCTGATGGGCTGAGTTGGCTGTACACCGCCATAGAACTCCTTAAATTATACCATTGCCTCTTTTCTTGAGTTACTATCATCTCTGTTGTCAGACTGAGGGAATATCTTGAAAGTCTTCTAAAAAAAATATATTTCATTATCTATAGTACTTATGTACCATTATTGTTCATAATTATTTTTGTTGTTGCCAAACTTTCAACAATTGTTCATATTTTGATACAGAATTGGTAGGCTACAAGCAAAATTTGGTTTTGTATTAGCCTAAGCTATTTCAATCTATCTATCTATCTATCTATTGCCGGACGCCTTACTCCCCTTACGAGGGTGGCCATACACAGAATGCCCCCAAGCGGACCCATTCCCTGTGAGAGGGACAACCCGAGCCAGTTTAGTGAAGGACTTACAGGATTGACCACTCAATTTAGGATCCGTCCGACTCCGAGGCCCTCTGTGTATCTTGTTTGCACTATTTTTCTACAGTGGTGTTCGGCTAATCCATCCACTAACCTGCCTTACCCTTAGGTAAGCAGTACGGATTTGTATCAGGTTTACTCCCCTAGACAGGTTGCCAACCAAGGCTGACGAGTCCCATATACCCGGATTTGTATAAGGTTGTCTCCCCTAGATGAGTTGCCTACCAAGGCTAACGAGTCCCATCCACCCGTTATTTCAATACACCCCAAAAATATAAATATAAAAATAGTCTCTCACAGACCAACACTTTAGTTATACTGTATTTATTATCTATATGAAGGCTAAATTAATTTTGAAAGTTAGGCTAAGAATAATAAGTACCGGACGGGGTAATGCGAAACTGGGGGATGGATGTAGATTTCAGGCGTACGGTCGTCATGTTTACATTTGTCGATCGCCGTGGTTAAGTTCGCGTCTATTTTGACGGCGATTTTTTTTCGGTTATTTGCCCCCTGCTGGCAATATATATGATGATGACAATATGTCATGGGAGGGTGAGAAGGGGCAAAGTCCCCCCCCCCCCCCCCCCAACATATTATTGTATCCAAAGGCAGTCAAAATAGACGGGAACATGATGGCAAGCGTCCGCCCTGGCTCCGCGTAATTGTAAACAAGGCTGGCGGTATGCCCGAATTCTACATTCTACCCGAAACTGGTTCCAGACCCTAAGAATTGGAATTTGAAATGTGGTTTCTGTTCGGGCTGTCTTCTCGAGTCGGCCACCCCCAGAAATGGGGTATGTACAGTTGCCCACATAAGTTCTGTTCCTCGTCGAGATGTATGTATGTTAGTAGAAATTAGAATTAGTATGAATGAATTGCAAGAGTGGCTTTTTCTAATATCAGTTGATTAGTCAGATGAGTTAGCCACAGCTTAAGAAACTAAGATCATAATTCAATCATGTAGATTCTATTTGCATGTACAGTATAAGCTCACAGAGAGGAACAGAACTTATGTGGGTAACTGTACCTGAATACAGTATATACATACAGTACAGTACTGTACATACATATCGGTAATACAGTAGGCTGCTAAAATTTTCTAGAAGGTAACTGTATGTTATCATATATTGGGTGTACTCTGAAAGTCACAGCCAAAATTAAGTCATTACAGTACCCCTAAGCTCTGTAATCTCATATAAAGGTTCAGGAACATTTCAGTATGGAAGTGAAGAAGTCCTTGCATGACAGTGTGGTAATCCCGACACTGACTTACGGAAGCAAAGCATGGACGTTGGTTGAGAGACTCAGACCAAGAGTGAGAGCAGTGGAAATGAATTACTTAAGGAGTGCGTGCGGAGTTACATGGAGGGATAGACAGACTAATGAGGAAGTAAGAAGGAGGTGTGGTGTGGAGGTAGATGTGCTGGAAAGTGTGAAAAGGAACAACTTGAGATGGTTCGGCCATATGGAACGTATGGAAAGCGAGAGAATGACTAAGAGGGTGTACGAGAGCGAGGTGGAGGGATGGAGTGAGCAAGTACATGAACGAAGGCAGTGCTGGTTGGGGGGAGGGGTGTCGACTGACTGGGGACAGAGGTGAATGGGGCCGTGATCCCCTTCGGGGATCACGGCGTCAGGCAATAGATAGATAGATAGAACATTTCATAGCGAGGTCGATCCTTAGAGATCTGTGCCCCATAGAATGTTCTTTCCTTTTACTTAAACATTAGGCTATTTAGTCTGCAGTTGGGTTTGAGTACATGATTTGATTGATATCCAGTATTCGATAAATGGATATAAAATCGTAGTCATGTACTTAACCTTTAACTGTCTTGACGGTGTAATGGTTAAAGTGTTTAAGATCTGTATGTGGTAATGCAGGTTCAAATACCGGTAGAATCACATGCTTTCATTAATTTAATTGGGAGTGAAATGAATAAATTAGATTATACATACCTGTACGTAAGTTTGATGCCTTGCATCCAGAGGAAGCTCCCCAAAAGGGATGGCCATGGCAGAAACCACCTCCAGGTTCCCAGACATGCCCTCACCTTCCACTCCATAGTGCTATTTCCACTACTGGTACGTGGATTAAGCACTGAAGCAGATCCAGAGCAGTCCCTCACTGGACGGCAGTTCCACCACCACCGTTTTGCTATTTTCTTTTCTCCCATGGCCGTGGGGACCCTGGCTAGCAGCACACCGAGAACTGGAGTGTTCTGAAAAGAGGAACCAGAGGGGAAGACTTAGAAATATGTAGGATTAGGTACAGTACTTTGATATGTTCTATAATCTATTATAAAACCTTATTAAGTGAGGCAGTAGATGGTAGTCCATAAAAGGGTTGCCTGAAAACCACCAATAACAATAAGACATGAATGAAAGCCAAGCCCATTCTTTATAGTCTCTAATACCGGTACTGTATAATATATGCAAAGATGAAATTATGATACATTGTTCAAAATATGGCTTTGGGAGTGATAAAATGGCCAAACTATGTTATTATATATTAAATTTCCTTTATTTCATCTCATAATCATTCAAGTCTTCAAACAAAATTGATCGACACCCTGATCTAAGAATGATTGGGAGAACAAGGAGAAAAAAGGACCATAAATGAGAAAGTACTAAAAGTGGTACAATGCAATGGATAATTGTGGAATGTGATATGAACAAGGATAAATAAGCATAATATAGTGAGGGAGGTGTGGAAAGACTTTGAAGTACAGTACTGTACCGGTACAGTACAGGTCTCCCTCACTATCCGATGCCCCAATTTACGATATTATTATAGGTTATTTTAGGCGTTTGTGTTTTGGTTGGGCCGAGAACGCATCCACATTTACCCCATAAATTCTAAGGTTCGCTATATGATTTTTCTATTTATGATCGGGTTTTCAGGAACGTAACACAATCGTAAATACGGTAGTATGGATGTGATGAGTTACACAAAGGGAGAAAAAAGTAAACTAGAGACAGGGGGTAAGAATGTAGTATGCAGGCATATCGCAAGTTTTGTTTACATTACTCGCACACTCGCGATCACGTTCCCATCTATTTTGACTGCCGAGGGATACAATAATAGGCTGAGAGGGCATCATCCTATATATTGCCAGCAAGGGGAACAGTCAAAATAGACGGAACGTAACTGCGAGTGTGCAAGTAACATAAACAAAGCTGGCGATACGCCAGGATACTACTACATCTTTCCCGAGACAGGACAGAACAAAGTTGGCAAGATAAGACTGGGAGTAAGGAGATGGACAGCAAGTGAGGCAGTGCGAAGGGAGATGGGTTGGAGTACATAATTATAAGGAGAGTTACAAAAGCAAAATGGGCAAGAATGTAGTTACCGGGTGTACCGCCCGTCTTGTTTACAATACGCGGACGCTCACCATCATGTTCCCGTCTATTTTGACTGCCTTTGGATACAAAAATACATTACCCTAACCAAACAACCTACTGTAACCTAACCTAGTATTATAGATTTATAAGTATTTATTTTATTATAAGTATTTATAGATGATTTATCTTGTTTGTCGGTAGTGGTACACCCGGTAACTACTGTACATCCATCCCGCAAAATGGAGTTATAAAATTATACTGGAGAAGATGGAAGAAGAGACAGGTGGACGGGACTCGTTAGCCTTGGTCGGCAACCCATCTAGGGGAGATAACCTTATAAAAATCCGGGTGGATGGGACTCGTCAGCCTTGGTCGGCAACCTGTCTAGGGGAGTAAACCTTATATAAATCAGTACTGCTATCTTAGGGTGAAGCAGGTTAGTGGATGGACTAGCCGCACACCACTGTAGAAAAATAGTGCTAAAAAATACATATAAGGCCTCGGAGTCAGACGGACCCTAAATTGAGTGGTCAATCCTGTAAGTCCTTCAGTAAACTGGCATGGGTTGTCCCTCTTACAGGGGATAGGTTTGCTTGGGGGCATTTTGTGTATGGCCACCCCCATTAAGGGGAGTAAGGCGTCTGGCAATAGATAGATAGATAGATAGATAGATAGATAGATGGAAGAAGGTGGACCTCCAACTAAGGAGAGTGTATGAATGGGCGAAAGAATACCAGTACAATAGGAAGCTAAATAAAGTTGGAGTGAAACAACAGAGATTAGGAGAGGAGTGGAGAGCAATAGACGGCTAGCTGTTATTTGCCCCCTGCTGGTAACATATATGATGATCATGATGACAATAAGTGACGGGGGGGTAAAGCCCTCCTCAACCCATTATTGTATCCTATGGCCAGCTGTTGGGTTACTGGGTAAATTGTTTTATTACCGGCCGTGCCCCCCTCACTCCCATGACTTATTGTCATCATCATATATATTACCAGCAGGAGGCAAATAACAGCTAGCCGTGGGATGATTTCGCAACAAAAATAAAAATAGAAAATAAAAATAAAAATAAATAATATACCGGTATAAATAAATTAAACAGTATTCGGCAAGAATGTAGTTACCAGGTGTACCGCCCGTCTTGTTTACACTACGCTGACGCTCACCATCATGTTCCCGTCTATTTTGACTGCCTTTGGATACAAAAATGCATTACCCTAACCAAACAACCTAACCCTAACCTAACCTAACCTAACCTAGTATTATAGATTTATAAGTATTTATTATACTGTATTATAAGTATTTATAGATGATTTATGTTGTATGTCGGTAGTGGTACACCCGGTAACTACATCCATCCCCAGTATTATTAGACACGAATGTAACTGCGACTGTACGAATTACGTAAACAAGGCGACGCGTACCCGGTATGCCCAATAACACCATTCATATCGCCTTTTCTCTTCAGAAACTTAAACTTTTACTGGGATGGATGTAGTTACCGGGTGTACCACTACCGACATAGGCTACAACATAAATCATCTATAAATACTTGTAATAAAATAAATACTTATAAATCTATAATACAGTACGGTACTGTACTAGGTTAGGTTAGGTTAGGTTGTTTGGTTAGGGTAATGTATTTTTGTATCCAAAGGCAGTCAAAATAGACGGGAACATGATAGTGAGCGCCCGCGTAGTGTAAACAAGACGGGCGGTGCACCCGGTAACTACATTCTTGCCCTTTTACTATCCATCCTATTACTAATTATCGTTCTACAGAATCTACACTAAACCCTCAAGCTGTCCCTGGAGGTGCCGTTATGTAAAGTAGAGTATATTTACGCAAGTTGGACTTAAGTTTATTCAAAAAAATAAAATAAAAAAAGACTAGAAAGAACATATCGGTAACCAATAATAATACCCGGTACTGTAGGCTATAGAGAACATACCCAATGATAATATTATAAAAAATAATAATAATAATAAAGATATCGATACTGTATCATAATATTGTAGGCTAAACAGAACATACCGGGTAACTAAAAATCTACCAACGGAAGGACACACAAAGTTATACAGTACCGGTACCGTCACTTTAACCCCCTTCTGTACCGACGATGTCTAGCTATATTTAGACAATTTTGTGCAGTTTAAGAAGGATCTGTGGTAGTAAAAATGGTTAAGTGAGATAGGTCGAAGCCTGTTGATTGCTGGAGGCACCTTCTTAACTGAATAAAATTGTGTAATAGTAGCCAGAACAAAGTAATAAAAATGTCGCCGGTATAGAAGGGGTTAAGGCACAATGAGCCATAGTCTTAAATATGGAACTTGGGAAGGGGCAAACTCTCTCCTTCCACCATTAACAATAGCACAGGGATGGTGAGAGAGAGACCCTTCCCATTACAGTATTTAAAACATTCACTCATAGGGTCACAGATACTATAGGCCTAAACAAAAACAAATCAGAAAACCGCACATAACAAAAATACCGTACATTATAACTTTATAAGAATACATTATGATTACGTATATTGTAAATCACCAGAACGTGTTATAGGAAAGAGGATCCCAAAAAACCAACAATGGATACACAAACTGATGAACGAGATTGAAGGCGGACCGAGTGTTGTTCGATGGTCCAGGGGCAGGAGAATTGGCTTTGGGTGACTCAATATTTACAGACCCCACAGACGTATGCTCGGTTGTGTTATGTTCAACACGTTTAGGCACGACCGATACGTTATCCACTGACGATGGCCGTTTTTCAATATGAAGTTTGGCGCCGCAAGGAAGAATGATGCACGTCCCCTCAGGCAATGTTATTACGTTATTGCTAGGCATAGTTAGAGCCGCGCTGGTGTGGAGGACTATGGTAGTTTCACCGATAGCCTGAGATGGTGTGGGTGGCAGTGGAGTGTCTGCACAGTCCGTGGAAGATGAGAGAGCAGCGCAACTGTCGTGTAGTGCCGAGCCAAGAGATGGTGTGGATGGCAGCAGATTCGACTCAACACTGTATGTGGTTGATAACGATGGCGGCCTGGGTAGTGGCACCGAGACAAGCGTTGGTGGGGATCGTAGCGCCGGTAGCGGATCCAACTCCTTGAACTCCACAGCACAGACTGTGGATAAGGGCCAACTCCAAGGGCCCGGTAGCGCTGATACAGGTTGGCATTGTGGTGAAAGAATGCTAACCTCTGATTTGTCACGAAAATTTTCATCGGTATCACAGTCGCTATCATTGGATTCTTTGGTACCACTATCATTGGATTCTTTGGTACCACTATCATTGGATTCCTCGGTACCACTATCATTGGATTCGTCGGTACCACTATCACCGGATTCCTTGGTATATATTTCTAGTAGTATATCCAGCCAACACAGGATTTTTTCCAAAGAAGGTCGCTGCTCCCTATCAAGATGCATCATACTCTCATATATAAGCTTAACCTCCTCTATATCTTGTAGGCAGGAGTACTCCGCAGTATTTTTTATGACCCAACCAAAAAAGTGTATATCGCTGGCTGGACAAGTCACATGATCACCAAATAACTCCGGAGCATACCCATCGGAACCAAACTTTTTTCTTTTTGGTGTAGACGTAAGACATCTAAACTCCCCCGGTGGTGAGGCCATACCAACATCCAAAAGGCTAACAATCGGTTCTGGACAGTTTTCGTCGTCGATAACCATGATGTTTCCGAAATGCAGATCGTTGTGTACGAAGCCGGCCTCGTGGAATTCCCAAAGTGCCACACCTAGTGATCTAAAGACCAGTAATAATGTAGGAATATCTTCTGCCCTGTGGTCCGTTAAAAATTGCTCGGTGTACTGAAATAATGTCTCCCCACGACAATAAGACATTATAAGGACATCCCCTTCATCAGATACCCCAAATAATTGAGGTACACCTCCAGCACCACCTAAACTAAAAAGTGTATTAGCCTCTTTACCCATTGATTCCCAACTAGCCTCGGTAGAACTATTAACTTTTACAGTTTTCAAAATAGCTTCGTCACCATAATAATAAACCAGCCATACATCCCCATAAGTCCCAGACCCAATGTGTTTTATAAAGGTTACATCCTCATTCAATTCATGAAGAGGCCTAACTACATCAACAATATAAATTTTAGTCTTAGTCACAAACTTAATACTCGCATCTTTAAGACATGTAATATGCTCATCAACGAAGTTTCCATCACAAAATCGTGTGATTATCAAGGACTGGATCGTGTCCTCGAATTCCACTAGGGTTTTTCTGTCAGCCTCAGCAGTCATTTTTAACACTATAGCCTAGGCTTAGGTTAATAACTAATTTAACTATATAGCCTATACCGTTCAGTCTCTTCAGTATAACACTCGTTGAGGTAATCACTATATAATATATATTTTAACTACAAGTTTACTAAAGTAATGAATGACTGTATTAAAAAATCAACTCACTGCTAATTGTCACCTTTCAATAATGACAAGTTGTCAGTTTTCCGGGAAAAGTCACCTGGCTGCCAGTGTTACCAACAACATTCCGCTACAACAGTTGCTATACATAGTACAATATGCACAATGTCAATATCAAATTAGAACAATATCTTGAATATCGATTAGAAATGGTTAATAGATGTCTAAACAATCGCATAAAATGGCTCAAATCTCTACAATATCGCTATAATGTATGTCGCTAGTTATCAACAATTGCCGCTAAGTTGGCAACACTGCCGACACCATACAGCCCTTTAAATCAACAATCAAGTTTCGGAAATATATTTAAAACTATAGGCAATATTAATAAATTGGTCTTATTTCAATAATAATAAATATATGATACTTTCATATTAGGATAAGTGATCAATATATGTACACATTAAACATATATTATCAGTTCATGTGTCGAGCGGGAAGCTAGGCCTATACAACGGCGCCTCCCCTTTTGAGGTGTTTTGTGTCTTGCACTTTTAATTCTTAACCCCATACCGGTGCTGTCCTTTTAACTATATTCGAGCTACTATTAGACTATTTTATTCAGTTTAAAAAGGGGCTCCAGGGGCTCCAAATGACAGGCTTCGAACTATCTCACTTAACCCTTTTTACTACCACAGATCCTTTAACAAAATGCACAAAATCGTCTAAATATAGCTAGAATAAAATTATAAAGACGTCGCCGGTACAGAACGAGTTAATGGTCAGAAATAAAAGTTACATGAGTTTCTTCTTTATTCTCACTTATTCTTTTTGTCCTGAGAAGCACAGAGAGGCACATACGCCTTCCAAAATCAAGTAAGCTCAAGT
Organism: Paralithodes platypus; assembly: GCA_032716605.1. Taxonomy (NCBI): domain Eukaryota; kingdom Metazoa; phylum Arthropoda; class Malacostraca; order Decapoda; family Lithodidae; genus Paralithodes; species Paralithodes platypus. The sequence continues at coordinate 59,493,273 of CM064566.1, forward strand.
AAGTTACTGTTGATGTGAAGAGACCTGATCTGATCTTCAGAATGGGGATTGAGCATGCTCTGCCTCCCAGAGCTGGATCTCTTTTTATCTCTTACTAAATCTCTTTCTTATTCTATAATTTTAGACAACCCCAATTTTCGTCTAGTCGATTTACTATATTAAAATGTGACTTCCCCGATTTATTGACTGCTCGACTTCTGACATTTCCCGGCTTATACCGTACTACTTTTCTCAATGGTCAAACATTATGCACCAGGTATTATGGTTATTGGTATATTGGTTATGTAAAAAAATATAGAAAGAGATTTAGTAAGAGATAATATACTGTAGAGCTCAGGGAAGCTGGGCATGCTCAACCCCCATTCTGATAAGATCAGCCTATTGCCCATTTCAAAAATCACACACACACAACCATATACACTCACAACCCCACACACATATATACCTCCCTGCCAACAAACACACACGCACACACACGGACATGCTAGTGGTCTATGGCGCTGTGCCCTGACCATGAGGTTGAGGGTTCGAGTCCTCCAGATTTTGTTTTTTTCGGCCATCCTGATGGAGAGGATTGCAGCTTGGTCCTTTCTTAGCCAAGCTACTCAACTTTCAGCCTGTGCTAGTTTACACATACTTCTCTCCAGTACAGCTCCGTATATACTATGATGGGAACTCGGCACCTCCCGTCAAGATATACAGTACAAGGCATTGTCGCCAGAGTCCCTAAAGTCATCTTTCCCACGCAGTGACGTTAAACGGACCCTCTCCCTCGCTAGTTTCCTTCATTTGATTTTGAAGGTCACGCACATCTCTTCAGAATCAAGTTAAATGTTTTTGCATAGCCCCGATGTACTACTGTGTTGCTTTGCTCACCCCTTTTTGTACCAATGACATCATTATTATATTCAGGCTACTACTAATCAATTTTATTCAGTTTAGGAAGGATCTCTAGCAATTATAAGGCTTCGAGCAATCTCCATCAAACCTTTTAACTACCACAGATCCTTCCTGAGCTGCATAAAATCGTCTAGATATAGCTTGAATGAAATATTAGAGACGTTGCTGGCAAAGAAAGGGCTAAGGAAGTGTGCAGACATGCCCGACAACGGTGCAATGTTTAAGTGTTTCTCAAGCGGGAAAAAAACAAGTGAATAGCATCTTTCTTTTCACTACTTTCCCAAAGAGGAAATGGATTTAACTTTGTAAGAGATCAGACTTTATTAATGATGGTTATGCAAGGATATGCACTGTTTATGCAGTTTACATTTTGAGACAAGTGCATAAGAAAGAAATCTTAAATACGAATAACTAGGCCTCCCATTACCCAAATTACTGCACAAGATAAAGGCTGTACTTCCTACTCCTCACTTACCTACTATTTCCAATTATATCTAGTTACCCGATACTTTATAGCAAGCTGTAGGCTATAGGTTATTTAGTATTATTTCTATCTACGCTTTCACGTACAGTTTGCCTCACATATTCTATTCCGTTGGGGTCGTGATTTACTGATTTGGCAGAGCTACACCCACTTCCCCAACCCCCTCCCTCACTCCACCTCATATTGGTAGGAGGTGGAGTGAGGGAGAGGGGTTGGGGAGGTGGGTGCGGCGCTGCCAAATCACGACCCCAACGGAATAGAATATGTGCGGAAAACTGTACAGTGGCCAACACATGAACCTGATACATGCAGCCTAAGTAAAGATATGTTTGGATTTACTGTCCTCACAGATTTGTATATTGTTTGAAGGTGTTATATTTTTTTACCTACTTGAATTGATGTAGTTAGAAGTGGGTAAGAACAACAATTTAACCCTAGTCCTCTAAAATATCTTGTATAAATTATACAGTCACCTGCAAAGACTTATCCCAACTCCTAATCTTTTTCTGCATGGTATCTTATAGCTGTAAGATGAAATAATTCCTTAATAAACCTAAACCAAGCTGTAGCCTAATACTAGAGTTTGTTCAGCCAAGTTAAAGCGTAATTTCTTCTTAACCATGAGTAGAAAACTAGAGTAAGTAGTGTGGATTGGCGAAATTATTTGACCATGACAGTAAATCCTGAAAAATAGTGAACAAAAGGTAAATTTTAAAACCACCTCAATGTTGTGAGTGGTGGTATTCCAACGGTCCCATGGCGGTTGGGCCGCATCCCAATTGGGCCGCCTGACGGTCGGGTCGCTGCCCATGTAGTATTTGGGCGTATCAGCCGCCGCATCCCAATTGGGCCGCCTGACGGTCGGGTCGCTGCCCATGTAGTATTCGGGCGTATCGGCCGAATCCCACTGCCGTGGGATACAATAATGGGTTGAGGGCATCAAACATCTTCAAACATCCGACATTCAGAACGAGTGTCCATGCTTTAATCCACTACACCACGGCGTGATAGAGGAAACTTAAACCTTTTCCTACTTATATTAAAGCTTCCATATACCCTTCCGAATCATGACGTGTTTTTACAGTTTATTCTGGCTATCAAAAATTAATGAACAACTAATATTGATTTAATCAAATCGTTATGATTATCTTTGGCACATTTGTTTAAGTAAAAAATGGGCAAAACTAAATCAGTCAGTCTTCCAACCTAATTTGATCAAATACAAATAAACAAAACCAAATCTGCCCAAGCCTACACAACTAATTATATGATTTGTTTTGTTCTTCTCTCTCTCTCTCTCTCTCTCTCTCTCTCTCTCTCTCTCTCTCTCTCTCTCTCTCTCTCTCTCTCTTTATTTATTTACACATGATTTCTTATTTTTCAGTGAGATATATAAACATGTTCCTTCACTTTCCCACCCTATTCAACATCTGACAGACATTAATACAGCACAGAGCGAGACAAACGTAATGACAGCTGGGACATGACTTATTAGCGCGACTGTACTCCTTGTTAATCGTGTTATCTGATAACGTTATCTGATAGGCTGGATATTGTGTCTTGCACCTCTGAGGGTTGCAACGGAACCGGTTTTAAGCCGGTATCACACGAGCGCTTTTTCACTCAACATTTATCCATAACACTGGTCTGGCAGCTTAGGTCAACATTTAAAATATTTTGGTTACCTAAATTCATCTACCATCAGTCTAGTTTCCGATACCAGGGCAAAATATTCCAGAAATGTTGCCAGAATTTTTTTGATCATAGAATGTTGACTATAAAAGCTCTCGTGTGATACCGGCTTTAGTGGGAGATTTTCACTTGTGGTTGATTTTTCTGGACCCCAGACATTGTTCTATCGAATAATGTACACATTTAGCCGGTGTCAAAAACATTAAAACAAATATGCTGGCTCGCTAACGCTAGAAAAAATCGACACCTGGATGGGGATAAACGTCTTAAAACAGTAGGCTGAATGGGGCCGAATGGATACAACCCAGAGAGGGAGAAAGGGAGAGAGAAAAAAAATAGAGGTTCAAATATTCAAATGGCCTTACCAGTATATGTCAGTTACATATACGCAAGTGATTGGAAGACAGTGATGCATGGACAGAAAATGTATGTGTAAGTGAGAGAAAAAAAGGGGACTGGACGACTCGACCCATGGGACAACTCGGCTCGGACAGCTCGGCCCACTTTTGGACAACTCGGCCACGACGGCGAGACAGCTCGGCCATGACGGCGAGACAGCTCGGCCTATTATTTGAGACAGCTCGGCCATGACAGCGAGACAGCTCGGCCTATTATTTGAGACAGCTCGGCCCCATGTTATGCTATGGGGCAATTTTTTTAATATAGCTGTGAAAAAACCTGTAGCCTTGAAATTCGTGATTGTATCTAACCTTGTGTGTGTATATATATACTGTATATATATATATATATATATATATATATATATATATATATATATATATATATATATATATATATATATATATATATACTGTATATATATATATATATATAATGACGATCAGACTAAAACACGCCCATTAATAGGAAAAATCACAACCATTTTAATTTTCAGCCGATGGTGATTAGCATATTTCCCATTTTTATAGAAATCAGTTACTTTGCAAATAGAGTAGCGAAATATGGAGTGATCATGAAAACGTGACATTACGGTACCCCTTGAGGTTTATGTCGCCTTTTTTATTAATTCCGGCTGTCATTAGACGATCTCATACAGCTTAGGAAGGATCTGTAAGTGTTGAAATGCTGACGACTGTCTAGAATAACCGTCTGTCTTCCATATAACCTTACTAATCTAAATAAAATTACCTCATAATAGACAAAATACACTGTAAAGTGCGTCATGATCCTCAAGGGGTTAACATGATGATGATAGAAGCCAATCATATATTTTCATTCCTGATCCTACCTACAGTATATGTCCCTTTTTTATTTATTCGTTCTATCTATCTATCTATCTATCTATCTATATGCTCAGGCCCAATCCCCATTTTGGGGGTAGCTGACTCAAGACAGAGCAAGAACAGGGAAAACACAAAAACAACATAAAACAAAAAATAAACACAGATAAAAAACACAAACTCTCACACATCCAGGTCACCCAGGAGAAGACCCAGAGACCAGGGTTACCAAGGTCGCTCCAGCACTCCCCCGGCCCCTGACCACCAGGAGAGGTTCCGATCTCGGCAGGCAGACATGCAGCGGAGCCAAAGCGACAAGCCCTCCCACCACACTCCAGGCACACCCTTCATATTAATCGTCTCCCCGGGCCAGGCGCCTGATGGACTATTATCTAGTCCAACTTGCGCCCGACCCCTTACTCCAAATGACCACGTGTTCACTCAACTATTCACAAGCATTCTCCATTCACTCCTGTCCACCACCACTTCCCCTGCCTGATCTATAGTCATTCCTCTATCATCCAAAGCCTTTCTTACACAGTCTCTCCATCTCAATGGGGGTCTTCCTGCCCTTCTATCTCCCCTTGTACCTGACTCACATATTCTCTTTGTAAGCCTTTCATCTCCCATTCGTTCAACATGACCATACCAGCTCAGCACCCTCTGTCCACTCTGGCTGACAAATGTTCCTGCTGCCCCACTCTCCTACGTATCTCTTCATTTCTCAATCTGTCTCTACGAGTAACTCCACACATACTCCTCAAGCAGCTCATCTCCATCACATCCAGCCCTCTTTTCTCCTTTTTCTTCAGAGCCCATGTCTCAGCCCCATACATCACTGTTGGCACAACAGTTCCTTGATACAGTGCACTTTTTACTTTCACTCCGAGATTTCTCGTCTTCCACATACTTCCCATTGCTCCGAAAACCTTCCTTCCTTCACACACTCTCTGTTTTACCTCCACTTCCATACCTCCACTCCTGCTTATTGTTCCTCCTAGATATTTAAAACACTCTACTTGTTCCAATATTTCCCCATCCAGCCTCACATCTAGATTCACCCTATGCTCTCCCCTATTACACACCATTACTTTACTTTTATTGACGTTCACCTTCAGTTTCCTCCTTCCACAAACCACACCAAACTCTTTGACTACCCGCTGCAGTTTCTCATCAGAATCCGCCACCAATGCTGTGTCATCAGCGAACAGCAACTGATTCAACTCCCAATCTCTACCATTCTTTCCTACTAAACCCAATCCTCTTCCCATAGTTCTCCTTTTCACCTCCCTCACCACACCATCCATAAACATATTAAACAGCCATGGTGACATTACACAACCCTGTCGCAAACCTACCTTTACCTCAAACCATTCACTCAACTCACCATTTCCTACTCTCACACATGCTCTGCTCCCTTCATAAAAACTCTTAACTGCTTCTAACAAATTTCCTCCAATTTCATAAATCCTTAACACCTTCCACATTGCTTCACGGTCCACACGATCATATGCTTTTTCCAAGTCCATAAAAGCCCAAAATATCTCCTTATGCTTCTCTAAATACTTCTCGCATAACTGTCTTACTGCAAACATCTGATCCACGCACCCTCTTCCCCTCCTAAAACCGCACTGTTCTTCTCCTATTGCAACTTCCGTACACTTTATTATCCTCTCTATCAACACCCTGCCATACAGCTTTCCAACCACTGACAATAAACTAATACCTCTATAACTTGAACACTCCTGCCGATCTCCCTTCCCCTTGTACAACGGCACAATACATGCACTCTTCCAGTCTATTGGTACCATTGACACAGCAAAGCACACATTGAAAAGTCTCACCAACCAATCTATTATCACATCTCCACCCTTCTTTATACACTCCACAGCAATACCATCCAAACCTTCTGCTTTTTCCGCTCTCATTTGTTTCACTGCTTCTTTCACCTCATTTTCCTCAATCCTTTCATTCATTCCCTGCCACCTGGGTGGCCTGGGTAACCTATCTCCATCCACCTCTGCTTCAATCACTGTTTCTCTTCCATCTCTTGTATTTAACAAAGATTCAAAATACTCGGCATATCTTTTCCTCACTTCAACTGGTTCCACTAGTAATTCTCCATTTTCATCTTTCACTGACTCTTCCCTCTTTTGTCCTCCTTTCCTTACTTTATTTACCTCCTTCCAGAACATCTTCTTTCGTTCTTCAAAATTCTCACTCAGCCTTTGGCCCCACCTTTCGTTTGCATCTTTTTTCGCTTCTCTAATTTTCCGTTTTGCCTCTCTCCTTTTCTCCTTGTACCTCTCCCATACCTCAACACTACCATCCTGTAAAACCCTCTCAAAACACTGTCTCTTCTCCTCAACTGCCTTTCTCACCGTATCATTCCACCACTCGCTTCCCTTCCTGATACCTCTGCCTCCTACTTTCCTTTTGCCGCATACTACCTCTGCACTTGCTTTCACTCCTTCCTTAAACTGTTGCCATTCAACCCTCTACTTCTCTCTCTTCCATCTCTCTCACTTCCATCCACTTTTCATTTAGTCTTTCCTTGTACTCCCTCTCTTTTTCACTCTTCTCTAACTCACTAACTTTTATTACCTCTCTTACTTCACGCTTGTCTCTTATTCTCCTGTAACTCTTAACTCTTAGCTTTCCCTCCACCAGGTAATGATCTGACATACCCTCCGCCTCACCTCTCATCACATTCACATCCAGCAGTCTACACAATCTTTCCCTTGTCACCAGCACATAATCCATCAATGCCCTCTCTACAATCTCTCCCCTCACAAGTCTATGCCAGGTGTACTTGTGTATACGCCTTTTTTTGAAGAACGTATTACCTACACTCAATCTACACTCTTCACATACATTTTTCAGTCTTTCTCCACTCTCGTTTACACCATCCACACCAAATTCGTTCTAGGAAACATTTATCCTCTAAGTCATCCATTAGTATTCTCATTAATATTATTGACCTACCGAATCATTTGTTGTTAGCTATTTCTAGACCGGTACTTTCTGGATTTCAATGATCAGTTGTAGGACTTGTGATCGTGTTCTTAAAATTGTGCAATGGGTTCATAATTACCTTTTGTAGTTTATATGGGGAAAGGGGTAGAAAGATCCTTCCCAATAACAATATACCATTTATAAAACCACAGCTAACAAATTACAACAATATAGATATATCAGTTCTCTCGCCCTAATTACCAGTTTATAACTTAATATGCTAAATTCTAAAATTGTTTTATTTATGTAAGTTGAAAATTATTCTAATTAAGATGTGCATCCAAATTTATTTTCTTATTTAGTAAGTTAGTCTAGTCGATATTTGGCCAAGACTACCATCAGTTAATGTTAACTAAACTGACTGAACAATGGGATCCAAAAGAAGTTGTTTGTTATAATTGTGTAGCCTATGTACTTTTGTTTAATATGTACAGTCCCGGCCATAAGTCCCTTTCCACCCTTTTGCCCGTCTCTCTGAGAAATATGTAGATCTGTCACCGCCGCCTCGGACTATCGCATTAATGAGGTGTGAAGACCGATACGACTATAGATTAACCTTTACCCTACCTCCTTCCATATTCTCTCCTTACCTTCCTTCTTTCTTCGTTTCCCTTTTCCCTTTCTCATCATTATTAATATTATTTTGATGAGTGTGTTTGATATCGGTGTAGTATAACACCGTTATGCTAGCTAACTCCGCCCCCTACCTTAACTATTTGCATATTTATATTTCAGAGAGAGAGAGAGAGACGTGAAATAATATCGGTTACTTTTTATAGCACTCGCATAGAAGAGTTGTTCGTGGTCAATGTTTCATCACCTAGTATTAAGAAGGTGTTCTTGATCCTGCTATATCAGAAGACTACCTTTAATATTATTCTACATAGACTACACACAGTTGATTTAATTGAAATTGAGGAACAGCGTGGATTAAATACTTTACAATCAAACTACCGTCAATTACCGTGTGATTATGTAAGACCCTTCCTAAGCTAAATACAATGTTCACGGAGCAGTTAGAACGATATACTCTAATATATATTCCAAGTTGGCATAGGACTGCATGTCTAGTTATATTTCACAGAGAGAGAGAGAGAGTAAACGAATACTGTATATATATATATATATATATATATATAAGCAAACTGTTTACTTGATACGATACGGACACTAACTCCTCTCCTTGCCTTGACTATTTGCATGTTTATATTTCCAAGATAGAGAGAGAGAGAGAGAGAACATTAAATCTGGAGTTAATAAACCACCGCATTAATTACCTTAAACTGTTTACTTGACGATACAATAGTGACACAACTTACTAATCACTTTTTTGCGTATTGCAAGGGCGATTAAAATTCAGTATTGACACATTTCTTTTTCTAGGGATGGCCTTAAATCTGCATTTAATATATTAGTTTGCAGTTTGATCTAAACTGTGTTTATTTATATTTGGAATGTAACACTTGTATGCTAGCTTCGCTCCTGATCTGATCATATTAATATCCTATATATTAACGACCTTGATGTAGGAATAACTACCAAAATAAGTAAATTTGCAGGTTACACTAAAATAGGAAGAGTGATAAATTCTGATCTTGATATTCAGGCTCTCCAAATATATCAGATACACTACAGGAATGGGCAGTAAATTGGCAGATCAAGTTCAATGTAGATAAAATAAATGCATTATAGTAACATTTGGGAAATCGAAAACAAATGCAGGATATAGATTACATAACGTGAATATAAGAAACTCAGATAATGATAAATATTTGGGAGTCATCGTCAACTGTGATTTTAAACCTTGAAATCAATGCATTAGTGCTTTAAATAAGGCAAATAGAGTTCTCGGATATCTCTAAGTGTGAGTAATAGAACAGCAGACGTAATCTACATCTCTGTTGGTCATTCAGCTCTGGGGAAAGCACTTGCTATATATGACATTATGACACTAATAAACAATAATAATAGTATAAATAAATGAACAAATAAATACGCAGAGAGAGAGAGAGAGTGAGTGAGTGAGTGAGTGAGTGAGTTAGAAATAGTTAGAGTGAGTGAGAGAGAGGTTGAACATGTGCAAGTTTACTAATTAATTGCCCTAGCCAATATTCTAGACCAAAATCAAAATATTGATAACATTAAATAGATTCTCAGTAAATCCTGCATAGAATAGAGAGAGATTATATTGGTAATTAATTTATAAATCTAATCTATCATCGGATATATTATATTATTTGGACTTTGCCGAGAGAGAGAGAGAGAGAGAGAGAGAGAGAGAGAGAGAGAGAGAGAGAGAGAGATAGATAGATAGATAGATAGATAGATAGATAGAGAGAGAGAGAAGATAGATAGATAGATAGATAGATAGATAGAGAGAGAGAGAGAAGATAGATAGATAGATAGATAGATAGAGAGAAGATAGATAGATAGATAGATAGATAGATAGATAGATAGACAGACAGACAGACAGACAGATAGAGAGAGATAGAGAGAGAGAGAGATGATCGATTAGATACATAGAGAGAGAGAGAGAGAGACTCTTCACCTATAGCTCTACCATTCCATTATTTATTGTTTTGTATAAATCTTCTCATTTCATATTTCTAACTATTTTATGTGGATAGGCTAACCCTTTTCATTAAAGATAAAAATTATCGAGTAAAATAATCTAATGCTAGGAAAAATATAATAGATATATTGCTAGAGATAGATAGATAGATAAATATAGACAAAAAGATAGATAAATAGATAGATAGATATGTGAGTGTATGAGAGAGAGTACAAAGGAGTACAAAGGAGTACAAAGAAAATCAAGCAACAACAGATCTAGTGACCCTTCTAGGTTGCTTGTCCTCCAAAACACTGAGGATCAAGTGTCCAAACAGTGGTTTAGAGTGGGTAAGGGAACATTGGAAAGGGAATTACTGCCCTGGAACTAATGTCCGTGGCAGGATTAGGAAGTTAGTAGGGGACAGATGGGGTAGTAACTGAGGGGGGGATAAAATAAAGTTATTCATTTACAAACGCAGTCAGTCGCGGGTTTGATGCGAGATATTTGTCTAGGCGGAGTTTAAATGAATCAACGGTGATGCAGTCTATAACGTTTCGGGGAAGCCCATTCCACAAGTTGACAACTCGATTGAAGAAGAAATTCTTAGATTCGTGTGAGTTAAAAGATTTACCAATAATTTTGCAACCGTTTCCCCCGCGTGTAATTAGATTGGTCGATAGTGAAGTACTTACTAGAGTTCATATTGTCGATGCCTTTGATGATTTTGAACACTTGAATTAAGTCACCTCTTAATCTGCGCTGGGTTAAAGGAAATAGATTTAATTCTCTAAGACGCTCTTCGTATGGTTTGTTCTTTAGGCTAGGTATCATTTTGGTAACTCTACGTTGAACTCGTTCTAGCTTGTTTATATCTTTTTGGTAATAAGGGCACCAGGATGAACGCAGTATTCCAGAAGAGGGCGGACTAAGGAATTGTAAAGGGTTAGGATAACTTCTTTGGATTTATGCTCAAATGACCTGCCTATAAAGCCAATTATTTTGTTTGCCTTCTTAACAACTTCTGAACATTGTTGACTCGGTTTTAGGTTACTCGATATTGTTACTCCCAGATCGGTTTCTCTGTTTACATTCTTAAGCTGAGTGCCATTCATCGAATAGTTTGCTTTCTCATTTAGGTATCCGATATGTAGTACTTTACATTTATCCGCATTGAAACTCATTTGCCAAATTTGGGCCCAACATGACAATTTATCTAGATTGTGTTGCATATCGTCAACTTGTTCTTTTGAGAGTACGCTATTTGCAATTTTTGTATTGTCAGCAAATTTTGAGATTGTACAGGTGAGACCCTCATCTATGTCGTTGATGTAAATTAGAAAGAGAATTGGTCCTAGTACCGATCCCTGGGGTACCCCGCTACTTACATTGGTCCATTTAGATGCCTTACCGTTTATGACTACTCTTTGCTTTCTGTCGCTGAGCCAATTTTCTATCCATTTCAACACACCGTCTTGTATTCCATGCGCTTTTAGTTTTAGCAGTAAACGTTTGTGGGGAACTTTGTCAAAGGCCTTTTGAAAATCAAGGTATATAATATCTACAGCTTTACTCTCATCGTAGAGGTTGAGGATATCGTGGAAGAAGTCTAAGAGGTTTGTTAAACAGGAACGTTTTTTATGAAAGCCGTGTTGAGTATCTTTAAGTATGTTATTTTCCTCTAAGTAATTTACGAGTCGGTCTCGTATGACCGTTTCTAGCATTTTACATACAACTGAGGTTAAGCTAATTGGACGATAGTTACTGGGTAGGGATTTGCTGCCTTTTTTTGAATATCGGTGTTACGTTGGCTAGCTTCCACTGATCGGGCATAGTTCCAGACTGCAAGGATTTATTGAATAGTAATGTCAGTGGTTTGGAGAGCTCATCCTTAGCTTCCTTTAGAACTCTAGTCGAGATTGTATCAGGTCCAGGCGTTTTATTTACCTTGAGTTTATCTAAACAATTCAATACTTCTCTCTCTGTAACGGTGATATTGCTTAGAACATCTGAATTATCAATCTGAATCGGCGATGGTGTAGGGATATCACTGAGGTCTTCTGTTGTAAAAACTGATGCAAAGAAGGTATTGAGGGCATTACTCATTTGTACTTCGTCTTTGGTGTATTCTCCATTTTCATCGACTAACGGTCCAACAGTTGAAGTAACTACTTTTTTCTTTCTGATATAACTATAGAATTCTTTCGGGTTTGTTTTACTTTGATTCGCAATATGTAACTCTAAGGTCTTTTTACTTTGCTTAATTAACTTTTTGGCTTTGCGTCGTAGCTCTACAAATTTCAGCCGTTCTTCGTCATTTTGTGAGGATTTTAATCTATCATTAGCAAATATTTTTAGCAAGCAGGCAGTTTGAAATATCTTTATTCCACCATTTGGGCTTATTATTATGGCCTGGAGAGAGAGAGAGAGAGAGAGAGAGAGAGAGAGAGAGAGAGAGAGAGAGAGAGAGAGAGAGAGAGAGAGAGAGAGAGAGAGAGAGAGTAAAATAAAAACACGTCCCCCTAAGCAATTATACATAAATAAACGTATATAATTAGCTCTATGCTACAACTGTCTTAATAGCGTAATACAAAAGTGCGCGGAATTTCGGTGCGAGTGTCCTAGGTTCGAGTCCTTGGAGAGCCACATGCATTTGTTGATTTCAGTAATTGAGTTTAGAAGTGGAGTTGGTTGGTGTAAAATATAATACAAATTAAAAAGGGTGCAAAGGCGGCAGTACGTGTGGAGAGTGAGCAGAGCGAGTTCTTTGACCTGAATGTTGGTTTGAAACAGGGGTGTGTGATGTCCCCGTGGTTGTTTACTGTATGTATGGATGGAGTCATGAAAGAAATACTATCAAGAGCAGTGGATGTTGGTGTATCGCTGAAAAGGGAGGGAATTGAGTGGCAGCTACCTATACTGCTGTTTGCGGATGATACAGTTCTGATGAGTGATAATGAATGGGAGTTGCAGGGTCTGGTAAATGAGTTTGGAACAGTGTGCGAAAAAACGGAATTTGAAGGTAAATGCGGGGAAGAGCAAGGTTATGGTCTTCGAAAGGGGTGAAGTCACAGAGTGTAAGGTGAAGCTGAACGGTCAGGCTATGGAGATCGTCAACTCTTTTAAGTATCTGGGCAGTGTGTGAGTAAAGATGGGACTATGGATGAAGAAGTGCGGGAGAGGTTACAACAGGGGAAGAGGGTTGTAGGAACGCTAAAAGCAGTAACAAGAAATAGGGTGGTCAGTATGGAAGTGAAGAAGTCCTTGCATGACAGTGTGGTAATCCCGACACTGACTTACGGAAGCGAAGCATGGACGTTGGTTGAGAGACTCAGACCAAGAGTGAGAGCAGTGGAAATGAATTACTTAAGGAGTGCGTGCGGAGTTACATGGAGGGATAGACAGACTAATGAGGAAGTAAGAAGGAGGTGTGGTGTGGAGGTAGATGTGCTGGAAAGTGTGAAAAGGAACAACTTGAGATGGTTCGGCCATATGGAACGTATGGAAAGCGAGAGAATGACTAAGAGGGTGTACGAGAGCGAAGTGGAGGGACAGAGAGGGAGAGGTAGACCGAATGAGAGCTGGAAGAATGGAGTGAGGAAGTACATGAACGAAGGTGGTGCTGGTTGGGGGGAGGGGCGTCGACTGACTGGGGACAGAGGTGCATGGGGGCGGTTCGTTCGTGGCCACCCCTTCGGGGATCACGGCGTCAGGCAATAGATAGATAGATAGATTATAAAGGTACCGTATATAAGATCATTGGGTATATTGATAGTGATTTACCTGCCTAAGGGGGGTCACCTGCTTTTTGTTATCTCCTTTTCTCTCTCTCTCTCTCTCTCTCTGGCTTGTATCCATTCGGTTCCATTCAGCCTACTGTTTTAAGACGTTTATCCCCATCCAGGTGTCGATGTTTTTCCTGGCAAGCGGTAGCGAGCTAGCATATTTTTAAATATGTTTTTGACAGCAGGCTAAATTTTTAAATTTTTCGATAGAAAATGTCTCCAGCGAAGCCGGATTTCTTCATACAATGCTGGCACTTGGAAGGGGATAAATGTCTTAAAACAGTAGGCTGAATGGGGCCGAATGGATACAACCGAGAGAGAGAGAGAGAGAGGGAGAAAAGGAGAGCAAAATAACAGGTGACCCCCTTTAACTGGTATAAGATGGGTTTATTACCACCAATATACCTTTAAGTGGGTAGAATATTGTGGACAATTTAAGGGGGGGTCACCTGCTTTGTTTTCTCTCCTTTTCCCTCTCTCTTTGGCTTGTATCCATTTGGCCCCATTCAGCCAACTGTTTTAAGACGTTTATTCCCATCCAGGTGTCGATTTCTTCCTGGCGAGCGATAGCGAGCCAGCATTGTAAGGAGAAATCCGGCTTCGCCGGAGAAATTTTTCTATCGACAAATTTACAAATTTAGCTTGCTGTAAAACACAAATATATATATGTTGATATTGACGCCTGGATGGGGGTAAACGTCTTAAAACAGTAGGCTGAATGGGGCCAAATGAATACAAGCCAAAGAGAGAGGAAGAGAAATAGAAAAAAAGCGAGGTGGGTAGATTATTATGGACACCTTAAATACCCCTTTCATACCCATCTTGTTTGAGAGTGTTACGATGTTATGTAGTTTAAGGGGGGATGGTCGTTTGTTTTTTGGCCCCCCTTCTCCCTCATGTTTCACCACATTAGTTTTGAGATTTTAAGACGTTTACCCCATTAGTTTGGCGAATTTATGATCTTTCACCCCATCCTTTGCCAATATTAAGAGCTTGCATGCAATTTAGGTGTCAACTTTTTCCTGGCGAGCGAAAGCGAGCCTGAAATTTAAGAGCAATCGGCCTTCGGTCGGGCCATTTTTCTATCCAAAAAATGTATAAATTTATCTTGAAAGTGGGTCTAGGGGGTGTAATGTTAAGCTTGATGGAGGTCTAGGGAACAAACAAAAAACCTTCCCTTCCCTCCTAATGGTAGATCGTAAGCTAAAGCCAATCGTCTAATGGTAACCAGAGTATAAAGGGGTTAAAGAGTTCCTAATAATCTACCGTTATAAAGGTGTACACAAAGGAAAAGCAAGGAACAACAGATATATTGACCCATACGAGGCTACTTGTAAAAGCAGTGGTAGCGAACCCAGTTAAGGGGGGTCACCTTCTTGTTGTCTCTCCTTTTCTCTCTTTCTCTGGCTTGTATCCATTCAGCCTACTGTTTTAAGATGTTTATCCCCATCCAGGTGTCGATTTCTTCCTGGCGAGCGATAGCAAGCCAGCATTGTATGGAGAAATCCGGCTTCACCGGAGAAATTTTTCTATTGAAAAATATACAAATTTAGCCTTCTGTCAAAATAATTTTTAAAAATATGCTGGGTTGCTACCGCTCGCCACGAAAAAATCGACACCTGTATGGGGATAAACGTCTTAAAACAGTAGGCTGAATGGGGCCGAAGGGATACAACCCAGAGAGAGAGGGAGAAAGAGAGAAGCTTATAAATGGCTGGAGGACCTTCTTAAACTGAATAAAATCGTGGACAAATAACCAGAGTCAAGCTAAAAGGAAGTCACCGGTACTGAAAGGGGTCAATATAGCATAGCAATTTAAGGGGAGTCACCTGCTTGTTTTCCCCTTTCTCTCATTTTCTCTCTTTCTCTGGCTTATATCCATTCGGCCCCATTCAGCCAACTGTTTTAAGACGTTTATCCCCATCTAGGTGTCGATTTCTTCCTGGCGAGCGATAGCGAGCCAGCATTGTATGGAGAAATCCGGCTTCGCCGGAGAAATTTTTCTATCGAAAAATGTACAAATTTAGCTTGCTGTCAAAACAAAAAAATATATGTGCTGGCTCGCTACCACTCGCCAGGAAAATATTGACACCTGGATGGGGGTAAACGTCTTAAAACAGTTGGCTGAATGGGGCCAAATTGATACAAGCCAAAGAGAGAGGGAGAGAAAGAGAAAAAAAGCGAGGTGGGCTCCCTTAAGTCACTATCAATATACCCAATGATGTTATATATATTTTTCATACTCTTTTTTTATAGCTTTGATTTTACCAGTGCACACGAGTTTGATCGGGTACAGTCACGCTAATAAGTGATTTCTCGGCACCAAGTATGTTTTGATCAATAATTGGTATCAGCAATATCTAAGCTTCATTTCTTCATATTAAGTGAAATATACAAATATGTTTCTACACTTACCCACCCTATTCAACATCTGACAGACATAAATACAGCACAGCGAAAGCCAAACGTAATGACAGCTATAGTCTATTCTCTGTAAGTAGGAGAGAAATCATGACCTCTAACCTCTGTAACTCAAAAACGACTGGAGTAATCGACCAAATATGTCTACCATTTGGGAAGAGTCAGTCAAGGAATATATGTGGAAATTTACAGCCAATTTGCTCAAGCCCTTTTCGAGTTACAGAGGATAGAGGTCATGATTTCTCGCCTACTTACAGCGAATAGACTATAGACTCGGAGTCTTGATGGTGGTGTTAATAAGTCATGTCCTGGCTGTCATTACGTTTGGCTCGCTCTGTGCTGTATTAATGTCTGTCAGATGTTGGATAGGGTGGTGTAGGAACATGTTTGTATATCTCACTGGAAACGGATAAATCAAGTTTTAGACATTGCTGATACCAATTATATAATTATTGATTAAAACATATACTTGATGCCAAGACATCACTTGTTAGCGCGACTGTACAATCGCGCTAATAAGTGATGTCTCGGCACCAAGTATGTTTTTACTAATAATTGGTATCAGCAATATGTAAGCTTCATTACTTCATATCGAGTGAAATGTACAAACATGTTCCTACACTTACCCACCCTATTCAACATCTGACAGACATTAATACAGCACAGAGCGAGCTGTACGTGTGATCATATTATTGAGGCCACTCTCTCTTAATTCAGGATCTCTAATTTATCCTCGCGATTATTTAAATATGTTCTGAGAATCTACTATTAACCCCTTCTATACCTGCGACGTCTTTTTACTTTATTTTGGACACTATTAGGCGATTTGATTCCGTTTAAAATGGGCCTTCATCAATTAACAGGCTTTGAACTATTCCGTTTAAAATGGGCCTTCATCAATTAACAGGCTTTGAACTATTCCGTTTAAAATGGGCCTTCATCAATTAACAGGCTTTGAACTATTCCGTTTAAAATGGGCCTTCATCAATTAACAGGCTTTGAACTATTCCGTTTAAAATGGGCCTTCATCAATTAACAGGCTTTGAACTATTCCGTTTAAAATGGGCCTTCATCAATTAACAGGCTTTGAACTATTCCGTTTAAAATGGGCCTTCATCAATTAACAGGCTTTGAACTATTCCGTTTAAAATGGGCCTTCATCAATTAACAGGCTTTGAACTATTCCGTTTAAAATGGGCCTTCATCAATTAACAGGCTTTGAACTATTCCGTTTAAAATGGGCCTTCATCAATTAACAGGCTTTGAACTATTCCGTTTAAAATGGGCCTTCATCAATTAACAGGCTTTGAACTATTCCGTTTAAAATGGGCCTTCATCAATTAACAGGCTTTGAACTATTCCGTTTAAAATGGGCCTTCATCAATTAACAGGCTTTGAACTATTCCGTTTAAAATGGGCCTTCATCAATTAACAGGCTTTGAACTATTCCGTTTAAAATGGGCCTTCATCAATTAACAGGCTTTGAACTATTCCGTTTAAAATGGGCCTTCATCAATTAACAGGCTTTGAACTATTCCGTTTAAAATGGGCCTTCATCAATTAACAGGCTTTGCACTATTCCGTTTAAAATGGGCCTTCATCAATTAACAGGCTTTGAACTATTCCGTTTAAAATGGGCCTTCATCAATTAACAGGCTTTGAACTATTCCGTTTAAAATGGGCCTTCATCAATTAACAGGCTTTGAACTATTCCGTTTAAAATGGGCCTTCATCAATTAACAGGCTTTTCACTATTCCGTTTAAAATGGTCCTTCATCAATTAACAGGCTTTGCACTATTCCGTTTAAAATGGGCCTTCATCAATTAACAGGCTTTGAACTATTCCGTTTAAAATGGGCCTTCATCAATTAACAGGCTTTGCACTTTTTATTTAAGCTTGATGGAGGTCTAGGGAAGAAAATAAAACATGATAAAAAGATACATAAAGGAACAAATATATACGCTCATTCCCACTTAAGGGAGCCCACCTCGCTTGTTTTCTCTTTCTCTCCCTCTCTCTTTGGCTTGTATCCATTCGGCCCCATTCAGCCTACTGTTTTAAGACGTTTACCCCCATCCAGGTGTCAATATTTTCCTGGCAAGCGATAGCGAGCCAACATATATATGTTTTTGTTTTGACAGTAAGCTAAATTTGTAAATTTTTCGATAGAAAATTGTCTCCGGCGAAGCCGTATTTCTCCATACAATGCTGGTTCGCTATCGCTCGCCAGGAAGAAATCGACACCTGGATGGGGATAAACGTCTTAAAACAGTTGGCTGAATGAGGCCGAAAATGAGGCCAGGGAAAAAGAAAAAAGGAGAGAAAGATAAAAACAAAGCCGGTGACCCCCCTTAAGGATTGAAGGAAGTTTGGGAAGGCGTTTTTGTTAGCCTAGGGGACAATCTAAAATACATTTCTGGATAATTTGTGTCCTAGAGGTAGAATACAAGCTAAAGAAAGTCGTTTAGTGGTAACCAGAATAAAATGACAATTACTTAATTATGTTGAAGGAGTTAAGGGAGCCTACTTCACTTTTTTTCTCTTTCTCTCTCTCTCTCTCTTTGTCTTGTATCTATTCGGCCCCATTCAGCCTACTGTTTTAAGACGTTTACCCCATCCAGGTGTCAATATTTTCCTGGCGAGCGGTAGCGAGCCAGCATATATATATTTTTATTCTGACAGCAAGCTAAATTTTTAAAAAATTTTGATAGACAAATTTCTCCGGCGAAGCCGGATTTCTCCATACAATGCTGGCTCGCTATCGCTCGCCAGGAAGAAATCTACAATTGGATGTGGATAAACGTTTTAAAACATTTGGCTGAATGAGGCCGAATGGATACAAGCCAGGGGAAAAGAGAAAAGGAGAGAAAGATAAAAAAAACAAAAACAAAAAGTGAACCCCCCCCCCCCCCTTAAAGGTGGGGGCGCATGGGTTGAGATAAACATGGAATGATAATCGCCAACCTGTACATAATTATCTTGCAAAATGCTATGGCACTGAAATAATTATTAACAATGGTATAAAGGATTTTGTGGATCGCCTATACCGGGCCTGTGACGTCACAAGAGTGTAATTCCACCATCCAGTCCAGGATGAGTATACTGGAGTGACGTCACTATGACGTCACAGGCCCGGTATAGACGATCCGCAAAATCCTTTATACCATTGTTAATAATTATTTCAGTGACATTGTATTTTACAGGATAATTATATGCAGGTTGGCGATTATTTTTCCATGTTTACCTCAACCCATGCGCCCCCACCTTTAAGCAAACAGCTGTGCCTACAATATCTCAATAAATGGTGGACTATCCTTGACTAGCGAAATAGTTATGGGTTTGGATATCTTTGAAGGGGTAGTGGCTTTTTATTTATTTGTTTATTTATTATTTTATTTTTGTATTTTTTTGTCTATTAATTAATGTATTTATATATTTTTGTATTTTCGTCGCTAGACCTCCCTCAAACTTAGAAAAACACCCCCTAGACACCTCAAGACAAATGTGTACATTTTACGGTAGAAAAATGCCGGTTCGTCCTAAATTACAGGCTCCTTATCTCCTGCCAGAAAACAATCGACACCTAAATGGCAAGATAGGTCTAAAATTTACCGAAATAGGGCGAAAGTTCTTAAAATCGTCAAACAAATGGGCCGAACATCTTCAAATCTCAAAGGCAATGGAGCTAAACACGAGGGAGAAAGGGGACCAGAAAAAAACGACCCATCTCCCCTTAAGGGGAGGTGTGGTGGAGTGGTTATGCCATTGGATTGGTAATCCAATGGACCCGGGTTCAAATCCCGATATGTCAATGGGAAGATATTATTGGGATTGAATTTGTGCTGTACCTAGTATCAGTGCATTACCACAAAGCCCACCGAAATACCAAAAAATACCCTCATTGTTCCCTGATTAAATAACACTGTATGAATATTCCCATATTCAAAATATGTTACAGGGGGACAATGCCTAGTGAGTTCACTGCTCAATAGGTGGCGTTCTGAGAGTGAGGGTCTGAGTCTGGAGGGTGAGACAGTGAAGCACTTGAACGAAGCAACCAGCCGCTTCGAGCCATGAATGGATGCTTCACATGTCTCACTCCCCAGACTGGAACAAGACCTCACGGGCTGCACCGTGTTGAGCTGTGGAATGTACAGGCTCTCAGCCTATGCCCGAGAGGGAGTAGTTGGAATATAGAAAAAAAAAAAATAGCTTGCCTTTACATATGTGTGTGTGGTTGCGCAAAGTAAATATATATATATATATATATATAAATGTGTAATGATAAATACAGTATATGCCACCTGTGTGTATGTGTGGTAAGGTCCAAATGTATATAAACACATATTTCTCTCTCTTTCTCTCTCTCTCTCTCTCTCTCTCTCTCTCTCCTCTCTCTCTCTCTCTCTCTCTCTCTCTCTCTCTCTCTCTCACACACACACCAAGGATATATGACAAATTAACTCTCCACATGAAACCAAGCATTACCAAACTTTCCGGACAAACACACACATACACACACACACACACACACACACTCACATACATATAGATAGATAGATAGACAGTTTATTGACCACAGCCTACATTTTTACATTAGTCTATAATACAAACACTTTACATAGTTCGAATATCAAACATTTAGAATGTTGAATTACAACTGTAGTCCAACATAAAATTAATATCGTTATTTATCTATAACATCAAATCATTAAAGGTAAACATTTTCATATTATTACAAACACATCACACACACACACACACACACAGATACACATACACACACACACACACATACAAACGGGAACGAGGTGGCTTCAGAGATGGGGTCGTTTCGGGCCATGAGTGAGCACCGTGCCTCATGTGAAGGCAAGATGGCAGGTGCTCGTTGTACTCTACGTGCTTCACATGTCTCACTCCCTAGACTGGAACAAGACCTCACGGGCTTCACTGTTCATTGTAAAGCGGTGAATGTTAAGGCTCTCAGCCTATGCCCGAGAGGAAGTAAGTTGGAATATAGAAAAAAAAAAAAAAAAAAACACACACACACACAACACAAGTACACAACACACACCCAGACAAAAAAAAAAAAAAAAACACACACACACACACAACAATGTTTCCCACTATAAACTTGGAATCACACGAACGATTTTCCGTCAATTCTCTACCAGCAATATTTTTTCCATAATATTTTTGT
>CM064566.1:59514662-59733972 GCA_032716605.1 Paralithodes platypus
TACCCCAACCAGAGATTGTATAGATAACCTTTGTTACCAGTATCTATCATAGTACCTCGAAACAATAACGAAGTACCCCTAGGAACTGCCGTTTTTCTTTGGTCTATAGTTCATAGAAAACGCAGTTCCCAGGGACAACTAGACGTACAAAAAACTCGTGCCAACTAATAGTGTCCATAAGCCCTCGTATTGACGAGTAATAATACACCATGTTTTTCCCTACTTTATCCACAGTCAAGCACACACCTACAGTTAACCTCCTTCTCCCCCCACAGCCCCACAGTCCACATGATTCTATCTTTTCCAGACTCATATACCACCCCATAGTTGCATCCCCCGGTAGCATTTGGCTAACGTAATTTTACTGTCCTTTCAAACTCCAATATCAACTGTAGCCTAATGCCACCCCCACACCCAGAGACCTTAGGGTCAAATTTCCACGTAGCCCCCCTGAACTCCCCCCCTCTCATTAACACCCCGTGCTCCTCCACTCTTGTCCGACCTAGCCTCTCCCTCATACCTCTTGAAGATCCTTGATTTTTCCGTTGCTAACGCTCTCCAACCTTTTATATATACTCCTATCCAGCCTACCTTCCCTTAGTAGGCCGGAACAACATTAGAACTTTACTAACCCCTTGCATGCTGAAATGCTAGGTTTTTCTGGACAGAAATATCCCCAGGCCCACTTTAGGATCAACCTTTCCTGGTACCTGGCGCGGGGCATGAACCTCTGAAGGGAATTTAACCCTCCTAAAAACCCACAGGTTTTGAGATGCCTTGGGTGGGGTTCGAACCCTGGTTAGTGACTCAACCATCACCACCAGGCCCGCGCACTAACCCACTGTACTACCACGGACGTACTAAAAGTATAGCAACCTTAGTCCGATTTTTAAGAACCAGGTGATAGTCTCGTGGTGTTTTCACGTGATGAGTTTATTGGACTTACCATCCACGACTATTTTACGCTATACCTGACGTCAACTCGGGTAGTACATTATTGGGGTTGCGGGACATTTTCGAGGGCATTACACATGCCATCTATTCTCTTACAACCCATTCACAACCCTGCACCCAATGGTCGTCGGTGCGAGGCTAGCCGCCTCGCCAGTAACTAACTTCTATTGCCATACTTCCAGATAAATGTGGCAGAGTTAGCAACCCAGTCTCCACCACATCCAGTAAAACCATACAATTAACAACCAACCGATTAAAACCAGCTAGCCAAGGCACCTTCGGTTTTGGTATTAACCCGGGAGCTGCGGGGAGACTCTTAAGAGTTCCCCCGGCGCACTGCGGGGAGACTCTTAAGAGCAGAGACTTTGAACACGTACCAAAACCGCGCGTTTATAGCCAGGCGGCTGAAAATTGGTGTGGGTATAGTACTACATGTCAACTCTCGATACCACCCCGCCAAACGCTCGCCCCGCACTCGTGCAAGCACCACCGCGCCAGTAACCACGCACTAGTCATGGAGCCTACACGTCCCTCATGCTCGCTCCCTGATGACACAACCAGCCCTCCTTCTGGTGGTGTTAGCCGCCGTGGAAGGCAGAGGGTGGCTGCCAAAGACCCTAGCTACCAGTACGACACGCCCTACAGCTCAGAGGACGAATCACCAGCACCAAAAGCACGTAAAACACGTGCAAGCAGGGCAATGGCACAGAGGTCATTGGTCTTTCGGGACACTGCCACCACGACCCAGGCCACTGCAACAACCACTACCACCACCACTGCCACCACTGCCACCCCTGCCACCCCTGCCACCGGTACCAGTGACGCAGGAGGCCGCCCTAGGGCTGCATTACCTGCGGGGGCAGGAAAAATGAAAGGCACGGGCGTAGGGAAAAGAACCCGTACGCCAGCCACAGTGCCCCTACCACCACCAACACCACCAGCCGCCCCTGGCCCGGCTGCCCCTGCCGCCCCTGCTGCCCCTGCCGCCCCTGCCGCCCCTGCCGCCCCTGCCTGCCGCCCCTGCTGCCCCTGCCGCCCCTGCCGCCCCTGCCCAAGGAACAGGGAAGGGGAAGGGGAAAGGGAGAGGGAAAGCGACTGGGAAAGCGACTGCTGGCCCTGGTGTCCCTGCCGGCCCTGCTGCCCCTGCCGCCCCTGCCGCCCCTGCTGCCCCTGCCGCCCCTGCCGCCCCTGCCCAAGGAACAGGGAAGGGGAAGGGGAAAGGGAGAGGGAAATCGACTGCTGGCCCTGGTGTCCCTGCCTGCCCTGCTGCCCCTGCCGCCCCTGCCGCCCCTGCCGCCCCTGCCCAAGGAACAGAGAGAAGGGCGACAGGCACCACCATCATCTTGCCATCAAGGCCACGCACCACTGCTGCCCCTGCCGCCGCCGCCCCTGCCGCCGCCGCCCCTGCCGCCGCCCCTGCCACCACCTCTGCTGTCCCTGTCCATAAGACTCCCGCACGTGCCAAAGTGACCCGGAAAACTCTTACACCATCTAAGTATGCCGCCCTGCTGTTTGATGGTGATTCGCAGGACATTGGCAGCCCGGGTTTCGACGACGAAGCCCTAGCACGGGACCAAGGGTGGGGGGATTTGGGAGTGGACAGTGGGAGTGAGTCCGACGTCGGTGACGAAAACGAGGAAGGGCATCGTCTGTCAAGTGAAGAGGAGGGTAATGATGATGAAGTGCTGTATCGCGACCATGGAAGCGATATTTCAGACGCAGAAGCAGACGCAGACGACATTCCGATCCCTGGCATGCCTTCGTTCGATTGGTCTGACGGGGTCAATTTTGTACCTGACGTGCCCCAGTTCAATCCTGGGACGTCAGGAACAACTGACGACTGGCCCTGTGATGATCAAGCGAACGAAAGCGACTTCTTCCTCGCTTTTTTCGACATGGAGGTAATGACGTACATCGTTGCCCAAACAAACGCCTACTACAGGTGGGTGTTTGGCAGATTGGACGTCCTTTCTCCAAAAGCGAGAATACGAGGCTGGGTGGATACGACTGTGGCAGAATTTCTGACGTTCTTTGCCTTGTTGTTCCTCATGCCTCTGATCAAGAAGCATGTGTTGCAACACTACTGGAAGCACGACCCTCTCATCGCCACCCCAACTTTCAATAAGTTCATGACTCGTGACAGATTTTTGTTGCTGCTAAGATTTATGCACTTTGCAGACAACGAAAATCCTAACAGGATTGACAGGATATGGAAAGTTCGGGATGTGTTCACCATGTTGTTGGAGAGGTATAGGAAATACTTTTACCCCTTCCTCAATTTGGTGATTGATGAGTCGCTCGTGCTCTTCAAAGGACGTCTTGTTTTCAAGCAGTATATCCCCTTGAAGAGGCATAGGTTCGGAATCAAGCTCTTCGTGTTGTGCGACTGTGAAACTGGAATAGTGCTTGACATGATCGTGTATACAGGAACTGACATTGACGTACCGAAAGCCGCTGCCAATGACCCCATGGGCATGTCAGGTGCCATCGTCAGGAAAATGTTGGCACCTTACCTGGGCAAAGGCCACATCATCTACACTGACAACTGGTATACTTCTCCTGCTCTCTGCCAGTTTCTTTATGACAACCAAACGGGGTCATGTGGGACTGTCAGAAAGACAAGAAAGTTTATGCCAAAGTTCACAGGTGATGTCATTCCTCTCACAGATGCCTCCTCCAGTGACACACCTTCAGAAGACGACCTGGCCCAGGAACACCGCGAGAGGCATGTGCGAAGAATGCGACGAAAGGGGCAGAAATACAAGCAGCTCGAGAAGTGTGGGAAACTGATAGCCCTGAAGTGGAAGGATAAGCGAGACGTCCACCTGCTTTCCACCGTCCACACAGGTGCCCAGGTGGATTCTGGCAAAATCCACTACCGAACCAGGAAGACAATCTACAAGCCCGACATGGTAGTGGACTACACCAAAAACATGCGCCTGGTGGACAAGTCTGACTGTCAGCTGTCAGGTGTTGAGTGTCTGAGGAAGACTGTGAAGTGGTATCACAAGCTCTTCCTCCACCTAGTTGACATAACGATGCTGAACGCCTACAACTTGTGGTTGGTGAAGAAGGATATGGCCCCAAACCAGAAGCTGAAATTCCGGGAGTTCGTGTACAACGTCTCCTACCAACTCCTGGAGAAGTATGGCACCACCACTCACAGACGTACGGCATGGCGTGGGGATCACGTTCCTGACCGCATCCAGCTGGGTGTCGAAAGACACTACACAACCAACACCGAGCTGATTGGCACTCGTCACAGGCAGGTGCAGTGCACCGTCTGCAGCTCCAGTGTGAGGAAACCCCATGTAACCAAAAGAGTCACCTCAATGTGCGCCGAGTGCAAAGTTGCACTCTGCCTGGGTGACTGCTTCAGGGACTACCACACCTTCAAGAACTACTGAGTGTCGGCCCCTGCCCTGCCCTGCCCTGGACTCGCCCCGTGCCCTGCCCTGGACTCGCCTCCTGCCCTGCCCTGCCCTGGACTCGCGCCCTACCTTACCTGACCTGACCTAATTGATCACGCTACCTCATAATGTAACATATATTATATAATGTATAAGTTCCAAAGATGTCCCTGTGATATAGCTTTTACATTATATAATTGTATGTTTCATTATTTAGTTTATAAGTTTCAAAGATTTACATGTAATATGCCTTATTTTTTTAGTATATCAATATATATGTTTGTTATTAGCCTAAGTAATGTGTATATAATTATTTTCTTACCTCAAATGAATTGTACAAAAATAAATATGTTTCAATAAATCATGTCAAACCTACTATGATAATAAAATAAAACAATAAAAAAAGAAAAAAAGAAAACAAGGTCATGTCATTGTATTCTTACAATATGATATATTCTATGAATATTTCATATTGTTTAGATACAATGGGATGATATTGTAACAACAAAAATTCAAAATTTTTTTCCTAGACAATATAAAACCTTCCCCATAACCCCCTCCTGGATTCGATCCCACTACCCTACGACACTTTGAGTTTTCCAGTCCGCAACCTTACCAACCATGCCACAGGAGCTCATACCAAATATCACTCAAAACTTCGTGTCTACAATCGAAATGACAATATACAAAAAAAAATGAATTATCCCACCAATTTACGTTTGTAAATTGATGGGATTATCAATTATATCATGCCAAGGTTTATAATAGTTTGTCTCTGTCAAGAATTAGTAATTATATAACTTTATTCTGTCAAAAATTGCCCAAACACTCAGCAAAATTGCCCCTCTCAGTGTGACTCCACTCATTTTCACACGGTCAAGCGGTCACGAGGTGACCCTTGCCGCTCCTTGATTCTCCAGCTACAGCAGCTCTGTCTGGGAACAAAATTGGTATAAATACAATAATGGATAAAATACTCTTCACAAATACATTTGTATTGTATAATATTGTAAATAAAAATGAATAATAACTGTGGATGTCGAAAATTGCTCAACCAGCTTTCTTATGTCTCGCCTACGCGCGTATATTGGATTATACATAGTCATGACTGTCATACAAATAATTGCAGTAGGTCTCGAATATACATTTAGATTGCATATTACTTCGAAATAAATAAGTAAACGTTTCTCTGGTGGCAATCTACCCTTTCGCAGGTGTAAGGAGACACCAGTCTATATTTAGCCCTCTATCACAACAGGCAATCTGCCTGTGTTGACTCAGCACCGTCGCTGGTGGTCTATAAATATAGTACTTTATTTACAGTCAATGGCCTACATGTTTCTGTGGTACTTCACATGTGTCTAAAATGCAATGTCTGCTTGCATAAAAATGCAATTCTGAAGTCCATTTATATGTACGACATACGCATGTCTCAGTTTCTCTCTCTCTCTCTCTCTCTCTCTCTCTCCATTCCTGACTCATGTTATTGTAGACCTGTTGATGGCAACGAACACCAGCCATCTGGTAGACATAAGGGTCAAAATACCAAACATCAATACGCCTGGGGCGCCTCCACAATTATCACTAAGCTGGTTATCTATCTAGAGATCTGCCTGACTTCCATCTCTCCACGACTCACTCACTCACTGCACCCCTGCATGCCTCCCTCCCCCCCTCCACCCCCAACCCCCCCTTTCAGGCTTCCGTCTGCTAGAAACACATTCACAATTTGCGTAAATATCGCATCAATTGGGCTATATGCGGTATATTCCTTGTTATATGAGACGCCTACATATGTACACGTCTTTATTATAGCATGAGAGTGCTCTAAATACAAGATTGACGTGATATTTATGGCGTAACACACCCTCTCCCCCTTTCATTCCCACCACAACTCACTCACACCTTGGTTCACGCATAGAAACTCATTGATAATGTGCGTAAATATCGCATGAATTGGTTTATATGCGGTATATATTTTGATATATGGCACGTATACATACGTACAAGTCTGTATTATAGCGTGACAGTGCTCTACGTACAAGATATACGTGATATGTATGACGTAAACCACACTCTCAGCTCATAAATTGCCGCCAAACCTCCAACACATCTTCATTCCCGCCTAAATATTCTCTTATAATTCCCTTATATATTGCAATTTTTGGTCACTATGAGGCATATTCATTGTTATATGGGTGCCCTACACATGTATACATACTCTAAATAGCCTAAAAGGGCTCGAAAAAGGAGATATACGTGATAATACGCGGTAACCCACCCCCTCCTCCCTCTCCTTCTATCCCCTGCGCGCGTAAATATTCGGCAGGGAAATCTCGCCGCTCGATGACAATCTAGCCGCGCGGTGCCATTCGCTCCACATTTTTCAACTACGGACCGTTCCCCTACCCCCCCCAGACATTTTTTGGGGGGTCAAATATATATGGGCCGATGCACGCAAACATTCCCT
Source organism: Paralithodes platypus (assembly GCA_032716605.1). Classification (NCBI taxonomy): domain Eukaryota; kingdom Metazoa; phylum Arthropoda; class Malacostraca; order Decapoda; family Lithodidae; genus Paralithodes; species Paralithodes platypus. The sequence goes on from CM064566.1 coordinate 59,521,497, forward strand.
ACACGATGATGTACTTTTTATCGAAATTGGCAATAGGTCCCAAAATCATCATAGGTGCGCACAGTCTTACCCTGTAGAAAACTCCCTGTGCGCCGCGGAGAGGTTAAGGACACCCACATCTGTCTCATACACAGAGGGTTATTACAAACACTGGTGATATGGCAAGCCCTAGCCACAGCCGCCGGACGACCATTCTAGAGAAAGGGCACCCAGCCCCCTTTTTTACCCACCCGAGGAGGGAGACCCCCACCCCTGCGGAGGTATACCTGACCCCTGTTTTGACTTCCGGGTCATTGCCAGGTAGCACAGGAATTCTTCCTATCAATGAACTAACCATGCATGTCTAACCCCCTTACTAACTTCTATTTACTCACAATAACCCATTCACTTTTCTTGCATACTCGGATAATCAAATTAGCACCTCAGCTATACCATAGAATGACGACTGAACCATATAAGAGAGACGCCCCTATCACAGCTGTCCCAGTCCTCCCCGCAAAGTAGATCCAGTCTCCCTCCCCTAAATACTTCCAGTATAGCCAAAATAGTACCTCTTACTAAGGCTCAGTTATATCACAATATGAAGGCTTCCTATAGCCATGTGCCACAACAGTAATCACCACCTTACATAGTCCCCATATCTATTGAGAGCTCAAATAATTCCATAACTCGAGATCCCTATGGCCGACAGGGTCCAGACCGGAGCCTATAACCACAGCCCCAGCCCCCAGTAAAATCAGTTGAAAGATAGACACCAACCAGTGGCCAACCCCCTGAAGTTAACCTCTAGCTCTGCCCTTGTGTTATTCCTGAGTTGAGAGATTCCAGAGCCGGCAGACTCCATGGCAGAAGTTAAATAGAAGCACCTGTCCACGTACAAGTATCGATGTGCACCTTATAACCTTCACACACACTAGTGGGTATATAAGCGTGGAGCCACCACCGATCGCCAAGAGATCCGACTTGAGAACTTCCTACATTTGGACCACCTGGACGGCCGAGGAACCAGTCGTTAGCCCCCAACATCACGGACGCAAGATAACCAGGACCAGACCAACAAAATACTATCCAAGATTCACTTTATTAGTACTAACATGCTATAGTACTAATTCGAAATTCACTTGTTAACCTTTTTATGAAGTGGCTATAACTTTGCCCAGTGTAATTCATATTTAACCATTCCATTTGGGAAGTACTAAGCGTATCAGTGTTCATTAATTAACAGGCGACATTAAATCTCGTAATTACCTTTATCCAGATATTAAAACCCTAGTGATATCTAACGTTCGCCCACTGATTTGTGTTCTACGTATTTCTGCCATAAGAATATAAAACTTAGATCAGTACCCCCTTGAGGTTACTAGAATTCCTGTGTTCTAAAACATACGCGTGTCTAATTCTAGCTGTGAACTACTACTTGTGCACCCGACCTGCCAGTAATAAATCTAATTAGTGAAATTGAATCCATAAGTACTGTTATGCCCTGTTTTTCTACAGGTTTAACTTGGGTAATGTGAGTTCTAAATTGACTGGGTATATAAGGCTGCATGCACAATACAAGATATGAGGAATAGAGAACACAAAGAAACACATGGTAGCAAGTTACATGATCACGTTTATTGATATACCACTGCAGAATACTTGTGTAAGACAATATAATAGAATTGAACAACACTAGCATAAGTGGATCTGGATGGAGCCTAGTCTCCCACTTCCAACGTTCAGGTATTAATCTTCTGATCACTGGCTTTGATTTCACAGGTTTATATACCGAAGACCATCAATGTTACTTATAGATTCATATTCACTGTTAGATTTATTACTGGTAGCTCTGGTGCACAAGTAGTAGTTCACAGACTAGATTAGACACACGTATTTTTAGAGCACGGGAATTCTAGTAACCTCAGGGGGTACTGATCTAAGTTTTATATCCTTGTCTCAGAAATACATAGAACGCAAATCAGTGGGCGAACGTTAGATATCACTAGAGTTTTAATATCTGAATAAAGTAATTACGAGAGTCAAGGTGCTCTGTTAATTAAAGAGCACTGATCGCTTAGTACGTCCCAAATGGAATGGTTAAGTATGAATTACACTGGGCCAGGTCTTAGCCACTTCGTAGAAATATTAATTAGTGAATCTAAAACAGCACAGTAATATGTAGTACTGCTAAAGGGAATCTTGGGTAGTATCTGATGGGTCTGGTCCTGGTTATCTTGCGTCCATGATGTTGGGGGCTAACGACTGGTTCCGCGGCCGTCCAGGGGGGCCATATGTGTGAAGTTCTTCAATACGTGGGCAGGTCCTTCTATCCAAATCTGCCACGGAGTCTGCCGGTTCTGGGATCTCACTCCGGAACAACACAAGGGCAGAGCTAGAAATTAACTGCAGGGTAGTGACCCCTGGTTGGTGTCTAGCTTTCAACTGATTTGACTGGCGGCGGGAGTTAGATTTATAGGCTCTGTTCTGGACCCTGTAGACAGTAGGGATCTCGAGTCTTATGGACTTAATTGAGCTCTCAATAGATATGGGGACTAGGTAAGATGGTATTTACTGTTGTGGCACAGGACGATAGGAAGCCTTTATATTTTCATATAACTGAGCCTTAGTAAGAGGTACTATTTTGGCTATACTGGACGTATTTAGGGGAGAGAGACTGGATCTACTTTGCGAGGAGGATGGGGACAGCTGTGATAGGAGCGTCTCTCTAGATTGTTCAATCTTCATTCTATGGTATAGCTGAGGTGCTAATTTAGTGATCAGAGCATGCAAGAAAGGTAAATGGTTTATTGTGAGTTAATAGAGGTTAGTAAAGGTGTTAGTCATTCATGGTTAGTTCATTGATAGGAAGAATTCCTGTGCTACCTGGCAATGACTCGAAAGTCAAAACAGGGGCCAGGTATACCTCCGCGGGGGTGGGGGTCTCCCTCCTCGGGTGGGCAAAAAGGGGGAGCTGGGCGCCCTCTCTCTGATATAGTCGTCCGGCGGCTGTGGCTAGGGGCTTGCCATATCACCAGTGTTTGTAATAACCCTCTGTGTATGAGACAAATGTGAGTGTCTTTAATACCAAAACCGAAGGTGCCTTAGCTAGCTGGTTTTACTCGGCTGGTTGTTAATTGTAGGGTTTGCTGGATATGGTGGAGACTGGGTTGCTAACTCTGCCACATTTATCTGGAAGTATGGCAATAGAAGTTAGTTACTGGCGGGGCGGCTAGCCTCGCACCGACGACCATTGGTGTAAGGGGGGGTTTTCGTCTTCTTTGCTTTTCTTTTCTAATGTTCCTGTAGGACTTTGCTTTTACCCCCGCCTTATTTATTATTTCCTGTTCATTCCATTATTGTGTTTCTTCCTTACTTGATGATTGGTCCAACTTATTACTCTGGTAGCTTAATGGCCGTTGCTTGCAAGGAAATGCAGGTGAATGAATGCAAATGGTCTAAATGACACAGGATAAATAAAAACACAATATACCGTTTGGTATTCTTAACTATATTAAAACACTGTAAAGAGAAATACACTTTTGACTGTGATACACAAATCAATACGATTGTTACTTTAGTCAACCACGGAATATATCGGTATTATTGGCGCAATGAACTACTTCTTATCACCACATCAAAGTTAACTAAAACCCTTCAACAGGTGACCCCAAGGCCACTACCCTAGTAAACACACACTCGGTCACTAGGTTCATACGGCGTACAACAGCTCACAATGGGGTGAATGTTAGCTCAAGGCTCAATAACACCAACAGCATCCTGTCTCAGTACAGCCACTAGGTCATGTCCACTGGGGTGGACACAGGACTCTCTGCACCTGGTACTTCTCCCTGGACTTCGCTCCTGACCTGGGACCTGGTATTAACATTACCATTAATAAAACTGACAAAATTCTATATCTTAATTTATATCAACATTACAAAAGTGGGCAAATGTGTCAATTAAGAGACAACAAAAGGAGGATGTACATTATTGGGTTACAGATAAAATTGACTTAGTTGACCCTCAAAAATATATAAAGAAAAATGGTCCAAATAGAAAACGGAGGGTTGGAGATAGATATAATTTACTTAGTTGACCCTCAAAAATAAAATGGTTTAAAATAGAAAACGGAGTGTATACACACACACGACTCAGGAATGTGGGCTTACATTAAGTTACATACATGATATTGAACTCGACATACGGGATCTTATTGCTGTGAGAATACTACACTAACATAATACAATTAACATTATCTTATACATAATTAATAAGGTTGGCAGGACAAATAATATGGAATTTGAAATCTAAATGAGTAATTATCAGACGGAATGAATAATTTCACCTTCGACCAAGACAAAGGATGTCGTATAATTTCGTAGTTACATAATTATAAGAAACTGGGCTTAAAATTGGTCTCAAAACTTATCATAAATACTTCACAATTCACTTTAACTCACCTTCAACTGAAGGTTTTATCTAAACACAACACAAAAAGAAATGTATACTGAGTTAAGCCAAATATTTCCCCTTAGTCCGCCCGAGGCTGGCGACTGGGAGGGAATGACGCTGGCACTCTCGGCTCTAGGCTCTGTAGGACTCGGGGTCAGCGTCCTTTGTCACAACAATAACCATACCTTGATTAACCCGGGAGCTGCGGGGAGACTCTTAAGAGTTCCCCCGGCGCACTGCGGGAAGACTCTTAAGAGTCAGAGAAAATAAAAATCAACTTTTGACATCGAAAAAAAAATATTTTTTTATATTTTTTTTTTTTTATTTTTATTTTTTTTTTTGGCCCCTGGGCCATGCAAAATCTCAGTCCTCTACCTCCCCTCCTTCCCCACTTTCCTCCTCTCCTTCAGTTATCACCTATTTTCCCTGTTATTCCTTATTCTGAGGTATATTTTCGTGCTAACATTAGAAATCCGATTGGAGGGTGTGGTCATCACTGATAGCAAGCGAGTGCAAGAGAGAGAGAGAGTATCGATCGACTGCGTCTCAGTGGCCTTGGGGGAAATTGGCGGGAAAGCAGATTGCCTCCCCCATACATTATACAACTCGCGGGCTATATCTCCGATTTTGACCATCCAAACGCTGTTTTCACTCGTTTTATTGTTGTTTCAGGTTAATACCTTTATAATCAACCCATAATAGGCGCATATGGATAAATATTAATGCTATTAATGGCACAATGAATATTTTAGTGACGGAAACACCTCAAATACGTCAGCACAGCGGGACGTTTCCAATTACCCCCATGCGCACTTCAGAGGTTAAATGAGCTCCTCAACTTACTTAGAGTCTAATAAAACTTACAAAGGATAATTGAATTACTTTTATATGATGCAACGAATTTCAGGCACAAACATGTTAACTATTACTTACGATATCCTAGGTAAGACTATAGTTTTTAAGTTGGAGGTAGTACTCATAAATTTCCACCTGTCAAACCCCCTTGAGGTGGACACTTGTCGCTAAGGCCTCAGAATCAGGGTGTCACACTAGAGACTCGGTTCAAGCAATTATTAGGCCAAATATCAGCATTATACTAGATTCACAAAGTTAAAGTTATGCTTTGCAATTAACTGTATACACCTGGAAGTGATTAAATGGCCAAAACAAGTAAATTTCATTCTAATTCCAAAACAACATTGCTTCGATTGTGACACCCCTTTTCTAAACTTAATATAACAATACCAAACAATTATATTTAAATGTAAAGTTAGAATAATGACCCTCGTACCTATGAGACACCATTGGGCCTATTTAATTATTTCTTTCTAGTCATTACAATTTAATATTATGTCAACTGATATCTTAATCACGATAATAACATAATACCGAACATTTCAACTAATCTCAACACTGACTGGGTCATTATTGGGCTTAAAGTGAGTGAACAGAAAAAGTCTTGGTGTAAATATTGCCAAAATTAAGCCTAGTCAATTTAGACCCCTTACATTGGGTGCAGGGTTGTGAATGTGTTGTAAGAGAATAGATGGCATGCAAGGGGCTAGTAAAGTTCTAATGTTGTTCTGGCCTACTAAGTGAAGGTAGGCTGGATAGGAGTATATATATAAAAGGTTGGAGAGCGTTAGTAACGGACAATTCAAGGATCTTCAAGAGGTATGAGAGAGAGACTAGGTCGGACAAGAGTCGAGAAGCGCGGGTGTCTTAATGAGAGGGGGGGGGGAGTTCATGGGCTACAGGGAAATTTTGCCCCTAAGGTCCCTGGGCGTGGGGTGGCATTAGGCTACAATTGATATGGAAGTTTGAAAAGGCAGTAGAATACGTTAGCCAAATGCTACCGGGGAATGCAACTATGGGGTGGTATATGAGTCTGGAAAAGATAGTTATGTGATCAGTCAGAGGGTTATGGATACTATTAGTTGGCCCTGGGAACTGCGTTTTCTATTAAATATAAAATACCAACCACAGCGGCAGTTCGTAGGGGTACTTAGTTATTGTTTCGGGGTACTTATGACAGATACTGGTAACCAGGTTATCTTATACAATCTCTGGTTGGGGTAAGAGGTGTAAGACACGAAATAAATTGGCGTAGTGTGGGCTGTGGATACGAAGGAGGCAAGGGGAAGACGTATGACAATTGTGGAAAGTAAATGGAAAAAGGTGAACACAATGGCGGATAAAAATACTTAACCTAAGGATTGCATACATAGATTTATGGGGCGATGGGTCTTCAGAAGCTTAGTCTGGCAAGACAAGATGTTAGGGAATGTTAATATTAATACTTAGTTACTAGAGGAGCAATGCAAGGGGCGACTGAGCACGGGTTACATATATCTATACTCGTCATGGAAAATGATATACGAGGTCTAGGGACAAGCGTGGGTGTTTGAACTTCTAAGATATATAACATCTACTTCTCGGATGTAAGAACATACATAGATATATTTATGGCTGTCTGATGTGTTGGCATTGGCTCAACGTCGGGACAGGGCATGTTTTTAATATGAATGTATATTCCTATTCATCATCTTTGTAGCAAGGACAGTGCCGCTATGTCGTATCAATGCTGGTGGCAGTTAATATTATAGACTTAGTTACTAGAGGAACAATGCAAGGGGCGACTGGGCACGGGTTACATATATCTATACTCGTCATGGAAAATGATATACGAGGTCTAGGGACAGCGTGGGTGTTTTAACTTCTAAGATATATAACATCTACTTCTCGGATGCAAGAACATACATAGATATAATTATGGTTGTCTGATGTGTTGGCATTGGCTCAACGTCGGGACAGGCATGGGTGTTTTTAATATGAATGTATATTCCTGTTCATCATCTTTGTAGTTAGGAGTGTAGGACACGAGGGGGTTAGTGTACGTGAGGTGTGGAAAATGGTCAGTTTTAGAAAAGGTAAATGGGTGTGTCCTGGAGCTGTTTAGCCCTGCGGGCTTGGGCCTGTCTGAAATGGCTGGCTCGGTCAGCTGGTCCTTTCGTTCTGTGGACCTTTCCTTTGGTGTTTCTGTGTGGTGTTCGTTCATGGCTTCTGTGGTGGGCTTCTCGTTCTGGGGCATTTTAAGTACATTGAGGTCTTCCAGTACATAAACTTGCGAACTAAACCCGTGATCAGAAGAGTATACCTGAACGTTGGAAGTGGGAGACTAGGCTCCATCCAGCTCCACTAATGCTAGCGGTTCCTTTCTATTATTTGTCTTGTACGAGTATTCCTATTTTTCTATGCTCCTTATTCACCTACTTAAATAAACGTGATCGTGTGTCGTGTTACCGTGTGTTTATTTTGTGTTCTCTATTCCTCATACCTTGTATTGTGCATGCAGCCTTATATACCCAGTCAGTTAGAGCCCACATGACCCAAGTTAATCCTGTAGAAAAACAGGGCATAACATATATATATATATATATATATATATATATATATATATATATATATATATATATATATATATATATATATACAAGGTGTTAAACCAGAGAAATATGAACAGTTTCCACGTCACCCAATGAGGTACTGCACTAGACTCGTTATTTTTTTATAGTGGTTTTCCCCAGGAGGCCTATATCCACTTTGATGATGAAGGTGGGTGGGTGAATAATGGTGGATGAATGAAGGTGGGTGAATGAAGGTGAGTGAATGAAGGTGGGTGAATGAAGAAGAGAAATTGAGAAGAGAAATACTGTATGAATATATATATATATATATATATATATATATATATATATATATATATATATATATATATATAATTATACATAGGCATATAATACAACTGAAGGGGTGCTCATTCATGGCCTTGGCCTTGCTCGGGACAGCCTGGGAAACAGCAACAACAACACAACAGGGAAGGGGAAAAAAAAGATACAAATAAAAAAATTATAAATATAATAAATTATATATATATATATATATTATATATATATATTATATAATACGTATATAAAACATAATATTTGACATAGGCATATAATACAGCCGGGAAGGGGTGCTCATTTATGGCCTTGGCCTTGCTCGGGACCATGGGGCTGTTCGGTTAGACAGCCTGAGGAACAGCTACAACAACTACACAACAGGGAGTTGTTGTTGCTGTTCCTCAGGCTGTCTAACCGAACAGCCCCATGGTCCCGAGCAAGGCCCAGGCCATAAACGAGCACCCCTTCCTGTCTGTATATACCTATGTCAAATATTATGTTTTATATACGTATTATATAATATATATATATAAATATATATAATATAAATATATATAATATATATATATATAATATAAAATATACAACAACTACACAACAGGGACGGCGGGTGCCCAACCCTGAAAAGGGTTGAAATAGGGGAGCTATCCCCCCGCCAAAGGCGGCTTTCTAGGGCCTTCCCTAGCTGATGCTGAGAGGATTGGGTTCTAGTCATGTGGTGATGGGCTGGTCTATCAGAGTGAGAACTGAGCAATCTCTGCCATACCCATAGCTTACTCTGACTGTTCCTTTTACTTATATATTTTCTAGATATTGACGGCGTCTCTAACGTGGATTGACCTCCCAATCTACCAAGATTGGAAGCCAAAGCGTCACAATTTTCCCTTGCCCCTCAACTTTCTCTTCATAATTGCTGAGGGACACAGGGCCCTGGGTGGGGCTTTGGTTTCCCGGGCATTTCCGCACCCTCCTCAGTTCCCCGCCATGGAGTGGCTTCGGTCACCCAGGCTTTATTGTGGTCGGCGGGGAGGGTTCTGTGGGGGCGCTCGGTTATGGCCTTGGCCTTGCTCCGGGCCATGGGGCTGTTCGGCCAGGCAGCTTGGGGAACAACAACAACAACAACAACACAACAGGGAAGGGGAAAACAAAAAGCCTAATAAAGTAAATAACAAAAATATAAATACAAATAATAAAATAATAGGCTATATAAAATAAATTATATATATATATATATATATTTTCAACTCTAGGCTACTCAATATCCAGTTATGTTAGAATGTCCAAGGTTCAATGTCCAAAGTCCAATATCCAACAGTTTTCATTTTTTTATTGGATATTCAACTCTAGGCTAATCAATATCTAGTAATGTTTGAATGTCCAAAGTCCAATGTCCAAAGTCCAATATCCAACAGTTTTCATTTTTTTATTGGATATTCAACTCTAGGCTAATCAATATCTAGTAATGTTTGAATGTCCAAGGTCCAATGTCCAAAGTCCAATATCCAACAGTTTTCAGTTTTTTATTGGATATTCAACTCTAGGCTAATCAATATCTAGTAATGTTTGAATGTCCAAAGTCCAATGTCCAAAGTCCAATATCCAACAGCTTTCAGTTTTTATTGGATATTCAACTCTAGGCTAATCAATATCTAGTAGTTTGAATTTTGTTTTTTTTCAGTTTGAATGTCCAAAGTCCAATGTCCAAAGTCCAATATCCAACAGCTTTCAGTTTTTTATTGGATATTCAACTCTAGGCTAATCAATATCTAGTAGTTTGAAAAAAAAAAAAAATTCAGTTTGAATGTCCAAAGTCCAATGTCCAAAGTCCAATATCCAACAACTTTCAGCCAGCTCATTTGAGACCACACTGCTTATGTCCACTATGGTTTCTTTTTGACCTGTGGTACACTCTCTCAGTAATTTAACTTCCATTTGGGTGTTCTTGATTTCACTAAGTAGCACTGACACATCTATCCTATCAAATTGTATAGGTGGTAGGTCCTTTAGGTCCATGGCCACGAAAGTGGGTAAGCCCACAGCCTTACTCTCTTGTAGCAATTTAATAATGTCTTTAATGTTCTCAGCACTTTTGTTTGCACCAACTCGTTTAATATTTCGATAATTGTTATCTTCACTAGTACCAATAAGATCGAACACTCTGTTCTTGGCTGCCACAATTTTATCTTCATCATAAAAGGGCACACAAGGCTGCACAATACTGTCTGTAGGTAGACTATCTATTTTATTTGATATAAAGCATAACAGTTCGTTGATTTCAAGGCCATCACTATTTCGTCCCTGGGTTGAGATTGTCCCACCTCGCCCCGCCATCTTGTTTGATACCCAGATGACCAGGGGGGCAGATATTCCACTTCACTTTTCACTCACTTGTGGACTATTCACTAACACTGTATATGTTCCACCACATTCTCTGTGCATTCATTGTGGAGTTATATACGTTGTTTGCTCTGTGTAGTGTTGACATAGGGTATATATGTTGATAACTTGGAGCAGCAGTTTACCCAAGGTACCTCTCTTCTTCTTCTTCTCATAATACTGCACACTCATTCATTTCTGTTATGCCCGGTCCAAATTGGAACGTGAGATATTCTGAGTGCAATGATTAACTCTCTAACTGGAGAAGTATACCTTTAACTTTAATAAAGAGACAACACGGCAGGAGAATAATTACACAGGCGACAAGTTAACATGGGTTTTATTCACTTTACACCTGGTTCATGGAGGAGCAATATATTTAATTCTGGAACACTGAGATCATCAAAATGGCAACAATGGTAAATAGAGCATACAAATAATAATATGATTAGCAATTATAAGGCAAGAGTCGAACAATGGGTCCGGACTCAAGTTAACAATAATTCCTCGGATACAATGATAGAGTATCCAAAATAGTGGAGGCTTACCTCCCACTCAACTAGATCTCAAGCAAGATCTCCGCAAGGTAACAAGAGTGCAGTAATGGCAGATGTCATCTGGATCATACTATGATGTCCCCGGCAATCGTGACGTTAACTGACTCTAAAGCAACAATGACCAAGTGGTCATCAACAATAAGGTGGGCTCTGAAAGGCTCACAAATGAACTGAATTCTACAGGTGTGCTAGATCTCACCTGGCAAGATTATTTATTCTAAAAACTACTTGTGTGGGCAACTAGCAAGATGCGGAAGGCTGATACAACAATCGTCGGGAGCTGAGATAGAGTGAGATCTATTCGAGTTATGAACCTGACAGAATGTTAAGTGAATGAGGCTAGAAGTTATACAAGGGAACAAGGTTACGTGTAAATAGGTGTATGTCATATGCTGTGGGTCTTATATAGGCGCGTCCCCTCTGACGGGCTATGGGAGACCAATAACCCGGGAATGTGCGGATATAAGGATCCCCTGATAGTTATGTCTAATGTGTCCCGGCAAGTGGGCAGATTAACGTCAATTTACGTAGAGAGAGGAAAGCCCTCTCGCAAGACGTTATTTAGTGAGAACCCCTGAAGATAACTTCAACCACTACCCTGAGACAACTCTATACCCATAAACCGTAATAAGGCACTTAAAGGAGAGCTGGAGTGAAAAGGTGCCGTAGATCGAGGGAGAATCCAGTGGTCCAGGAGGGCGGCTGGGGTGTGGCACTTCCGGATGTTGGTCCGGGATTAGGCTGTACTCCTATGTCCTTACAGCTCCTTGCTTCTCTGCGCCTACCACGGGAGGCACCCGGGTTCCTCTTGCACTCCGCGTGAGCAGGGACTTACTAAGAGTATGCCGGAGTTCTGCTACAGGGTTTGGTGGGGGGTTACGGCGACTAGCATAATGGTCTGTACAGAGTTGCAAGCAGTCTATCCAGTGACACTATGGTTAGTCTAAGGTTTGGGACAATTAAATTACTCCCTTGCAACTCCTCTGGAACCACAAGACTAATACAGTAAATAGAGGCCAGTGAAGGTGGAGCCCAAAGTGGGTTGCACAATCTAGTCCTCTTCCTGAAGGGGGGAACCCGACCTGGTCATCTCTAAGTACTACACTATCCTTGTAATCCCTTGAAAGGAACAAGACAGGAATCCTTATTCACTTGGTCTGGGCACAGCATCAAAGGCCAGGAAGGTGGGGCCCAAAGTGGGTTGCACAAGCTAGTCCTCTTCCTGAAGGGGGGAACCCGACCTGGTCGTCTCCGATCACTGCACACAGCTTGAAGTGTGAACACCAGCTATTCTGGCTGCTTTTACCCAGATAAAGAGATACCAAAGGCAAGCTTAGTTACTGATGTCAACAATACAATACAATAATGAGTAGTGACAGGGGGTTAGGGGGAAGTGGGGATAGGACAAGAAATAGTTGGATGAAGTGAATTGTAGCAGGAGAAAAAGGTTTCCAGGCTTGACTGGAACTGCCTGAGGGTTTTTCTGGTTTTTAGCTGCTGAAGAGACTGGCCAGGGCGAAGTCGACAGGGGCGCGTTCGGGGAGGCTCCTCGCTGGCACGGGTATCATCTGCCATGTCTGGTCGGGGGCGTGTGAGGCTGGGGTGATGGTGGTGAAGGTGATGGGTGGTGGTGGTGGTGGTGAGTTTTTATTTCCTTGGGAGGTCTGGGAAGCCGCGTTTTAGAGCTTCCTCCACTGTTACCATGCAGGTCACGTAGTTGGTCTTGGGGTCCTTCGTGTGGAAGTAGCAGTTGCAGCCGTCTCTTTTCCAATTCTCCATACAGTAGGACAGGAATCCGTGGAACTCAGGTATTATGCAGTCCTTGTATGCATAGCTCATGGACATGTTGAAGTCTGTTTCGAGGTGTGGATAACAGATTTCCTTGAACAGTTGCTGATGAGTTTTTGGAGTTTTTGCTGATTGTGGTGTTGGTGGCTGGGGCTCGGATGTCCAGACTGGCTGAGTACTTGTGAATATTCTTGCCCAGACTTAAGGCGCCCGGCTTGAGAGGATCAAAGGCGCTGGGGTGGTGTCTGTGCGTGGTGGTTAGGTCCTTGTAGTCCTGGGAGTGGTGCGCCTGGACTTTTGGCTGGCCCTTGTAGATGTAGCTGGAGGAAGATTCCTCAGGGCAGATCTGTACACATTATGGGGTGATGGCTTCCTGGTGGGAGGAAGCGGATGAGTTTCTTACAATGGATGATGACTTATTCTGGGGGTTAAGACTTATTGTTGGCTGGAAGGATAGGCAAGTTTTGGTTTATGAGTGACTTTACCCCGGGACAATGGTTAGATTGAATGGATGCAAGAGCTTTAGGTTCCTTGATAGGGGATATGAAAGGCAATCTGGGGAAGAGAGGTTTTGGTTCTGAAAGAGCTTTAGGTTCTTTGATAGGGGATATGAAAGGTAATTTAGGAAACCACCTGGTACCACCTGTGGTTGTGTAGCTAGGTTGAGGAGTTACTGGAGTGGCTGATGGGGGTTTGTAATGGTTACCCCTGCAATGGTAATTTTCTTTGTCTCTGGTGGTTACAGAAAATGACTTGCCGTGGGTGACTGGTGTGGTCCACTCGTTCCACCGTTATCTTGGCGATACGGGCAGGGGCAGGGTTGTCGTGGGTCTGGATGGCAGGGGGAAGGCTGTCCGAAGGCTTAGTTGGCACTGTCGCATGGCTGTGACAAGCTGGAGATGCGGTAACACCATTCCTAGACCGCATCTCACTACCGTCGGGCAGAGAAAAGTCCCGACCCCGGGACTCAAGGTGGTAGTGTCTAGAGGTAGCATCCTGGAAGACGGGGGTCAGGTGTTGGAGGAGGTGGTGGTAGATAATCCCCCTGTTGTTCGGTGTGGCCCTCTGGTCTCCGGTGAGGGTGAGGAGAGAAGAGGAGTCGTAGTATCTCAGCTGGTCGAGAAGTTGGTGAGGTGATCTGATCAGGATGGTGGAGTCCTTCCGCACTAGGGTTATCTGGTCAATTCTCATATTGGTGAGAGAGGTCAGCGAGGGTGTTGTCGTGGTGGGAGGTGGGTGGTGAGTGATGGGAGAGATCCTGGCTGGGCCCTTGTCATTCGGTGGTGCGGACGCCGAAGTACCAGGCTGGGGGAAGGAGCTTGGAACCGGCTTGGTGACGTGGCTCCGGGCAGCTGAGTTTTGCCCTTTTCTTGTTCTTGGCTGGGAAAGGGCTGGTTCCCATTTGGTGGGTGGCTTGACTGGTCTCCCACAGCGGGTATGAGAAGGCAGTCTGGGGAATGGGGGAGAGGGGGTTAATGGTGTCATTGGGCAAAATTTATGTATGGTTTTACGCGATGGAGGGGAAATAGATTTAGGAGAGGAAAGTAGGTTTTTAGAGTCAGGAGGGACAGGTGAGGGATTACAGAATATAGGTTTGACTCCTGTAAGGAGATAAAGAAAACCTAATATTTAGTAGTGGCCCCGTAATCATTGACGAACATGCCTATTACATAAGGCATCCTCTTCAAACACTCATCCGCCGTAGTTTGAATCTACCGCGCAGAGAATAAAAAATTGAGGAGCCTTCATCATGAGCGCACGCGACCTCACTCATGGCTTCAGTCATTATGAATTGGGTTCTCACTACGAAAAAACTTCGTAAAAAATAAAAAGAAAAAGAAAATAAGAATAACTATTCAATAAGCTTTCCATAATATCGTGGATGCACTTGTGTGGATCTTTGACCAGACGCTGACTCAGGCGTCATTCTTCCTTCACTGACATATCAAGTAAACCAAAATCCTTAATACATCGACGAATGGGAAGGGGATGGTCGGGAGGGCCCCAGTCGTCAATGATTACAGGGCCACTACTAAATATTAGGTTTTCTTTATCTCCTTACAGGAGTCAAACCTATAATTTATTAGTGGCCCCTCCATCATTGACGAACATGCCTGGTATCTAAGACTGGAGGGGGACATTCGTAATCATATCATAACTCTAAAAAAGCAGATAATCAAACAACCACATAGTATTCTTACTTCGAAAAAAAAATATTTATTGGCGCAGCACATATATACAAAAGGGGTTACAAGCAGGTGCGTGCTTCAAAGAAGCCTGCTTGATAAAAAGGATTAACTCTTGAGACTCTGCGAACAGATCCGTAAGTTAAAAAGGCACCCCACTCAACATAAGTGGTGAAAAATAAAACGTATAAGTTTATATGTGCACATATAACCCCATAATAGTAGTGGGTATATCTAGCAAAATATAACCAATGCTTAAATTAATCGCTTCACAGCTAAAACTACTTACAACAACACTGTTGTTTGTACTATCATTGTACTAGCACAATTTCCTGCACTGAATGGTACTAGAAATTTTTTCATATCACAATACCCATAACTAGTATCACAGCTCTTATACTCCGGCGGGGTCTAGGGTGTCCTATGTTACACTGACTGCACCCCCCCCCCCCCTTTTCCTTGAAATTAAACAAAAAGTGACTTAAGGGCCACCTAGACCCTTTGCCTTAAAGCTATACATGGCAAGGAAGGTTTGTCTAGAGCTACTGACAGGTATCGAGTCAAAAACGTATGATTAGAGGCCCACAAATGTGTGGACGTAATATCTTCCACAGAAAAATTCTTAAGGAAACGCAAAGAGGCTGCCCATTTGCGTAAATCGTGGGCCCTACCCACAACGCCGGGATTACTCTCTTTAATGACCTCGACCAAAAGAGAAGCCAATCTACGTTTCAGCAAGCGCTTACCCGTACTTGCTACCCATAAAGCACCCTGGGGGTTTAGAGGAGCTACTCTTAAATATTTGGTTAGAGCCTGCACTGGACATAAATTATGGTGCACCTTTCCCCTTTTCAACGCCGGCACCGTGAACTCTGAAAACACGTGTTCACTGTGCTCATTCTTGGCTATGAACCCCGGGGAAGGTGCAATGTGAATACACTCATTAAGCCTACCAAACCTGAGGCAATTAGGTGTGTTGCTCATCGCCGCCAGCTCAGACACTCTGTTCCCGGTGGCCAAAGCCAAAAGGAATACAGCCTTTTTTAATAGTAATGTATAATCTGCAGTATTTTGGTACAGACGGGAATGAAGTAACGACAATGCTTTGTCCAGAGACCAAGTAGGCATGAGCTGACGGGGAGGTGGACAGAGTTTAAAACATGCCCTCATAAACCTGTTTCCTCCGCGACTGGTATGGTGAGACCGGTAAGGTCCCAAAATGGCATCCTAATCGCTGTTAAGTGATTTTTTAACGTTACCACAGATAAACGTTTCTGTTCGAACAGATAATTCAAATAATTAAAAACTAAAGCCACTGAGGGCACAGTTTGTTCTGTCCTAAGGATCCAAGAAGTAAAGGCTTGCCAATGTGACTGATACTGTCGTTTTGTAGACTGAGTATATTGATTCATGAATTTATTGGTCACGTCTCTACCATATGGTGCTAGCCACTTGGCCTCCTGAATGTCCATAATGCAAAAGTCAGCGAGGTCGCTAGGTTGCCAATCGTGTCTAAGTGGAAAAACCCGACCGGGAGCGACACCGGGTGCGGGCACCACGTTTTCAATAGCTGGTACCACAACTGCGCCGGCCACAGGGGCGCGATTATCGCGACTAAGCCCCGATAATCTCGTAGTTTGTTTACTACATGGCACATTAGAGACGCGTCTGGCGGCGGAAACAGATAGATGGAACTCCAGCGGCTCGCTTGGTGTAGTGACTAGCGTCTCGGACTTCCACCCAGAAGGCCCGGGTTCGCGCCCACGCTCGGCGCATTAAAGATTTTTCACAAACACTGAGTCGTTACCATCCCTTATGAGCAAAGGGATGGGGTAGTAGTACAGGACCCCAATGGAAATACACCTAATCGGCCTTATTGAGCTATCCTTAGCTAGCTTAGCATGCGCTAGCTTTAACCCTTATTTAGCGGCGAGCAACATAAGTCGAGTTAAATAAAGCTGGACTATGTGGCGGCGCTCGACATAACTCGAGTGGCAATTTCAGCACGTAATGTGGCTGAGAGAGAGAGACAAGTGGTGGCAGGAGACTAGCGAGCGTATGACTGCTCCAGACCACCGCGGCGAACCTACTGACACAAATCTCAGCCCCCTCCTCCCTCTCTCACTCGCTACATACTCAATTATGTACTGAAAGTACCGAATTACCTGCTTTTTGCACTCGCGTTGCACGGTTATTGCAAGAAAACTATCCATCATACAAGGATCGTTATGGTGTCATTCGAAAGCTCTGTTTATGCCCTTTCAGGGATAGGTACTTGTTTTACGTTCTGGGTCTTATTTAGGCATGAAAATGATCACGTAAACAGCCCTATTTTGGCTAAAAACACCCCGCTGTGCGGTACACATAAATAAACCGCATAGGCCGCTCGTAAGGTGTTAAGAACTATTATTATTATTATTATTTTTACCTGTTCCAGTCTGTCACCAGGGCGTCTGGCCCCCCTGCCGGCGTTATCGTCCGGCGGGTGAGGTACATTGGGAGTTTGTGAGGCTCCTTGGACGCGAACAGATCCACTTGTGGATGGTAAAGTTCTGCAATCATTTGGTTGAAAATGGGTTGCTTGAGCGCCCATTCTACTGTTGTGCTTTGTCTCCGAGACAGAGCGTCTGCCCAGACGTTTGCTACGCCTGGGAGATAGGATGCATGAAGATGAATGTCCAGCCTGTTGGCTAGAATAAAAATATCTTCTGACACGATTAGCAACTTCCGAGATCTCGTTGACCCTTGTTTCTGAATACAATGAACCGCATTCAGATTGTCCATTCTGAAGGCCACCGACTTGCCCCGTAAAGTAGAGCCGTGAGCCTGAAGGAAATATAAGGGGACTAGTAATTCTTTGACATTGATGTGGGAGATTTCTAAATGGGACCAAAGCCCTTGACCCTGGTGCCCTTGGTTTGACTAAAAACCCCACCCTATCGTTCCTGACGCATCCGTGTCTAACCATACCGTCGGCGGAGGAGAGGTCCATGACATTACTGAGTGCAACATTTCCCTCTTCGCCCAGACCGCTAGTAAGTTGTGGATTAATTTTGGTATGGGCCATAATTTTTCCGCCGGTAATAGTGGAAAATATTTGTTGCCCTCCAATATTAAACGCTTTACTTTCAACCGGCCCAACATTACAGTTAGTTGGATCCAGTTGAGAGAGCCGACCAGAGACTCCCAGATTCTCCGTGTCGTAGTCAGACTGTGAAGGAACATAAACAGTTTCCTGCGAAATCTGTTTCGATTGTCCAAACTCTGACTCAGAGTGAGAGCAGCTGTGTCCCAAACCAGCCCTATCCACTGAACTACTCGTGAGGGAACAAGGTTTGACTTTACCAGATTTACCTTGAACCCTAGAGTTTTGACATGTTTTAATGTTATGTTGACATGATTTATGCATACTTGCTCCGTCTCTGCCACCACTAGCCAGTCGTCTAGGTACCACAAAATCCTGATCCCTTGTTTTAACAATGGCATCAGGGCTTGCCGGACTAATTTCGTGAATAAGCGAGGTGCCAGGTTTAACCTGAATGGCATCCTCTGAAAAACATAAGTTTGATGCCTGATCCGTAAGGCCAGAAATTTTTGAAATCTTTTGTTTACCGAGACGTGCCAATAAACGTCTGTCAGGTCTAAGGAACACATCCATCCTCCCGGCGGAAGTGTTAGCCTGATTTGGTGTACAGTTAACATCCTGAATGACTCGTTGTGAATGTGAAGGTTCAGATACGACAGGTCTACGACGGGTCTCACTGTCCCTTTTGGGTACCAAAAATAGCTTGGATGTGAAGACTGGGTAATTTTGAGGGACCGGGATGATGACATTCTTGGCTATCATTTCCTTGACCAGTGACTCCACCTCTAATGAAACTAGATTCGCCGTAGTCGGCTGACGTAAAGGAGGTCGCCGGAGCCACCGCCAAGTGATGCCTTTGCGTGCCACCATCCTTGCCCAAGTGTTTAACGGCCATGCTTGGTGACACGTTCGGAACGACCCAGTTAGCAGACAAGGGTTCGCCGGCTGTACTACCCTCGGATCCACCCGCCTTGAAACCGGCCCCGGGAGTGAGAGAGACTTTAGTTTTTTTATGGTGGTGGTGGTGGTGGTGGACGCTTAGCCGGCTGGCCGGCGTTGGCAGAAGACGAGCTCTGACCTGGTTTGTTATAGCCTCATCCTTTCTGACCTGTAAACTTACCCTGTCTATACCTGTACTGACCTTGGAGGGAGGAGGATGCAGGTAGATGAAAGGGCTTAGATCCCCCCGGCTGTGCTTTTGCGACTGGCTTGGGTTTGGGGAAGTTAAAGGCAGGTTTCTTAGAAGGGGCGAGACTATGTTTAAAGGCTTGAGCCATATTAAACACAGTTCTCCACACATCAGGGGACATTAAAGAGGGAGTGAGCACTGGTGACATGACCACCTGATTCGCAATTCGATCAGGAAGTTTTCGTACCAAGGACATTCTGAGATCTTGTCTCGCCCGGACCGCCTCAAGCAAGGCTGTGCGGATGTCACCCAACGACTGAATCGACGTCTGAAGGAGCAATCGCCGAGATAGTTCAACCGACCTTCTGGCATCCGCGTCTGCGATTGCCTGAGTGGATCGGAGCATTGATTTTGCCACCTGGTGCGTCACAATGTACTGAGAGAAAAGTCTAAACGCTTTCCCTCGTAGCCTAAATTCCCGGTCTAGGTGAGTTGGGGTAGGAGTAGTGAAAGGGTCCTTGAGTTCACATAGATTGATTTTAGGGGCAGCTAAGAAAGCAAACAAAGCCGAAGGGACTCCGCCGGCAGAACACACTGGCATAGAGAACCAAGAATGACTATCGTGAGGAATTTGGTGGGAAGATTTTGAGGTGAAGGTGGTTGCAAAGTTCTGAGCCTCTGTCTCCCATTCCACCCAAGGTCCCAGGCCCAACTCCCCCACCTTCAACACTGGATTAGTAGCTGAGTCTGTGACAGTTTGCAAATCTAGTTCTGGAGTGAGAGCTGACAGAGTTTTTATGTCATTAAAACCATCATGCTTGGACCAGTCAGAAAACAGTTTTGAAGCTGAGGCAGGGGGCAGGGCAGGTGTAGCAGTATATACAAAATAGTCCTGGTGATAATAGTTAGGAATGGCCTTAACATTAACATCTAGTACATTACCCAAAGAATCCAAGGCTCATAACTTTTTAGATGTATTGCCTTGGATTACCCACTCTCGTGGCACTGGAAGTTCCCCTGACAAGGTGGGTTGAGCGACCTCTGGTTTAGTGGGGATCAACTGTACCCATGATTCGTCTGGGCCGTATAAAAGGGGCATTGCTACCTTCTTTATTGGTGCTTTGTCTAACGGGGGTGGATTCACGTCCGTTATAACCCTTACACTAGAAGTGGTGAGTGCCGCCGAAGCAGGCCTAGTGACCACAGATGGTGATATAGAGGGAGGGTGAGGAATCTTAGTCAAAGCAATAGAAGTCATCAGAGGCCGAACATTGGAACCTGTCATGGAAGCTCCCAGGTCCACTGTAGGAGTCTCCGGCTGTTGGCCAAAACATTTAGTTAGAGCATTAACCAGTAAACCATCTATTTCTTCTGCCGTGACATATTTGGTTGATGACGAACTCAGAGGTGAATCATTCCGATCCTGTGCGTCGTCTAAAACTGAACCCGACTCTTGCACTTCCATGTCCGAGATTATTGATACCTCGTCTTTGTCATCTGGCTCCCCGTGAGAGGATTCCGCCGAAGCCGGAGTCCCGTCGCGGTGCCAAGACAAGTCGGGAATGGATGATGGGATCGCCGCGTCCCGGTGGACATCAGCCACTATTTGTGTATCTTGAGCCAGACGTGGGCCTTCAGTCCCTGGTCGAGAAAAACGCCATACACCTAGGCCTTGGCCTGCACTCCCTTGGGAGTCCGATACACTCTCAATAGGACGATCACTGTCCACTGAACTCTCCAATTCTAAGGTTAGAATACTAATTGGCAAACTATCTTTGGTTGCTGACACTACACTAGCCTCCTCCGATTGAATACTAGCTTTGTCGGGGGTAGAGGTATGATGAGAGGCACTAGACTCCGGTGAACGCCGGGAGGCCTTTCGATCATGTGAGTCTCTTCTAGAAGATTTGTGGCTCCGGTGCGACCTAGAACTGCCCTTGGATTTTGACGATTTCTCGCTATAACCACTGGTGGACCCCTCTGTCTTGCTCTTCTTACTCGCCGGTGAAGACGAGAGACGAGGCGGCTGCTGCCGAAGAGGGGACCTGGACCTGGACCGCGACTGTGACGCTGCCACCGGGGGCGTAGGTTCTCGCTGTCTCTTAGATGTGCCAGGGGCTGGAGAAAGTGTAAGACCCTGTCCAGTCTCTGCCGACCTTCGTGCAGTTACTCTAGAGGGACGTTTAATGGGGGGGTGCTCAATTAGTAACTTATCCCAAAGAGGTACGTTATCGCATTGAAGTGACTTATGAGCCACGGTAGTAGTATAAGTGGTCATCTGCTGCCTGACCTCCCGTAAAGCGACCGCTGCGGTCTTATCATTGTCTTGAAGCACTTTATGGCTTAATTGAGAGCAAAAGGTACAGTTCCTCATAACCCACAGACCCCTTGAGCGGTCGAGACATTTAACACATTTAATGCAAAGGGTGTGTGCAAAAATAGGGATACCTGAACAGGTGGGCGTAATGCACAAAGCAAAGACAGGGGCAAAGGTAGCCATGACAGAGACTGGTGGGAAACTTACTCCAGGTTCTGTATAGACCCGCCGGGCCCCAGCTCTGGAAAAAATTTTTTTTCCAGGAATTAATGCTCATAAGGTTAACCCAACATGTTCGCACACAAGTGTTAAATAACCCGCCGGGTAACGAGACGCAATACTCAACGACTACAGCTCGCTACGCGGTGGGGTTCCTAAGTAAAAGATTTCAGAATATCTTAACTTGTCCAAAAGATTTATGAATACCCTCTGACATAATATAAAGACCAGCATGGCGTTTATAACTGATTTAGTCTTTCCGGTGGTGTTTGTTTCAAGATTCAATTTTGGAAAAAAAAAACTAAAAAGACGCCGGCCCCCGAATTATCTTGCAAATAAAAAAACTGGGAAGCCTGACAAACATACGAGATCTGACTTCTCCCGAAGTGTCTTTTAGATCGCCGTATTGTTGAAGGCGGCGATACAAAACGTATCCCTCAATTGTCTGGTTAACTAACTGAATTGTAAATTCGTTATTCCCACCCTTCCAAGGAGCACCCGCCGGGTGTGAATATAAGTTTAAAAAACGTTAACCCCAATTGTGCCCTAAATCGCCGTATGTTGAAGGCGGCGATACACAATGCATCCCTCAATTGTCTGGTCAACTAAACTGAATTTTGCAAATTCGTTCATCCCACCCTTCCAGGTTGCACCCGCCGGGTGTGATTTTAAGTTTTTATAAAGTTAACCCCAATTGTTCCTATCCCCGCTTCTTTGTAAAAGATCGCCGGGGAGGGAAAACAAACAACAACAGCTTAGTTTTTTATTGGCTTTGCAAAACCGGGAAAAACTACAAACAACACGTGTCCGTATGAACACTGTTAGATGGGTACAGCCATCCCGCCGGGATTCATAAGGAGCCTGAAACAGGCACCACAGAGACGCAGTCCTGGAGAGCCACAGACACCCACTCGCCGGGGAAACAAGCCTGTTTTTAAAACCACGCATGGCCAAAACTCGGCAACCAGCCGGGTTTTTCACGGTGTAACCGAGAAAAACCCGCTGGAAGTAACCCACCCCGTCCAGATACCATCTGAACGTAACATAGGACCGAGGCGATAGCCAAAACACAACTAACGCCGGGCCCCAAATAGTCCGTGGAAATAGCCAATACACAACTAACCCAGGACACATAAATAGTCCGTGGAATTAGCCAATACACAACTAAACCAGGACACACATGACACAGTAGTACATATTTATAAAATAAATCAATAACACTTGTACATGTGGCAAAGCTACGAGAGGCTGGCTAGGCCTAGGTAGACGGAAAAAGTAACATGTCGGAATATAAACAAAAAGCACTGAATTATATCACAACAGGAACCACCGCCAACACACCACTGTAGCAAACACTTCCAGCCAAGGGAAGAACTGACTCGGGACCCAGAAAAAACTTCACTAAGTGAAGAAAAATACGCTGGGAACGTCAGCAAAAATAAGCTACCTCATCAGAAAGATAAAAGGAAGCAATAATAACGCGTAATGAAAGCCGCCTGCATCACAAAGCTAGCTAATTGTGAAAAAGTTCACAAGTCCACAACAGGACCACGAGGGTACACCCAAAATAGATGCCCCAAACACACGACCCAAAATACACTGCACTGCGGGCAACCAGCCCAGGACACTCCTGCTACGCATATCCTAACCTTACTCGATACATCCCGGAGTAAACAAATGAGAAAAAACTCACTAGGGACGCAACAAATGCGGAACCAGCGGAGCGTGGGGAGACATGTCCGGGCAGGCTGAGCGCAGAGCAGAGAAGGAAGAATGACGCCTGAGTCAGCGTCTGGTCAAAGATCCACACAATTACATCCACGATATTATGGAAAGCTTATTGAATAGTTATTCTTATTTTCTTTTTATTTTTATTTTTTACGAAGTTTTTTCGTAGTGAGAACCCAATTCATAATGACTGAAGCCATGAGTGAGGTCGTGTGCGCTCATGATGAAGGCTCCTCAATTTTTTATGCTCTGCGCGGTAGATTCAAACTACGGCGGATGAGTGTTTGAAGAGGATGCCTTATGTAATAGGCATGTTCGTCAATGATGGAGGGGCCACTAATAAATAGGGGTTTTAGGGCGAAGACTGGGGGTGATAGGTAAAGCGGGGGGTATGTTGGTGAGTTTTGGTGGAGATGGGGGAAGGCTAGAGGAGGTATGGCTGGTTAATGGTGACTGGTCAGAAAGGGGTTGCTGAGGTGAAGTGAGGGCAGAGAGAGAGGGAGAGGTTTGAGTTTGGAGAGAGGGAAAGGACGGAGGTTTGAGCTTAGGGATGTGGGACGGGGTGAAATGGGGTAGAAGAGGGGGGTGGCTGACAGGAGGAAAAGGAGAAGAGGGGGAGGTTTGGGTAGAGAGGCTAGGAGGAGGTGGAGGAGGTTGGTGTTTAGGGAGGTGAGAAGGGGTGAACTGGGTGAGGCGAGTGGGGAGGGCGACAGGAGGCTGAGGAACAGGAGAGTTAAAGGCAGGCAAAGGAGAAATGAGGGGGGGTGTGAAAGGAGGCTGAGGAGGTACGGAATGGGTGAGGGGGTCAGGTCTGGGAAGAAGGGAGGTTTGAGGGTGAAGATTTGAAACAGGGGTAGTATATTTAACATCCTGGTCTGGTTCAGCGACTAAAGTTACATTTTTGTTAAGAGGTTGGAACCTTCTGACAAATCTATTCCTATAAGTGCGAGATTCCCCGTGATAGTTAATTATGACCAGGAAACAGTTAGGAATTTTGAGGACCTCAAATGGACCCTTGTACCGTGGCTTCAGTTTGGAGGGTACAGGCAAGATGGCTACCATTACCAGGTCGCCTACTCGGTGAGGGTTGTTTTTGGGGACTTCATCAGGCTGGAGATATTGCGTGAATTGGAGCTGACGTAGGCGGTTTCTAAGATGGACGAGGTTGGTGTTTAGACCTGGCGAGGGCTCAGTAGGGGCAGCTAGGTGACGTAGAGGTATTAGGAGAGGTGGGCTTCCAAAAACCATCTCGTGAGGGGTGATCCCGTTGTCTCTGGGGCAGGTGTTTATTCCCCATTGTATGATGCGAACTTGGCTTGTATGATGCGAACTTGGCTGGTCCAGTCCGAGGAGTTCATCTGTTGCAGGCGGGTCCGGATTTGATTGGCGATGGTTTGATGGGAACGCTCGCATATGGAGTTCCCTTTTGGCCAGTAAGGTGAAGAGTGGCTAATGTGGAACCCGAATATTTCTGAGATCTGTGTCCAAATTTGTCCGGTAAATTCAGGGGCATTGTCGGAGTGGATTTTGGATTGCCTGAGGCAATCCAAAATATGGAAACACATGTTGTAATAATGCCTCTGTTACGGCCATAGCTATGTGTTCTCGGGCAGGGCAAGCGATGACGTATTTGGAGTACGTATCCACAAAGGTGATGATGTAGCGGTATCCCCTGTCATTTTGCAGAGGCCCCATGACGTCAACTGCCAGAAGTTGCCAAGGTTTAGAAGCGATGAGTTTGCCGGAGGGTCCTGGAGTGCGTGTTTGATCTTTTCCCAGGGCGCAGGCGCGGCAGGCTTCGGTGATCTGTTTGGCAGTGGTGTATGGGCGAGGAGTCCAGTAGGTGTCCTTGAAGGTGTTCACCAATTTCTTCTGTCCTAGGTGGATCCCGTTGTTGGTGTGCAGGGAAAGACATCATTTGCTCTGCATCTTCGGGGCCTAGTACAATCTGACCTTCGGGTGTGAAGAGTGCGTCTCCCCTTCTTTGCAAGAGGCCAAATAGTCGGTTGGAGATCCAATTAGGTTTTTCGTTCCGGAGGTACGCCTGTATGAGAGGGGGAGTGGTGGTAGGTGGGGGTCGTGTGTCTTGAATGGCTTTGAGTTGTTCTGGTGCCAGAGGTAGCCGGGATAGGGCGTCTGCATTGCTGTGGAGTTTTTCCGGCCGATAGGAGATTTCAAAGTCGAATTCCTCCAGTGACTCTCGCCAACGGACTGTCAGGGCGTTTTTAGTATCTGATCTTCTGAGCCATTGTAGGGCTTGGTGGTCCGTGATGATGGTGATTTTGACGCCCGCTAGGTAGGCCCGGAAGTGTTGGAGGGCCCAAACGATGCCTAAGCATTCTCTCTTGGTTACGGGGTAGTTGGTCTCTGCAGGGGTTAAGGTCCGGCTGGCACAAGCAATGATGTGCTCGCGTCCTTCTCGATTTTGGGAGAGGATTGCACCGACGCCGAGGAGGGACACGTCGGTGTAGAGTCGGAATGGAAGTTGGTAGTCCGGAAAAGAGACGACGGGGGCAGACACGAGCAGGTCCTTGAGGGAGTTGAAGGCTTGGATGCGGTCGGGAGTCCACACAAAAGGTTCTTCTTTCCGGGTTAAGTCGTGCAGGGGTCTGGCAATTGTAGCAAAATTCTTCACGAATCTCCGATAGTAAGATGCTAACCCCAGAAAAGCCCTCCTTTCACTGACTTGGGGGGTTGGATCTCTTGGATGGCTTGTAGTTTTTTTGGGTCGGGGGCGAGTCCTTCTTCGGATACCAGATGTCCTAGGAATTGTACCTGATGTCGAGCCATGGTACATTTGGTGGGTTTCAGTTTCAATCCGGCTTGCCGGATCCTCTGGAAAACTTGGCGGAGGCGCTGGAGGTGTTCTGCCCAGGTGCGGCCAAACACGATGATGTCGTCTAAGTAGGCCAAACATGTTTCCCAAGTTAATCCCTGAAGTACGGATTCCATCAGCCGGGAGAAGGTGGCAGGACCGTTACACAATCCGAACGGTAGTACAGAGAACTCATATAACTTTCCTTGACTGGTGGAAAAAGACGTCTTTTCTTGATCTGCGGGGGCCATGGGGACTTGCCAATACCCTGATTGCAGGTCCAGAGTGGAGAACCATCTGGCCCCTAGTAGGGAATCTAGGGAGTCGTCGATGCGGGGCAGAGGGGTGGCATCCTTGATGATGACATCGTTGAGTTGTCGATAGTCGATGCAGAAACGAGAGGACCCATCCTTCTTCTTGACCAGTACCACTGGGGAGGACCAAGGGCTAGTTGAGGGGTTGACGATGCCTGCTTCTAGCATTTCTGCAACTTGTTTCTGTTCTTCTTGGCGCTGAAGGGGGTTCTTTCTTCGTATAGCTTGTCTCACTGGGGGTCCGACAGTATGTATGTGATGTTCTAGTACATGGGTGTGGCCTACATCTTGGGAGTTGGTGGCGAAGATGTCCTGGTATTCTGTCATTAACTGACACAGATCGTCCTTTTGCTGAGGGGTGAGGTGAGCAGGAATTTCCGGGAGTGATGGAGTTGATGAAGGAATGGTGGTGGTGGTAGGTGAGGGCTGGTCATCGTAGGTCTCCAGTTCTCCAATGGTGAGACCCCTGGGTAAGGTGATAGGGTGGTCGGAGATGTTGGCTATACGTACTGCGTTTTGTTTTAAGATGGCAGGTGAAGTGAGGCAATCCCTGTTAAAAGGGCTCTGAAGAGAAGGAGTGTGAATGAGTTCTCCTGTCAGGGTTGGATGGATGGATACCCAATGTTCATGATGTGGCAGCAAAGTGATGGGTTGAGTGGTGATGGCCGATGCAACACGGATGGCTTTCAAAGGTTGAGGGGGGTTGTGGAGCGGTGTTGTAGTCTTCGGAGTGGTGAGTCCTGGGTGGTCGGTGGATAATAGCAATCTTCGTTCCAGACACTGGATGGTAGTGCGAAGGACAGTGAGAAGATCGAATCCCAGGTATCCGCCGTAAGTGGTCTCTTGGGAGGGAAATACCATGAAAGCGTGGTGATGGCCGTGGTTGGGTTGAGGGGTGACCACATATAGTGGTGCAGTGATGCCAGTACTGGAAATGAGGTTGTCGTTGGCATCAATAAGGGTGGTGGAAGAGCGTTGAAGAGGTCCAAAAGTGTTGTGATGTCTCTGGTGATATGAGGAAAAAATACATGATCTTGAGGCTCCGGTGTCGACGAGTAGTCGAGATTTGACTCCTTGGATGGTGAGGTGGGTGTAAATGGGAGGTTTCATCATAGTAGAGCTATCCTTATCTCGAGCCCCCGCCAGTCTCCAAGTTGGTGGGCGGGGGCGGTCTAAAAACCCGGTCGGATGACTTCCGGCTCGACTGTGCTGTGGTCGTCCGGGTCACCAACCTCTGCAGCTTCCTCGCCGTGGTCATCAGCTCCTGCAGTGCCGTCCTCCAGGATTGTGGCAACTCGTCTGGATGGTTTCAACCAGGGAATCTGTCCCCAGAATAAAGGAATCCTTGAGCGCTTGGCCAACAATTCGGAGAAGGAACGTTTCAGCCCGTTGATAGGGCACTGGGATCCGCAGGACTTCCAATCTCCAGGCTTGATCCTGGCCCACTCTTCTGGTTTATCCGGGCTGCGGTGGGGGTGGAAAATTGGTCCGGAAGGAGCTCCTTGGGGTTTAGTCGGAGCTCTGTTTGATGCTGGCGATTTTCCCTTGCTCCCGGGACTTCTGCAGGGCCAGAAGGCGGCGTATGACAGGGAGATCCGCGTCATATCCGGCCGGTTCTGTAATGGCGAAGTGGTCCCGGACTGCAATAGGGAGGATCCTCATGAGGGTACGTCGGACGTTTTCTTTCTTCTCCGCAGCTGTAGCCGTCGTAAAAGCGGTGGAAGCCAGCCTGTTGAGCTTGCTGATGGTGGCGTTGAGGTCCCCGTCGTATGTGATAGCGTGGAACTGCTGGTCAGCTATTACGGTACCTAAGACGGGGTTAATGGCAGCTTTAGTATAGGTCTCAAACTGTTCCCAGGTCATCCCCGGGTTCTCTATCACATAACTGGAAACTAGGGCCATGTGTCGCCCTAGTTTCATTACTACTGTATGAATTTTAGGGGCCACTTCATCTTTAAATATGATGTCAAGAACTGGCTTGACGACCTCTAAATAGGTGGCTATGTCATTTTCCTCCGGTTTGAAAGGAATAATATCCAGTGCTCTCCCCGTCATCCTGACTACTTATCCCTGTCGTGCTACTCTCAGAAATATTAAAGCAGGAAAAAACCTGAAAGGCTACCCTCGAGAAAGAGACACCGCTGCCACCAGTGTTATGCCCGGTCCAAATTGGAACGCGAGATATTCTGAGTGCAATGATTAACTCTCTAACTGGAGAAGTATACCTTTAACTTTAATAAAGAGACAACACGGCAGGAGAATAATTACACAGGCGACAAGTTAACATGGGTTTTATTCACTTTACACCTGGTTCATGGAGGAGCAATATATTTAATTCTGGAACACTGAGATCATCAAAATGGCAACAATGGTAAATAGAGCATACAAATAATAATATGATTAGCAATTATAAGGCAAGAGTCGAACAATGGGTCCGGACTCAAGTTAACAATAATTCCTCGGATACAATGATAGAGTATCCAAAATAGTGGAGGCTTACCTCCCACTCAACTAGATCTCAAGCAAGATCTCCGCAAGGTAACAAGAGTGCAGTAATGGCAGATGTCGTCTGGATCATACTATGATGTCCCCGGCAATCGTGACGTTAACTGACTCTAAAGCAACAATGACCAAGTGGTCATCAACAATAAGGTGGGCTCTGAAAGGCTCACAAATGAACTGAATTCTACAGGTGTGCTAGATCTCACCTGGCAAGATTATTTATTCTAAAAACTACTTGTGTGGGCAACTAGCAAGATGCGGAAGGCTGATACAACAATCGTTGGGAGCTGAGATAGAGTGAGATCTATTCGAGTTATGAACCTGACAGAATGTTAAGTGAATGAGGCTAGAAGTTATACAAGGGAACAAGGTTACGTGTAAATAGGTGTGTATGTCATATGCTGTGGGTCTTATATAGGCGCGTCCCCTCTGACGGGCTATGGGAGACCAATAACCCGGGAATGTGCGGATATAAGGATCCCCTGATAGTTATGTCTAATGTGTCCCGGCAAGTGGGCAGATTAACGTCAATTTACGTAGAGAGAGGAAAGCCCTCTCGCAAGATGTTATTTAGTGAGAACCCCTGAAGATAACTTCAACCACTACCCTGAGACAACTCTATACCCATAAACCGTAATAAGGCACTTAAAGGAGCTGGAGTGAAAAGGTGCCGTAGATCGAGGGAGAATCCAGTGGTCCAGGAGGGCGGCTGGGGTGTGGCACTTCCGGATGTTGGTCCGGGATTAGGCTGTACTCCTATGTCCTTACAGCTCCTTGCTTCTCCGCCTACCACGGGAGGCACCTGGGTTCCTCTTGCACTCCGCGTGAGCAGGGACTTACTAAGAGTATGCCGGAGTTCTGCTACAGGGTTTGGTGGGGGGTTACGGCGACTAGCATAATGGTCTGTATAGAGTTGCAAGCAGTCTATCCAGTGACACTATGGTTAGTCTAAGGTTTGGGACAATTAAATTACTCCCTTGCAACTCCTCTGGAACCACAAGACTAATACAGTAAATAGAGGCCAGTGAAGGTGGGGCCCAAAGTGGGTTGCACAATCTAGTCCTCTTCCTGAAGGGGGGAACCCGACCTGGTCGTCTCTAAGTACTGCACTATCCTTATAATCCCTTGAAAGGAGCAAGACAGGAATCCTTATTTACTTGGTCTGGGCACAGCATCGAAGGCCAGGAAGGTGGGGCCCAAAGTGGGTTGCACAAGCTGGTCCTCTTCCTGAAGGGGGGAACCCGACCTGGTCGTCTCCGATCACTGCACACAGCTTCAAGTGTGAACACCAGCTATTCTGGCTGCTTTTGTCTCTGGAACCACAAGACTAATGCAGTAAATAGAGGCCAGTGAAGGTGGGGCCCAAAGTGGGTTGCACAATCTAGTCCTCTTCCTGAAGGGGGGAACCCGACCTGGTCGTCTCTAAGTACTGCACTATCCTTGTAATCCCTTGAAAGGAACAAGACAGGAATCCGTATTCACTTGGTCTGGGCACAGCATTGAAGGCCAGGAAGGTGGGGCCCAAAGTGGGTTGCACAAGCTAGTCCTCTTCCTGAAGGGGGGAACCCGACCTGGTCGTCTCCGATCACTGCACACAGCTTCAAGTGTGAACACCAGCTATTCTGCCTGCTTTTACCCAGATAAAGAGATACCAAAGGCAAGCTTAGTTACTGATGTCAAGTCAAGTCAAATTGAGTAGTGACAAGGGGTTAGGGGGAAGTGGGGATAGGACAAGAAATAGTTGGATGAAGTGAATTGTAGCAGGAGAAAAAGGTTTCCAGGCTTGACTGGAACTGCCTGAGGGTTTTTCTGATTTTAGCTGCTGAAGAGACTGGCCAGGGCAAGGTCGACAGGGGCGCGTTCGGGGAGGCTCCTCGCTGGCACGGGTATCATCTGCCATGTCTGGTCGGGGGCGTGTGAGGCTGGGGTGATGGTGGTGAAGGTGATGGGTGGTGGTGGTGGTGGTGGTGAGTTTTTATTTCCTTGGGAGGTCTGGGAAGCCGCGTTTTAGAGCTTCCTCCACCGTTACGCTGCAAGTCACGTAGTTGGTCTTGGGGTCCTTCGTGTGGAAGTAGCAGTTGCAGCCGTCTCTTTTCCAATTCTCCATACAGTAGGACAGGAATCCGTGGAATTCAGGTATTATGCAGTCCTTGTATGCATAGCTCATGGACATGTTGAAGTCTGTTTCGAGGTGTGGATAACAGATTTCCTTGAACAGTTGCTGAGGAGTTTTTGGAGTTTTTGCTGATTGTGGTGTTGGTGGCTGGGGCTCGGAAGTTGCAGCTGGTAATGTCTCCTTTGCTACTGCTGGTGTTTTCTTCTGCTTCTTCATTTTTTTGGCTTTGGGGCTCGCAAACTCAATGGTGGGCATGGAGGCTGCTTCTGCATGTTGTGCTAACTCAGATGGTGGTGTAGTGGTTGCAGTCAAAGCCGTGATTACTGAAGGTGGTGGTGGTGATGGGAGGGCTTCCTCGACCTCCATAGGTGGTGCTGGAGTCTTGTCCTCTTCAGGGTTGCATTCTCCAGTGAAAAGGTCGATGAAGGGAGTCAGAGTCAGGACCTTCAGCTTGGTGGGTGATGGTGCAGGCCCCTCTGAAGGTGGTGGTGGGCAGTTTTTCCTATTCAGAGGGCGAGGCAGGAGAAGTTTTGGAGCCGGTGTGTTCCTCTGCCTCGGTGTTCTCTGGTGGCTCCCTGGAAGGTTGGCTGGGATGAATATTACAGGGAGGTTGTTCTCCTTCAGGAGGGCGAGCAGAATCTGCTGCAGGAGGGAGGTGTCGTCTCCAGCCAGAGCCATAGCCGTCCTAATAACCACATCTATGATGGAAAAAGATGTGGTATTGGATTTTGGGCTCGGCCTGGTGGGTCTCCTGCTGGTTGACTCCTTCTGCCCCTCCTTCAGGAGGTCCCTGGCGTGAGTGGAGCCCTTGACAGCGGCGCCCTTTGGTCCCGTCACCTGTCTGGCTTCAGGACCTCTGGGAGCAGCCACTGCCACAAAAACACCCTTTCTCCATCACCAAGGGAGGGCACAGCCTTAAGGGGGTTGTTTTTCTTGATGGCGCCCTTGTGGGTGAAGATGTCCTTGGTGCCGTCGTCAGGGGTGATGAAGCCGTACCCCTTCTTCACATTGAACCATTTTACAAGTCCAGCAAGGATGGGAGTTGCTGAACTCATGGTGAATGGTTGGTTGTGAGAGAGAGAGGTGAGGTAGGTGTGCTCAGGATGGGAGCTCAGTTACTTACTGATGTCCAGAATGGCTGAGTACTTGTGAATATTCTTGCCCAGACTTAAGGCGCCCGGCTTGAGAGGATCAAAGGCGCTGGGGTGGTGTCTGCGCGTGGTGGTTAGGTCCTTGTAGTCCTGGGAGTGGTGCGCCTGGACTTTTGGCTGGCCCTTGTAGATGTAGCTGGAGGAAGATTCCTCAGGGCAGATCTGTACACATTATGGGGTGATGGCTTCCTGGTGGGAGAGGAAGCGGATGAGTTTCTTACAATGGATGATGACTTATTCTGGGGGTTAAGACTTATTATTGGCTGGAAGGATAGGCAAGTTTTGGTTTATGAGTGACTTTACCCCGGGACAATGGTTTAGATTGAATGGATGCAAGAGCTTTAGGTTCCTTGATAGGGGATATGAAAGGCAATCTGGGGAAGAGAGGTTTTGGTTCTGAAAGAGCTTTAGGTTCTTTGATAGGGGATATGAAAGGTAATTTAGGAAACCACCTGGTACCACCTGTGGTTGTGTAGCTAGGTTGAGGAGTTACTGGGCTGGCTGATGGGGGTTTGTAATGGTTACCCCTGCGATGGTCATTTTCTTTGGCTCTGGTGGATACAGAAAATGACTCTCCGTGGGTGACTGGTGTGGTCCACTCGTTCCACCGTTATCTTGGCGATACGGGCAGGGGCAGGGTTGTCGTGGGTCTGGATGGCAGGGGGAAGGCTTAGTTGGCTCTGTCGCATGGCTGTGACAAGCTGGAGATGCGGTAACACCGTTCCTAGACTGCATCTCAATTTCATTAATTCATTTTCTATTGAGCTCGTCCTGGAATCTTTACGACTCTGAATCTTACGATTGCCGACGGCGATACGTTGTTGACATTGTTGTTGATGTTCCAGTGGAGGGATGAACAAAATATTTTCCTTGTCCAATAATAGCTATTTCATAGTCCCACAGGACTTATTTTGATATATTTATCAAATTTATTGAACGCCTGAAAATAATACGCTATAAAATGCTTGCAATCAAACTTTCAAGCAATTACAAGGTCACATGCAATTATAAAAAGGTATATTGTAGACCACAATCTTCGCCAAGCTTCGTTGTTGCTTGTATTATTGTGAGAAATGTACCATACACCCTGGTTATCGTGAGAAATTTACCTGAACGCCTGCAAATAATACGCTATAAAATGCTTGCAATCAAACTCTCAAGCAATTTCAATGTCACATGCAGTATAGGTAGACCCAGAGAGGAAGAGACAGACAGAGAGAGAGAGGGGAGGTCAAGAACATCTGCTAGGTGTGATTTCCCCTGGGATGGAAGAGAAGATTAGTTAGGGGCGTGCCCTGGCCTACATCAGACAAAGAGAGTACAAAGGAGTACAAACAAAGAGAGTGAGACAGAGAGAGAGAGAGTGTCGTGATAATATAACAATGTTACATATGTTTCATAGATATGAAAACATAATATATACGGTAGGCCTACATCTGTTCCCCACAATCATATAATGCCAAGCACAAATATTCAATTTTTCGTTGTTTGTATTACCGTAAGAAATTTACCGAACGCCTGCAAATAATACGCTATAAAATGCAAAGGAAATTTCTTGTAGAGTGCAATTTTGAGGACGTAATGTGCTCTGAGAGAGAGCGGAGCGGTGATTAGGAGCATAAATTACCTCAAGACCGCTCGCCACACAGGGAATTATATAAGGAAATTACCGTATTTTAGGGTTTTTGCACTCGTGTTGCACGATCGTTGAAAGACAACCAGTGATCGTAGAAGGATGGTTCGGGTGTCATTGGAAAGCTCAATTTACGCACTTTCAGGGATACATACTTGTATTACGCTCTGGGTCTTGTGTTAGCATGAAAAAGAGCACGGAACAACCCCATTTAGGGTAAAAAAAAAAACCCGCTGGGCGGCACAGTGAAATATACTCCACCAGCCGCTCGTAAGGTGATAAAATGCTTGCAATCACATTTTCAAGCAATTATAAAATGTAAATTGTACTTACCAACACCCACACCAGTATGTTCTTCGTCAGGAACGTCTCCAATTTGCTCAAGGGTCTGTCCAATATCAACCACAACATCCACCCCACGCAAATTATGCTTGGGGTGAAAGCCTATGATCGGGTTATTTTCGTCTTCCGAGTCATCCACACTACCAAAACTCTCACCCAGACCTTCGACGGTTTCATCCAACAGCTTATTAGAAAGTTCTGAAGAGTTCAGCATGATATCTAGTTCCTGGGTGGTAAGCCGGGCGTGGTTAGTAGGGTGGCGCGACGCACTAGGGATGGCGGCCACCGAATCGAACACGGGCAAATCTTGACCTTCCATTATGGCTGCTTGAGGGTCACTTAGTCACGGTCACGCAGTGGGGATGTGTGGGTGGGCCCTTGTAGTACACCGCCTGACCACCAAGTTTCGCTTTCCACCTAAATTAGGGCGGGAAAACGCCCACAGACTTAAGTCCGATCCCGCCATTTAGTCCAATTTTCTCGTATCGGACTTAAGTCCGACCCCGCTAAATAAGGGTTAAATACGATAAATTTCGAAGTTACGATTTTTGCATTATATGTCTAAAAATTATACTCTTTCTATATAACTTTACAAATTTCAGTCACAAAGGTATGGATGAGGTTGATTTTATCTAGACACAATTTGCGGCCAATGCTCCCGGACTAATAGTGAAGGTAAAATAGGCACATATGAATAAGTAATAACGATATTTATCATAAAATGACGATTATAGGCATGAATGGAGCCTAATATGCTCGCCCAGAACAGTGGTGTTCAATACCCCCTGCTCGCCGTTTATAGGTTAAAGGGTCATTAACCGTCCTGTCAAGGGATTTAGAGGAGTTCATGGAAACCGCAACTCGGGTAGAAGTCGAGGCAAAATTATATTGCGTGCAGACACAGGTGGCCAAGTTTGAAGCCAATCAAGATGTTTTGTTGCCGCTATATACCTCTGACATTGAGTATTTTAAGGAAAACCAAGAGGATACCATCTACTTATTTGATATGTATGGGATAATCGCTACTCTGAAGGAGAAACTGGGTACACCAGAAAGGCAAAATCAGTCTGAAGTAAAGAAAGTATCGGGTGTTAAATTGCCTCACCTGACTCTGCCCACCTTCGCTTGCAACCCCACATTATGGACGGGATTCTGGGATATGTTTAGATGTGTGGTGCATGACAGGACTGATTTGAGTGCGATTCAGAAACTAGCGTACTTAAGGGGTCAGCTACAGGGAGACGCCTATAAACTAGTAGAAGGTTTTACGGTTGAGGGTGCAAGTTATGGCCCTGCCGTGGACTTGCTTCAGGAGACCTTCGGGCATCCCGACAGAGTAAAAGCAGCACACATCATGAACTTTCATGACCTTGTCTCACCTAAATGTCAAACAGCACAACTAAAGGCTTTTTACGCCAATATGGAAAGTGCGATGCAATCTATGACTATAATAATAATAATAATAATGCTTTATTTCAGACTCACACAGTACAGAGGGGACCATACTGGGGTCCATATACTGTATACCTTACAGTAACATAAATATATATAGGCTACTTTACATAGGCTACTTAAAATAAAAAGAAATTAAATAATACCCAGCTTGCTATCATGTAGTTCACAGCACTGCCTCAACCAAAAACAGTGGTCATCAAACTACTATGT
Source organism: Paralithodes platypus (assembly GCA_032716605.1). Classification (NCBI taxonomy): domain Eukaryota; kingdom Metazoa; phylum Arthropoda; class Malacostraca; order Decapoda; family Lithodidae; genus Paralithodes; species Paralithodes platypus. The sequence continues at coordinate 59,557,579 of CM064566.1, forward strand.
TACCAAAACCACTGCCCTAATTGTGTACATTTTTTTTTTTTTTTTTCTATGTGATTGAGGGAGGCAAAAGGCATAACTGCCTATAGCGAGTGCCTCCCCCATAGTTGAAAGAGTGACAGGGCCAAAATCAAGGGAAGTTCGAGCCAAAATGCCTGGACACACGGAGTTTGAAGCAATTTAAGTCATAGGAAGAGGGAAAGACTGATTCTGGGAGAGAGTTCCAGAGCTCAGCTGTTGAGTAGAAGAAAGTTTGAGAGTAACGTTTCACTCTTGGGTTGGAGAGTTGCACAGAGTAGGGGTGGGATTGAGTTGCAAGACGGGTACCACGTGCCCTACGTAAAGGAGGTGGTATGCACTGGGATAGCTCTGAGGAACACTGATTATTATAGTAGCAATAGAATAGCGAGAGAGATGCAACATTGCGGCGGAGAGAGAGAGAGTTGGTGAGTGGACCAGAGTTAATGATACGAAAGGCCTTCCTTTCAACTTTGTCTAGGAGAGCGGTGTGAGAGGAACCTCCCCACACATGTGAACAATACTCAATACTTCCTCCGTTCATTGTCTCTTAAAAAAAAAAAAAAAAAAAAATACAAGGACGCACTATGCCCCTGTGCAGGGGAAAAGAACCCCCTAAGGCGGTTGAGCACACCCAGCTTCTGGGAGGCTGCCTTAGCAAGACTGGTAATATGGTCCTTCCAAATGAGAGCAGAAGAAAAAGAGACACCAAGAATATTGAGAGAAGATTAAGGGTTGATTTTTGTATTGTTGAAGAATAAGGGATAGTCCGCTGGGAGATCCTGACGGGTAGATAGATGGAGAAATTGGGTTTTGGAAGCATTAAAGTTAACAAGGTTTTCTCTGCCCCAATTGGAAATAGTATTTAGATCAGAATTTAAGAGTTGTATGGCTTCATTACGTTTGTCGTTGAGGGATTGCTGGCTGGGGCGTTCTGAAAAACTAATGGAGTAGTGTAAGGTTGAGTCGTCTGCGTATGAATGGATGGGAATTAAGGTACAGTTAAGGAGATCATTTATAAAAATTAGAAAGAGAATAGGAGATAGGACAGAGCCCTGAGGAACACCGGAGTTTATAGGGTGAGGAAGTGAACAATGGCCGTCCACAACCGCAGCTATGGAACGGCCGGAAAGGAAATTAGAGACAAAGGCACAGATGGAGGGATAGAAACCGAAGGAGGGTAGTTTAGAAATTAAAGATTTATGCCAGACTCTATCGAAGGCTTTCGATATGTCTAGTGCAATAGAAAAAGTCTCACCGAAGTCCCGAAAGGAGGATGACAAAGAGTTAGTAAGATATGAAAGAAGATCACCAGTAGAGCGACCCTTAAGGAAGCCATACTGGCGATCTGAGAGCAGATTATGAGAAGAGAAATGCTTAAGAAATTTGGAAGCAAGAATAGTTTCAAAAACTTTAGAAAGACAAGAGATGAGAGCAATTGGACGATAGTTGGAGGGTTGAGAGCGGTCACCCTTCTTTGGGACAGGTTGAATGTGAGCAAACTTCCAGCATGAAGGGAAGACGTTAGAGGATAGACAGAGACGAAAGAGTTTGCCTAGGCAGGGAGTCAGCACGGAAGCACAGTTTTTGAGAACAACAGGAGGAACACCCTCCGGACCGTACGCCTTATTAGTGTTAAGCCCAGAGAGGGTAGAAAGTACATCTTTAGAAGAGATTAGGATATTAGGCATAAGTAAGAGAGAGGAGGGCGGAGAGGGAGGAATAGCACCGGAATCATCCAAGGTGGAGTTTCTAGCAAAAGTTTGAGCGAAGAGTTTAGCTTTGTCAGAGGAAGAAGTGATGGTTGTGCCATCAGAGTGGGAAAGGGGAGGGAAAGACGAGGAAGAGAAATTGTTGGAGAGGTTTTTGGCTAGATGCCAGAAAGCTTGGGAAGAGCAAGAGTTGGATAGTTCAGTGCATTTATTATTGATGAAAGAGTGTTTGGCAAGTCGAAGAACAGATTTGGCTTGATTCCGGGCAGAAACATAGGAAGAATGAGAGTCTTAAGTTTTAAGGCGTCGGTACCGTTTGAATGCTTCCTCCTTATTGCGGACAGCAGTAGAACAGGCGTGAGTAAACCAAGATTTTTTAGCATTAGTCTGAGAGAAAGAGAATGGAATGTATGCTTCCATGCCCGATAGGATTACCTCGGTAATGCGTTCAGCACTCTCTGAGGATCCTCGGCCACGGAAGCAGAAATCATTCCATGGGAAATCAAAGAAGTACTGCCGGAGAGCCTCCCAGTCGGCAGCGCCAAAGTGCCACAAGCACTTGCCTCACATCATTTAGCTTCCGGTACAGTATATTGCTACAGTACAGTATAGGAATACCTGTACTGTACTGCACTATGAGGTTCAGTACCGGTATGCTAATTCTGTAGAGTAGCAGACCTAAATACATTACTTAAGGTTAAATATAGAGCAACCTCCTCCAGTGTGCCTGAATCCTAGAGGTGTACACTATGCTGGGAGTTTGTAGCATTTTAATTATACTGTTCTCAGAAGTGTTAAGGCGCTGAATGAATTTATATGTTAGCTTTCTAATGAGTGATTGGTAACAGTGTAAGTTCATGTAGGCACATAGCGTACTTGTACTCTCACATTTTGAGAGCCCCAGAAACATTTTAATGATATTGTGATATGAGATACTTAGTCTATTTACTGTAATTTTCTTATAGTTCCACCATAGTTGTGCTGTGTACATTGATGAGCAGTAGGAGTTGAACAATGTTATTTTTGTATCTCATGTGCACATATGAAATTTTCTTAATATTGAATTTCCCTGCATGTAAAGTTGCCTTCTCTGACGACCCATATCCTCATCATCTGAGCCCCATCTTACACACATTTTTTGGTTAGCATACCAGAAAATAAGTATCCTAATAATATAGCTAGGCACTCCCCTGTTAAATAATTTTTCAAATAAGGTTTTGTGACACACCCTATCAAAAGCCTTACTTGCATCAAGAAAACAAGAGAAAATTGAGCTATTTAGCCTGTTGTATGAATCAATCACTTCTTTCAGCACATACAGTATAGCCTTGTACATCCACGACTCACTGATATGTACTGAATTCCTAAATAACAGTAATGAAGTGGTGGAAATACTGGGAGTTAAAATAGAATCCATAAATTTAGCAGTTATTGTAACATACAGGCCTCCGGACTCATCCCTAGAAGAATTCAAAACCCAGCTCAACAAAATAAAAACAGAAGTGAAAGCACTGGGGAACCCAACACCAAATATTATGTGGCTAGGAGACTTTAACCTACCAAACATTAAATGGAGACAAGTAGAAAACCAAGTAGTGGCAAATAACACCATGGAAGCAAATCCGAGAGAGCTTTTTACACTTTGCGACTATTTTAGTCTTAACCAGCATATTGCCAAACCCACACGGGAAAACAATATCTTAGACCTTGTCTTCACTAACAATGACTCTCTAGTACACAGCATAAACATATCGGACACAACATACTCAGATCATAAATTAATTGAGATCAAAACAACCTTAGCAAGTGTTCAGACAACCTCAGAATCGAGACCAAGAACCGGCCCTTTCAGTAAATTTAACTTCAATAACAAAAATATTAGGTGGGAAGAGGTAAATCAAGAAATGGAGGAAATAGACTGGGAAGATTTAATGAATAACCTGACACCTGCAGAATGTCTTGTCCTAATAACAGAAATCATGACCCAAATCTGTAGCCACCACATACCTGAAAGACAAACAAGATCGGGAAAGAAGGAAGCTGTACAGAAGAAGAAAATTACTCACACAACGACGCACACATCCAAATCTACAGGATAGGCAAAAGGCCAAAATAGATAGAAAAATTGTGGAAATCGAACATAGGCTAAGAATATCATATGAACTACAACATATGGAAGAGGAGAGGAAAGCTATTGCAGGTATAAAGGAAAATTCCAAGTACTTCTTTTCATATGCCAAACTAAAGGGTAAATCAGCATCAAACATCGGCCCACTAAGCAAAGGGGATGAGTCATTCACAGGTGACAAAAAGGAAATGAGCGAACTCTTACGCCGGCAGTATGAAATGGCCTTCAGTGAACCTGATGAAACAAAAGCCATCAGAGACCAAAATATATTTTTCATGGAAACCACCCCCACGGAAGCCCCCCAGATGCTGGATATTGATTTCGGTCCAAAAGACATAGAAGAGGCCATTTCCAACATGCCATCCCACTCGGCACCAGGCCCGGACTCATGGAATTCGATCCTAATGAAGAAATGTAAGGAAAACCTCTCAAAACCCCTGGCTATAATGTGGAGAAGGAGTCTAGATACTGGTGAAATACCAGATAGCTTAAAAAACGCAATAATTGCGCCACTGCATAAAGGAGGGAGTAAAGCACTACCAAAAAACTACCGCCCGGTAGCTCTAACCTCCCACATCATTAAAAAGTTTTCGAGCGAGTCCTGCGAAGCAAAATCTCAGCTTTCATGGAGGCAAATGAACTACACAACACCGGTCAACATGGGTTCAGAGTGGGAAGATCATGTCTCTCACAACTTTTGGAACATTATGACAAAATTCTTAAAGCGCTAGAAGAAAATAAAAACGTTGATGTCATCTACACCGATTTTGCTAAGGCATTTGATAAATGTGACCATGGTATAATAACCCACAAACTAAAAGCAAAAGGTATAACGGGGAAAATCGGACGGTGGATATATAATTTCCTCGTAAACCGGAAACAATCAGTAGCAGTAAACCAAGTCACATCTGAGCCTTCGGATGTAAAAAGCTCAGTGCCCCAAGGAACAGTGCTAGCACCCCTTCTGTTCCTCATTCTAATTTGCGACATAGATACCAACACAAGACACAGTACGGTGTTGTCTTTTGCGGATGACACAAAACTAAGCAAGATCGTAAACACACAAGAGGACACGGGCCAGCTGCAGGAAGACATAAATGTAGTGTTCCAGTGGACCAGGGAAAACAACATGCAATTCAATGAAGACAAATTCCAATTAATAAGGTACGGAGAAAATAATGGCGTTAAAGTGATCACAAACTACCTAACAGAATCTAACCACATAATAGAACGGAAAGACAGTGTGAAAGACCTTGGGGTGTTAATGTCTGAAAATATGTGTTTCAAAGAACATAACCAGGTCAAAGTTGCGGCTGCGAAACGTTTAACGGGTTGGATTCTGCGTACATTTAAAACACGCGGTGAATTACCTATGATAACGCTCTTCAAATCTCTAATTTAGTAATGGTTCTCTCCGTCAATGACGTGAGAGACTTATATATATAAGGGCTCCCCGGAGACCCCCGTGAGGGTCCCGGAGAAAGCATAACGCGACCCAAATATATAAAAAGTACATCCTAGGGTGAAACCCTTTACTTAGTTCCTAGGGAACGTCATTAAAAGAGGTAACCATTAGAAAAAGACAGAATTTTTTTATGAGTAAAGATTAGAAACTATGAATGTTGTCTTACTAAATCAACTAGTGCGCCATTATACAGTCCTTCCCTTGCACGCGTCCCCCAGCTGGTCACGCTGTGTTTATACGTCCTTCTTGTGGTCGCGTCCCGTGCGACAGGTTGGACTAAATTTGTGCTCTCAGGATGTGCTACTTTTCATCTTTAGACGTTTCCTGCTGCCTCTTCTGGGAAGTATATGTTACTATTATAGTAAGGAGGCGTCATAGATATGTATGTATATTGAACATTTCCAGAGAGCTGACGACTTCCACGGGACGCACCACATGCTACGACCATTATTATTATATGAATATTTTTATATTCTGTACAGTATTTCTATCTTTTTCCTCTTTATATTATTACATTATGTTATGTAAGTCAGGTTAGTTAGAATGCCTCTATTTCAGTTTTTAGGCTTCGTTAGTTTAGCTAGCGGACGCCAGTTTTAGGGATAGGCTAGGCCTTTGCCTTTTTCCATCAATGCTTTTATAAGCTCCGAAATTCAATATTCTTAATTCTAACTAGCCTATCCATTCTTATAATTTTTTCAATTAATCGTTGATGCTATTAATTTCAACTTTTCTTGCTGATAGCCTAACTTTTTCTCTGAACGTTCAACGTCGCGCTTCGATTGTTTAATGGCGATCTAGCGGCTATCACATTTTCTTCTATTTCTTATCGAAAATTCCAGATGCTTCGAATTTCATCCTTTTGATGTTTTCGTGACATTGAGCGTTTCTCTTTACATTTTAATAAGGTTTTTACGAAATATTTTCCTTTTGCACTGTATATAAACAATTTATTAGACTTTTATGTCATACGTCTTCATAGCTTGATCCTGGCAGTGAGGATGCCATTACCTGTGAAGACCCCAATTGTGTTAATGCTAGTCATCGAGAAGAGGTCAGCAAGCTGTACAATAATATTATATCTTGTCTTACTAAGGCTAGTGACATAGTATTTCACAAGCATAACAAAAATTACTCTTTTAACAAACCTGGGTGGAATGACCATGTTTCAGAACTATACCAGGCATCCCGAGATGCTCGTAGTGTATGGCTGGATCATAACAAACCGAGACAGGGACCCATTTTTGACATGTTCACCAGACTAAAGGCTAGATGCAAGTATGCAATCAGATATATAAAAAACAATGAAAATGTATTAAGAAGAGAAGCATTGGCCAAAAACTTTGCTAGCAAAGACACATTGGCCTTCTGGAAGGATATTGAAAAAATGCATAATAGCTGCACACCTCTACCCGTTAGTGTAGATGGGATCTCTGGTACTAATAACATAGCCAATCTTTGGAAAACACATTACCAAACTTTGTTTAACTCTGTTGGGCACCAAGGAAATACCATTGCTGCTACAACAGAGTGTAACAAAGAAGAAAAATATGACACAATTAAAGTTACAAGTGAAAAACTCAAGGCTGCAATAAGTAGGCTAGATGCTAACAAATCCTGTGGTTTTGATGGTATATATGCTGAACATTTGAAGTACTCCTCCACTCTCTTGGAGAAACTCAGCAGTTGCTTTACCAGCTTTCTAATCCATGGTTTCCTACCAGAATCTATGATGTCCGTTACCTTGATACCAGTAATTAAAGACAAGGCTGGCAAAATTACATCAAAAGACAACTATAGACCTATTGCCCTTGCCAGTATTGTAAGTAAGATACTAGAGTTAATCATTTTAGACAGATTCTCAGTGTATATCTCAACTAATAGTAATCAATTTGGTTTTAAAAAGAATCATGGTACGGACCAGTGCATCTACACTCTGAAGGAGCTAGTGGATGGGTACATCAAAATGAACAGCTCTATTTTTGCATGCTTTCTTGATGCTAGTAAGGCATTTGACAGAGTCTGCCACAATATCCTGTTTGATAAATTAGCAACAAGGGGAGTGCCATGCTATATACTGAGAATCTTGAAGTACTGGTACGCCAATCAAACATTTAATGTAAGATGGGGTAACATTATTTCGGATTCCTTTACAGTAACCAATGGAGTGAGACAGGGTAGTATTCTCTCACCTTACTTATTCAATGTATATATGGATGAATTAAGTGATAAATTGAATAAAGAGCAGATTGGATGTTATGGTGGGAATAAAATCATCAACCATCTCATGTATGCTGATGATCTGGTCATTATTGCACCGTCTTCTGCGGGTCTGAGCAAACTTCTTGATATATGTGAATCTTTTGGTAGTAAACATTGTGTTAAATTCAACCTACTGAAAAGTGCTGTTCTTATATTTAGATCAAAATTACAGTATAAAAGTAAACTGCCAAATTTCTCACTCAATAATCAAATTATTCAAGAAGTAAACAAAATAAAATACCTGGGACACATTATCTCAAACGATTGCTCAGATGATGCAGATATCGGCCGTCAGCGCAGACAGCTATATTTACGTGGTAACACCATCTTGAGAAAATTCCACATGTGTAATTGGGAAACTAAAGTCACTTTGTTCCGGACATATTGTTCCTCTATGTACACGGCCCATTTGTGGTGGAAGTATAAGAGAGCCAACCATAAATGGTCTGTGTACATCCTATCATAATATACTCAAGATGTTCATTGGTCTCTCTAAATATGAAAGCACTAGTATGGTGTGCACACTGTTGGATGTGCAGTGCTGTTGGGCTGTCATCAGGAGACTGGTGTACAGCTTTTCGCAGCGACTGCAATCCTCCAGTAACACGCTGATTGTAGCTCTTTGGTCTAGTGATCATATCTATGAATCCCGTATTATATCTCACTGGCAGAAGCTGCTGCACACATAGTATGTAATGTAATATATAGGTCTAATTGAACTATGAGCAATGATCTGTGCAATAGGTGTTAACCAACATTGAGCAATAGCCTTAGTTAGCTTATCTGTGTTATATTGTGACAAAATGTGATATGTGCTCTATTCTGTAAATAGGCCTACTGTATATTTTATTTTATTGTTTCTTTATTAATATATCTTTGTGTATAATTATTATCTGTGCTCTGACGAGAAGTGTATGTGATATGGACCATTAGGTCGTACTGTATTTATACTGTATCTATCTTATGTGTCTGGAATAAAGAATTATTATTATTATTATTATTATATTATAGTCTATGTACCTTCCAGGTTTTCTGTCTTGTTGCAGAGCGGATAAATGTTATTCTTTTATGATACTATTGCCTGTGATTATTTTTTTATACTTGCCACCGTAGCCTCCCTTTTCAATAACAAAATATGATTTTAAGCTACGAACCAACCTTCAGTTGGGCCCCTTTTTAGAGTCTCACTCCGTTCCTTTTTAGGTCGGTTAGTGTTAGACTGGGCTTAATTATATCTCCGGTCACTAGGAGATCCCCGTGTAGCCTACTATTTGAAGTCCGGGGGGTAGCAGAGTATAGGCGGAGGTTGGGGGCCTCATTTGTATATCTTTTATTTGTGCCTACTCTGCCGGAGTTCTCTAGTTTATATCTACGAGGCTCCGGGTATTTTTACCTACCATTTTGCTTTTACTACAAGGTGCTTTTGTCATACACCTCACCCCTTTCTTCCACTCGGAGTTTTTTCCGGTGGTACACTGTCATAGCCTTATCTCCGGGGCTCCAGAGTTAAGAACCTGTTCCCTCACCAGTTATTATTAACTCCGGTTCACAAACACCGAGTGCTACTATAGCTCCGAGTGCATTTATGTCAAAATTCATATTTTACTCCGGTTCACTACAGACAGTATCTCCGAGTACTCTAACCCTTAAAGAGAATACATACTCCGATTTCCATATACCGAGTTGTATACCACTCTAACTCCGGGTATTCAACAAAAGCGTCTTAACTCCGGTTCTCAAACACCGAGTTCTACCAACATATTTCCGAGTATCCCTTAGCGAGAACATATATCCGGTTCCTATATAACTTCTAACTCCGGGTATACAACAATAGTGACTTCACTCCGAGTCCCAGAAAACTCCGAGTATTCTAATATTGTCAATTAACTCCGGTTCCCAGACACCGAGTTCTGTCAACCAACTCCGGGGATTCAAACGATATTAACTTATTTCCGGTTCCAGACACCGAGTTATACCAATAGGCCTACCGAGTCCTACTAGCACACTCCAGGTAGGCCTATTCAATTATTATTCAAGTTGGCAGTCCTAGATGACGAAGTTCAAATTGGTAATTAATAGAATCACCTTCAAGAACTTTTTACAATACTTGTATATGCTTAGTATAGTACTAGAGATAACTCAATTTTAACAAAGTCCCGAGTAAAACTTCATTCACTCAGTATTACTGATAATGTTTATACTCATTCAGAGTGGGACAAAAGGTGCACTACACTTTCCAATCCTAAATTATGGTACAAGGTTGTAGGATTATTCCTACCCTTTATTAAGAACAGTATTTCAATACCATAGTTACCCTGTTCATTCATGCATAGCCATATAGGTTAGGAGGATTAATAATTAAGCCGTCCGGCTGGCTTAGTTGATAGCGTGCCTGATAACCATCTGGCAGGTCTCGCGTTTCAATCCCCTCTCAGATTGAAAAGTTTTCAGGGATATAGCTGTCGGTTACCATCTCCCCACAAGCAAGGGGGATGGGTAATAGTCAATGGTAGACTAAAGAAAGCCAAGCGCTGGTGAATCCTCGAAGGAGGAGAACGGGCGCTATATAAGTAACCTGACGATTTTTATTGTTATTATAATTATTAACTTTTATTCCCAAACAAAGGCGGTACAAAATTAAGAGATATTGTCTCTCTTTCCTTAGGCCAAGTATATACTGTACATGGACACGGTTAACCGGTTGGTTCTCATCCATTAGGCCAAGTATATACTGTACATGGACACGGTTAACCGGTTGGTTCTCATCCATTAGGCCAAGTATATACTGTACATGGACACGGTTAACCGGTTGGTTCTCATCCATTAGGCCAAGTATATACTGTACATGGACATGGTTAACCGGTTGGTTCTCATCCATTAGGCCAAGTATATACTGTACATGGACACGGTTAACCGGTTGGTTCTCATCCATTAGGCCAAGTATATACTGTACATGGACACGGTTAACCGGTTGGTTCTCATCCATTAGGCCAAGTATATACTGTACATGGACATGGTTAACCGGTTGGTTCTCATCCATTAGGCCAAGTATATACTGTACATGGACACGGTTAACCGGTTGGTTCTCATCCATTAGGCCAAGTATATACTGTACATGGACACGGTTAACCGGTTGGTTCTCATCCATTAGGCCAAGTATATACTGTACATGGACACGGTTAACCGGTTGGTTCTCATCCATTAGGCCAAGTATATACTGTACATGGACACGGTTAACCGGTTGGTTCTCATCCATTAGGCCAAGTATATACTGTACATGGACACGGTTAACCGGTTGGTTCTCATCCATTAGGCCAAGTATATACTGTACATGGACACGGTTAACCGGTTGGTTCTCATCCATTCGTTTTACACAGATTTTACTGTTTTACCTACTATTAGTAGATAAAAAAAAAAAAAAAAAAATTGATTTACAAAGAATCCCACATTATCACTCCTTCAATAAAGGATACTATGATATTGTCGTTCACGTATAACTACTAGTAGTAAATCAATAATTTTGATTCACAAAGATTCCCAAGTTACCACTCCTCCAATAAGGATACTATGGTATAATCAGTATCATTCAAGGCTAACGCTTGACTACTCAACTCGACAATAAACATTTCATATTTTAGGCTCCGAACCAACTCTCGAGTTGGTCAAGGACCCCAATGGAAATACGCCTAACGGCCTTATTGGGCTATACTTAGTTGGAATTATGCAAAGCTGGTACATGTCATATTTGTAACACACTATGTGGTACCAACTCGGTAAATTGCTAACTGAATAAATAATACTATTATTATTAATGATTCATTGAACCTCCCTCCGGTCCCACTTTGGGTTGGCGAGTGTCAGGGTCTGGGGCTCTTTTACATATCTTCGATCACTAGAAGACCACCACATTCTCTCTGAGTCAGGGTTTTAGCAGAGTAGGCTGAGAGAGGGACCCTCTTAGATATTTATAACATTGCCTTCTCTGCCGGAGTTCCACAAGTCTCATACTAGAGTTCTCCAATTAGATATTTTTCTCTATCATTTATTACGGAATAGGTTTTGTTCACTCTATTTCCGTCCGAATCTTGAGTCCTCCATACCAGTCCGAGAAGACTATTAGGTACTTAGTAAATTTTACCCCCGCACCTATTAAACAACACAGAGTTATTCCGTCAGTCATTACCAAGTAATTTCTTTACCCCGAGTCCTCATACTCTACAAAGGACAACACTGGGAATTAATTTTCCGTCTAGTAATTCCCAAGTAATATTTTCCCCAAGTCCCCACTATAGCAGAGGTCACTTCTTTAGGGTCTACTTAACCAGTATAGTAATGATTCATTAGCTGGTTTTCCTTACGCCTCAGCACAACATGCTAGAGTTCTGGGTATCCCTAGCACCAACCATTCCTTTTAATAAATTGTTCGACTAGGGTCTGTTTTTAAAAACCTGACAGAACCGATACAGTCAATTGCTATCTTACCTTTACACAACTGGTTGTTCCGGTCCCACTTTGGGTCGGCTAACACTTAGTCCGGAGCTCTAATAATGACACCTCCAGTCAGTAGGAATTCCCCGCGTTCTCTATGAGTCCGGGTTGCAGAGGAAGGGAGTCTCTTGAATAACTATTCATTGCCTACTCCGCCGGAGTTTCACATTCACATACCAGAATTCTCCAGGTAGATAATTTTATCTATCCTTTATTACAGAATAACTTTCACGGGGCTCAATCAACCATTTCCCCATACACCTCTTAATCACACAGGGTTAATTTATTAGTGGCCCCTCCATCATTTACGATTATGCCTATTACATAAGGCTACCTCTTCAAACGCTCATAAGCGTAGTTTGAATCTACCGCCGCAGAGCTCAGAGGAACCTTCATCATAAGCACACGCAAAATCACTCATGGTTCGTCTTTATGATTGGGTTCTCACTACGAAAAAAATTGTAACAAATAAAAAATAAAAATAAAATAAGAATAACTATTCATAAGCTTTCCATATTCCGTGGATGTACTTCTGTGGATTCTTGGACCAGACGCTGACTAGTGCATTGTTCCGCCTTCCTTGCTCTGCGTTCACCCCACCCGGACGTGTCCCCCACAGTGCTCCGCTTTGATTCCGCATTCTTGCGTCCCTAGTGAGTTTTTTCTCATTTGTTTACTCTGGGATGTCTTGAGTAAGGTTAGGATTAGCTTAGCAGGGGTGTCATGGGTGGTTTTCTCGCAGAACAAGTGTATTTTGGGTCGTTTGTTGGGGGCGTCTATTTCGGACGGACCCTCGTGGCCGAGTTGAGGACGCTCTGAAACTGTTTTTCGTGTTTAGCCATCTTTAGTCCTAGCTTGTTAGGAGGCTTTAACTATGCGATGTCGGGCTTCTAGCTATCTTTCAGATGGAGTAGCCTATTTTGTTTTATACTGACGTTCCGGGTGTATTTTCTTCACGTAGTGGAGTTCTTTCTGGGTCCCGAGTCAGTGTTACCCTTACCCGGGTTTTTTTCTACGATGTTGATGTGGCGGCTGTTCCAGTTTTGGTGGGATGGAGTGCTTTTCAATTGTTTCGACGTCATTAAGTGTTTTTTCCGTTTTCACCAGGCCTAGCCAGCCACTCGTAGTTTTTTCACATATGCAAGTGTTTTCATTGTTTATTATGATAAAAATGTATTCATGTGTCATGTGTGTCCTGGATTAGTTGTGATTGGCTGATCCAGGAACTTCGGACTGTGTGTCTGATTATGTTTATCAGTTTGCGTTCTGATTGGTGTAGGTTGCCTTTCCGGCAGTTTTTCTCGATTGCTCCGAGAAAGCCGTTTTGTTTACCGGGTTTTAGTCAAGTTGGTTAAAATCGGTAGTTACCCCGGCGAGTTTGGTAGCTTGAGGGCTCATCAGAAACTGCGTTCTCTGTGGTCGAGCCTGAGATCAGGCTTCCTGTGTTTTTTCCCGGCGAGGTGGGCCCCACACATTTATCTAGGTGATCATGCTGACACCTGTTGGATATGGTTTTCTCGGCTTTTCAAAGCCATTGAAACTTTGCTGTTTGTTTGTTTGGTCTTTCCCTCCCGGCGACCTTTTTACAAAGAGGTCTGGGGCAGGTACAATTGGTTTGACATTTAATATGAAACCCGACGGTTGTACCTTCGGGTGGTTATTTTAACGGATTTGCAATTCGCTATGGTTTGCCAAACAATTGATTGATACAATAGGGTATCACGGCCTTCAAGACGGCGATCTATGAGGGCTTCTGGGAGAAGTCGGATTAGAGATTAAGATAGGCTTAGACTTTTTATGGGATAAAAAGATGCCTGAATCTTACTAGTGTTTCAAGTGTAAAGGGATACTTGAAAGACTTCATCATTAATAAAGATATGCTTCATCTTTATGAAGATTCAGAAGATATGCTTAAATCTTTTGGACAGGTAAAGATATGCTGAAATCTTTAATATGAAACTAAAGGAAAACGAAAAGTAGTGGTTGAGGGCTACGGTTCGTTGACCAGCGGTTTTGTGACACATGTTTTTGAAATATTTTGGGGTAACCTTATGAGCATTAATTCCTGGAAATTTTCTCTTTCCAGGACGGAGTACCGGCGTGGCGCCAGATGACCAGGTAGATCCCGGGGGTGGGGTAGATTTCACCAGTCTCTGTCATGTCGGCACTAGAACCTCTCATTGCTTTATGTTCAACGCCGTTATGCTCAGGTATCCCTCTTTTTGCACACAAGCTTTGCATTAAATGTGTTAAATGCCTCGATCGGTCACGGGGGATATGGGTGACAAAGAATTGCACTATTTGTAACCTCTTAAGTGTTAAAGTTCTAATTCAAAAGGATAATACTGCGGCGGTGGCTTTGCAAGAAGTGAAACAACTTCTCGCTACTTATTCAACGAATGTAGCACATAAAGCATTGCAATGTGATAACCCTGAGCTTTGGAAGCTTTTAATTATCAAACATGCCCCCCCAAAGTGTAAGAGCCTCAGATTTAGAAGTATCTTCCAGAAACTATAAACCTCTAGGGTGCTCGGGTGAGGGCTTCCAATTGGAGAGTATACCAAGCTCGCAAGCGAGTAACAGCCACAGCCAAGGTGTATGGCGATACTCACAGCCCTGGCAGGACAGCACACATCCTTTTGTGACTCAAGTAGTGGCTGACGTCCACCGGGATGCCGATGTACCATCTTCTATCCCAGATTTAACATGGCGGCATGTGGAGGTCCCGGCTTCGGCGGGATCTTCCCATGATAGGCCAGACTTAAGGGATGAAGAACAGCGTTCTCTGGTCTCAGAGATGGAAGTTGAAGAGTCAGGTCACCATCTAGACGACTCTCAGGGTACTGGCGAATCTCCAAGGAGTTCGTCATCTGCTAGGTATGTAACTACAGAAGAGATTGATGGATTACTATTAAATGCACTTAATAAGTTCTTTGGCCCTACGCCGGAAACTCCTACAGTTGGTATGGGAGCTCCCGCGACGTCAACGAATGTGCGACCTCTGGCTACATCCATTGCTTTAGCTAAAATACCTAACCCTCCTCTTGGGTCAGATCCAATTTCCAATGTGCCAGGCACAGCAGCTCTCACTACTTCCAATGTGCAAGTCATATCAGACATAACTCCACCCCCCCCCCCCCTTTAGACAAGGCACCAGTCAAAAAAGGAGCTATGCCTCTTTTATACGGGCCTGATGAGTCATGGGTAGCAATGTTACCAACTAAGCCAGAGGCAGAACAAGCTACTATTTCGGGGGAGCTCCCTGTACCACATGAGTGGGTAATCCAAGGCAATAAGTCTAGAAAACTCAGAGCATTGGATAGTCAAGGAAATGTTTTAGATGTTCATATTATGGCCATTCCAAGTTATTATAACCATGATTTTTTTGTGTATGCATCAACACCAGCCCTACCCCCTGCCTCAGCTTCAAAGCTATTTTCTGACTGGACTAAGAATGATGGCTTTAACGACATCAAGGCACTTTCTGCTTTGACGCCGGAGTTGGATATGCTTCCGATCACAGACTCAGCCTCTAATCCAGTCTTGCAGGTGGAGCAGTTGGGTACGTGGGACCTTGGGTGGAATGGGAAACAGAGGCTCAAAATTTTGCCACTACTTTCACTTCATCATCTTCTCACCAAATCCCTCAAGAAAACCATACTTGGTTCTCTCTTCCGGTTTTTAGTGCCGGAGGAGTCCCCTCTGCTTTGTTTGATTTCTTGGCTGCCCCTAAAATCAATTTGTGCGAATTAAAAGATCCTTTTAGCACGCCTTTCCCAGCTCACCTAGACCACGAGTTTAGGTTAAGAGGAAAAGCATTTAGACTGTTTTCGCAATATATTGTTACCCAGCAAGTAACAAAGTCTATGTTACGCTCTTCTCAGGCGATCGAAGCTGCGGAAGTCAGGAAGGCCATTGAACTTTCCCGGCGCTTGCTTCTCCAAACTTCCATTCAGTCTTTAGGAGATATTCGGACAGCCTTATTAGAGGCAGTTCGAGCAAGGCAGGATCTGAGGATGTTCTTAGTGAAGAAACTTCCTGACCGTATTGCAAGCCAAGTAGTTCTGTCTCCAGTTCTAACTCCTTCTTTGATTTCCTCAGCAGTTTGGAAGACTGTTTTCAATATGGCACAAGCATTCAAACAAACTCCCTCTCAACCTAAGAAGCCTACCTTCACTTTCCCTAAGCCCAAACCAGTTTCGAAAGCTCAAGCTAGTGGGTCTAAGCCTTTTCATCAGCCAAAGTCCCCTTCCACCCAGGGTCAGGCTCAGTTCAGGTATCAGCAGGGTAAATTCTCAGGTAAAGGCCACAGGTTTCACCAACGACCAGGTCAGGGCCCACCTCCAGCCAAACCCGGCCAGTCGTCCAAGGGTACACCACCACCAGCAATAAACTAAGGTCTCTCTCACTCCCGGGGCCAGTCAAAGGCGTGTTGGAACAGAGGGTGGTCCAGCCGGCGAACTCCAGTCTGCTAACTGGGTCATTCCGGGCGTGTCATCAAGCATGGCCATTAAGAACATGGGCGAGGACTGTGGTAAGCAAAGGCATCACTTGGCAGTGGCTCCGGCGACCTCGCTTACGTCAGCCGACAAAGGCCAATCATGTTTCTTTAGAGGTGGAGTCACTAGTTCAGGAGATGATTACCAAGAGTGTCATTATCCCAGTCCCCCTGACTTACCCGGTGTTTACATCCAAACTATTTCTAGTACCAAAAAAGGGACAGTATTCAGATGAGACCGGTCGTAGACCTGTCCTATTTGAATCTCCACATTCACAACGTGTCCTTCAGGATGCTGACAGTGAATCAAATCAGGCTAACACTTCCGCCGGGAGGGTGGATGTGTTCATTAGACCTGACAGACGCGTATTGGCACGTCCAGGTAAACAAGAGATTTAAAAAAAAATCTGGCATTAAGAATAATGCATCAGACTTATGTCTTTCAAAGGATGCCGTTTGGATTGAACCTAGCGCCACGCATATTCACAAAATTAGTCCGGCAAGCCCTGATGCCCATTTTAGAACAGGGGATCAGGATCTTGTGGTATCTGGACGATTGGCTGGTGGTGGCAGAGACAGAAAAGTTATGCAACAGTCATGTCAACATTACGTTAAACCATGTCAAATCTCTAGGATTCAAGGTCAACTTAGTAAAGTCAAAACTTTGTTCCCTCACGAGTAATTTAGTGGATAGGGCTGGTCTGGGACACAGCATCTCTCACTCTGAGTCAGAGTGTGGACAATCGAAACAGATTTCGCAAAACACTGTTTATGTTTCTCCACAGTCTGACTACGACACGGAGACTCTGGGAATCTCTAGTCGGTTCTCTCAACCGGGTTCAACTAACTGTGAAGTTGGGCCGGTTGAAAGTCAAACGTTTAATCTTGGAGGGCAACAAATATATCCCACTATTACCGGCGGGAACATTATGGCCTATCCCAACATTAATACACAGCTTACTAGCGGTCTGGGCGAAGAGGGAAATGTTGCACTCAGTCATGTCATGGACCTCTCCTCCGCCGACGGTATGGGTGGACACGGATGCGTCAGGGACGATAGGTTGGGGCTTTCAGTCAAACCTCGGGCATCAGGGTCAAGGGCTTTGGTCCCATTCAGAAACCTAGAGACCTCGCTGACTTTTGCATTGTGGACATTCAGGAGGCCAAGTGGCTAACGCCGTATGGTAGAAACGTGACAGATAAATTTATGAATCAGTACACACATTCTACCAAGAGGCAATATTAATCTCATTGGCAGTCCTTTACTTCTTGGATAGTTAGAACAGAACAGACAGTACCTTCGGTGGCATTAGTTTTTAATTATTTAAACTATTTGTTTGAACAGAAACGTCTATCTGTAGTGACTCTAAAACATCACTTAACAGCTATCAGGGTGCCATTCTTTGACCTTACAGGTCTAACCATACCACAAGCGGAAGAAACAGGTTTCATGAGAGTATGCTTCAAACTCCGCCCACCTCCCCGTCAGCTCATGCCTACCTGGTCTCTTGACAAAGCGTTATCTTTGCTTCATTCCCGTCTGTATCAGAATACGGCAGATTTTGAATTGCTATTAAAAAAGGCTGTGTTCCTTATGGCTTTGGCAACTGGTAACAGGGTGTCTGAGCTGGCGGCAATGAGCAACACCTCTAATTGCATAAGGTTTGGTAGACTAAATGATTGCATTCATTTTGCACCTTCCCCAGGGTTCATCGCCAAGAATGAACATAGTGAACATGTTTTCTCAGAGTTCACGGTACCGGCGTTGAAATGGGGTAAAGTGCACCATAATTTGTGTCCTGTACAAGCTTTAACCAAATATATGAGAGTGGCACCTCTTAACCAACAAGGTGCTTTATGGGTATCGAGTACAGGTACAAGATTAATGAAACGTAAAATGGCTTCTCTACTAGTAGAAGTCATTAAAGAGAGTAATCCCGGCGTAGTGGGTAGGGCCCACGATTTACGCAAATGGGCAGTATCTTTACGTTTTCTAAAAAAAAAATCTGTTGAAGGCATAGCTACTACTCAACTATGGGCTTCAAATCATACGTTTTTGACTCGATACCTGTCGGTAGCACTAGACAAACCATCAATGCCATGTGTAGCTTTACGGCAAAGGGTCTAGATGGGTCTCTAAGTCACTAATTGTTTAGGTTAAGAAGGAGGGGGGGGGGGGGGGGTGCAGTCAGTGAAACATAAGACACCCTAGACCCCGCCGGAGGATATGTACAGAGTATACGAGCTGTGATACAATGTATAAGTGTTGTGATTAAAATTTCTCTGTAGTAATGACTACGGGAAATGTTATTGAGGTACAATGGATGTAGTACAACAATTGTTTCTTTAAGTGGGATACACTGTTGAAGCAATTTAATTTTAAGAGTTCTCGGTAGTTGCAACTACGAGTAGCATTTTAGTAAGTACATCTGCGATAGTACAAGAATTTATTCTATTTTGTGTCTAATTTTAAGGAATATACACATTAGAATAATGGGGTTTATATGTGCACATGTAAACATAAAGTTTTATTTTTCACCACTTAATTTAAGTGGGGTGCCTTTAACTTTCAGATCTGTGAACAGATTCTCATAGTTACCTTTTTTCCTCAAGCAGGCTTCTTTAAGCACGCCCCTGCTTGTACCCCTTTTTATATGTTGTATAAAGTTTATACATAAATATATAATTTTTACAAAGTAAGAATACTATGTGGTTGTTTGATTATCTGCCTATTCTATTTGCAATGGTTATGATATGATTACGAATGTCCCCCTCCAGTCTTAGATATCAGGCATAATCGTCAATGATGGAGGGGCCACTAATAAATTATAGGATTGACTCCTGCAAGGAGATAAAGAAAACCTAATATTTAGTAGTGGCCCCGTAATCATTGACGACTGGGGCCCTCCCGACCATCCCCTTCCCATTTGTTGATGTATTAAGGATTTTGGTATACTTGATATGTCAGTGAAGGCGGAACAATGCGCTAGTCAGCGTCTGGTCCAAGAATCCACAGAAGTACATCCACGGAATATGGAAAGCTTATGTGTTATGCCCTGTTTTTCTACAGGATTAACTTGGGTAATGTGAGTTCTAACTGACTGGGTATAGAAGGCTGCATGCACAAAACAAGGTAAGAGGAATAGAGAACACAAAATAAACACACGGTAACAAGACACACGATCACGTTTATTGATATACATACTTCTGAATACTCGTGCAAGACAAATGATAGAATTGAACAAAACTAGCATAAGTGGACCTGGATGGAGCCTAGTCTCCCACTTCCAACGTTCAGGTATTAATCTTCTGATCACTGGCTTTATTCACAAGTTTATATACTGGAGACCATCAATGTTACTTATAGATTCAAATTCACTGTTAGATTTATTACTGGTAGCTCTGATGCACAAGTAGTAGTTCACAGACTAGATTAGACACGCATATTTTAGGGCACGGGAATTCTAGTAACCTCAGGGGGGTACTGATCTAAGTTTTATATTCTTATAGCAGAAACACGTAGAACGCAAATCAGTGGGCGAACATTAGACATCACTAGGGTTTCACTTCTATGTAATAATATCTGGATATATGGGTAATTACGAGAGTTAATATCGCCTGTTAATTAATAAACACTGATACGCTTAGCACTTCCCAATGGAATGGTTATATGTGAATTATACCGGGGCAAAGATATAGCCACTTCATAGAAATAATAATAAGTCAGTCTCTAAATAGCACTGTAACACTGTAGTACTGATAGAGTGAATCTTGAGTAGTATTTGATTGGTCTGGTCCTGGTTATCTTGCGTCCGTGATGTTGGGGGCTAACGACTGGTTCCGCGGCCGTCCAGGTGGTCCATATGTAGGAAGTTCTCAAGACGGATCTCTTGGCGATCGTTGCTGGCTACACGCTTATATACCCACTGGTTTGTGAAGGTTATAAGGTGCACGTAGATTTCTTGTACGTGGACAGATGCTTCTATCTCAATCTGCCACGGAGTCTGCCGGCTCTGGAACTCAATTCTCAGGAACAACACAAGGGCAGAGCTAGAGGTCAACTTAAGGGGGCCAGCCACTGGTTGGTGTCTATCTTTCAACTGATTTTACTGGGGGCTGGAGCTTGATTTATAGGGGCAGTTTTGGACCCTGTAGGCCATAGGGATCTCGAGTTTTGATGGACTTATTGAGCTTTCAATGGATACGGGAACTAGGTAAGGGGGTGATTACTGTTGTGGCACATGGCGGTATGGAGCCTTCATAATGTGATATAACTGAGCCTTAGTAAGAGGTACTATTTTGGCTGTATTGGAAGTATTCAGGGGAGAGAGACTGGATCTACTTTGCGAGGAGGTTTGGGACAGCTGTGACAGGGGCGTCTCTCTTAGATTGCTCAGTCTTCATTCTATGGTATAGCTGAGGTGCTAATTTGGTTATTGGAGTGTGCAAGAAAGGTTAATGGGTTATTGGGGGTTAATAGAGGTTAGTAAAGGTGTTAGTCATACATGGTTAGTTCATTGATAGGCAGAATTCTTGTGCTACCTGGCAATGACCCGGAAGTCAAAACAGGGGTCAGGTATACCTCCGCAGGGGTCGGGGTCTCCCTCCTCGGGTGGGTAAAAAGGGGAGGTGCGCGCCCTCTCTCTGTGATGGTCGTCCGCCGGCTGTGGCTGGGGGCTTGCCATATTACAAGTGTTTGTAATAACCCTCTGTTTATGAGACAGATGTGGGTGTTCGTAATACCAAAACCGAAGGTGCCTTGACCAGCTGGTTTAATTGGTTGGGTTGTTAATTGCATGGTTTGTTGGATGTGGTGGAGACTGGGTTGCTAACTCTGCCACATTTATCTGGAAGTATAGCAATAGAAGTTAGTCACTGGCGAGGCGGCTAGCCTCGCACTGACGATCATTTGGTACAGGGTTGTGAATGGGTTGTGAGGGAATAGATGGCATGCAAAGGGTTAGTAAAGTTCTAATGGTGTTCCTTTCTACTGGGGGAAGGTAGGCTGGATAGGAGTGTATCTACAAAAGGTTTGAGAATGTTAGTAACGGAAAAGTTAAGAATATTAAGGGGTGATGCTGGAGAGGCTAGGTCGGAAGGGAGTTGAGGAGCGTGGGGGGATTAACGAGAGGGAGAGGGTTAAGGAGGGTTACGTGGAAGTTTGACCCTAAGGTCTCTGGGCGTAGGGGTGGCATTAGGCTACAGTTGGTATCGTAGCCTGGGGGTTAATGACAGGGAGGGTACGTTAGCCAAACGCTACCGGGGGATGAGCAATAAGTGGTGGTATATGAGTTTGGAAATGATACAATCATGTGGACTGTGGGCTGTGGGGAAGAGGAGGTTTACTGTAGGTGTGTGCTTGACTGTGGATAAAAGTAGAGAAAAACATGGTGTATTATTACTCGTCAATACGAGGGGTTATGGACACTATTATTTAACACAGTTTCTTGCTGATCTAGTTGTCCCTGGGAACTGCGTTTTCTATGAAATATATACCAAAGAAAGCGGCAGTTCGTAGGGGTAGCTTCGTTATTGTTTCGTGGTAGATATGCGTCGAGACAATGGTAACAGAGGGTGGTGTATACAATCTCTGGTTGGGATAAGAATTAGAGGTACTGCATGGTGGCTAACTTCTGCAGTCATTTCTGTCTAGGTCTTACAGGAATAAGGGTTATACATACACTGGTGTACCTGTGGGTATCATAGTTTCTTATCAATTAGGACATGGGGTTTTAACAGATTACTTCTCAGATGGAAGAACATACATAGATTTATGGGGGCGGTTGGTCTTCAGAAACTTAGTCTGGCAAGACAAGGTATTTTAGGGGGTTAACATATTACTTCTCGGATGGAAGAACATACATAGATTTATGGGGGCGGTTGGTCTTCAGAAACTTAGTCTGGCAAGACAGGGGGTTAACATATTACTTCTTGGATGGAAAAACATACATAGATTTAGGCC
This sequence comes from Paralithodes platypus, assembly GCA_032716605.1. Taxonomy (NCBI): domain Eukaryota; kingdom Metazoa; phylum Arthropoda; class Malacostraca; order Decapoda; family Lithodidae; genus Paralithodes; species Paralithodes platypus. The sequence continues at coordinate 59,580,110 of CM064566.1, forward strand.
TGTCTGAACTGGTTGGCATTGGCTCAACCTAGGGGCAGGGCATGGGTGTATTAATTTAAGGTGTATTCATGTTCATCATCATGTAGGTAGAGGTGTAGGACACGATGGGTAGTGTATACGCGAGGTGGGGGAAGGGTCAGTGGTTAGAAGGGATAGGCAGGTGTGGTTTGGAGCTGCTTAGCCCTGCGGGCTTCGGCCTGTCTTAACTGGTTGGCTTGGTCACCTGGTCTTTTCGTTCTGTGGGCCTTTCTTTTGGGTGCTTCTGTTCCCGTTTCCTGGTGGTGTTCGCTCGTGGCTTCCGTGGTGGGCTTCTCGTTCTGGGGCATTTTACTTCCCTCTCCTTCGTTGTAGGCTCGTCCTCGAGCCTCAAGGGTGAAGTAAAAAGAAGCATAGTCATGGTGGGTCATTTTGAGGGTATTTAGAAGGTCCCACCAAGCAAGAGAGCGAGGGTCAGGTTTCTTTTGCAGGTCTATGTAGACCTGTAGGAATGTGTCCTCGGTGTTGTGGAGGGCGGTTGCCCGGGCTTGATGTGGGCGCTGTAGACGGGCTAAGCGTCCTGTGGACGTTTTTACTTTAACCTTTCTTATGAACGGTGTGTATTCTTCCTCCGTGGGGGTAGGGACGGGGGTGACGAATGGTGTGGATTTGTTCATGGTGGAGGTCATGTATCGAGTGATGTGTGTGGGACTGACAGGAGGCCTCTTCAGTGTGGTGAAGGGGTTAATAACTGAAGGGGAGGGGCTAACGCGTGAAAACGGAGCTGGGGGTGAAGGGGGGATATGAGTCTGGGGTTTTAGGGGTTTTCTTGGGTGGTGTTGCAGGCTGGGAAAATATATGGAGGCAATGTGCAATATTGGTTTAGGGAAGGTGTGTGATGGAGGTGTGTGAGAAAGAGGGGGTGTGTGTGTTGTGTGGCTTGGGTCTTTAGTGTAAGAACGGGGTGTTGTTTTTACATAACTGTCTTCAAATCTGATGGGTCTGTTGATGATTCTACCTTTGGAGGTTCTGGTGGGAAGGTAGATGTTTGTAGTGGGACTTGAGTCGCTCGACGATGTTTTATATTGAGGGGAAGAACGCTTTACAGGTGGAGGGCATTTAGGGGGGGTGAGGTAGGGGGTTATTTGAGAGGTAGATGCGTGTGGAGGTTTTTGTCGAGTGAGGGTGGTAGGCGGAATGGGAGAGGATTGGGTGGGGGTATGTATGGGGGTTCTCTCAGGGGCGACTTTGTGGGGGGATTCAAGTGGAGGTCGGGTACGTCAGTTTGGAGGGGCTTTAGTTAGGAGTTAGTTGTGTGTTAAACGTGGTGTGTGAGGAGGGGTTGGTCGTTGGCATAGGGTACTTTTTAGGGGTTGATTGGTTGGGGGTTTGATGAGATGATGAGGTTGGTTGATGCGTGGGTGGGGTCGCAGGGATAGTGGAGGGGAAAGGGGTGGATGCGGGGAGGGCTAGACGGGGGGGTAGGGAGTGGCGGTTTAATTGGGAGGGTTGGGGGTAGGAAAATGTGTTGGGTGTGTTCTTTGGTGGGGTTGGTGATTTGATGGTGGTGGAAATAGGCGGTTTTGTGGGAGTTCGGTGGGGGGTTCTAGCAGGTCATTCGGGGTGATGAGGTGGGGGTTGAGAGGGGATGAGGTTGAAGGGGAAGGGATGTTCTTTCGTGGGAGGGTGGGGGTGGTTATTTTTGGAATATAATTAGAGGGGTTATGGTGTTTACTTGTGATTATTCGTCTTCTTTCCCTTTGTGGAGGAGAATTCGACGAAGAAGAAGAGGAGGAGGAGGATAGTGGTCTGGCAGCCCTACGGAACTTGGTTAGCAGGGTGTGTTTTCTGGAGGTTTTAAAAGATTTTAGTCGTGGGCGTAAGTTGTAGCGTGAGGTTACTGAGGTAGATTGTGTGGTGCATTTGGGTGTGTACTTGGTTTTAGGTGGGGGTGGTGGTTTTCTTACTGTGGTGCCTGGTGGAGGTACGTCAGGGCTAGACGGGAGGGTTTCCATTGTGGTCGGGGTTATGGGTGGAGGTTTTCGTACTTGGATAAGTTGGGGAGGTACTTGACTATCAGAAGTGAAGGAATGGGTCATGGTGGAGGAAGGTGTGATAGTGGGGGCTTGGGGTTTGTGGAGGTTAGTTTGGGGGATATGTTGAGGAATGATCGGCCGGTTCGGTGCTGGAGGGTTTAGGCCCTTAGGGGTTTGTAGGGGAACATTCATAGCCTGAGTGGGAGGGGTAGTAGGGGTGTTCAATTCAGGGTAGGACGTGTGGGGTGGGGTAATTTCTTGTGGTTTTAGAGGTTTAAAAGCTCGGACGAATCTAGTTCGGAACGTGCGAGTCACGCCGTGATAATCAATGGTGACTTGATAGGCATTTAGGACTTGTATGATGGTGTAGGGGCCGACATAGCGAGGGCCTAATTTGTTGGTGACAGGGAGGTTGGCTACCATTACGGTGTCATGGATGGCGAAAGGGTTTTTATCATCGGGGTTATCAGTTTTGGTGTCTTGACAGGTTTGGGCGGTATGGAGGGTGTTTTGCAGATGTTGCAATGGGTCAATTGTGGAGGTGTTGGAGGGGAGGTGAGCGTGATGGTGGAACGGCAGTAACAGGGGGGGTACGCCGTAAACACGCTCATGAGGGGAAATACCGTCTTCTCGGGGACAGGTGTTCATGCCCCATTGTATCATCTTATCTGTGGTGGCCAGTCCGAGGTGTTAAGAGCAATCATTTTGGTACATAACTGGTTGTTGATGGTGCGATGGCTGCGTTCGCATATAGCATTTCCTTGAGGCCAGTACGGGGATGAGTGTTTGATCTTAATACTGTACCGCATTGTTGGGTGAACTGGTGCCAAACGTGTCCACTAAATTCGGGGGCATTGTCGGATAGAAGAGCAAGGGGAAGGCCGAATATAGGGAACACTTCTGTGGCAAGCAGTGTGGCGACGGTGGTGGCTGTGTGGTCTTTAACTGGGCAGGCTATTAAAAATTTTGAATATACGTCAACAAATGTGACGATATAGCGGTTGCCAGCGTAAGAAGGAAACAGGCCCATGATGTCGAGGGATAGGACTTGGAACGGTTTGTTGGTAGAAATGGTACCAGCTGGGCCTGGGGTGCGTGATCTGTCCTTCCCCAATAAACAAGGTTAGCAGGATTCTGTCATGCGTTGTGCAATCTTGGAGGGGTTGGGGGTCCAGTACTGATCCACGAAGATTTTGAACATCTTCTTTTGTCCAAGGTGTATGCCGTTTCCCTCGTGGATGGCAATCATGTAGTCGTGGGCAATGGTGGGGTCTAGGACTATGTGACCGGAGTCTGTGGCAAGTTGATCTCCCCAGCGAGTCAGTTTCCTGAAGATATTTAATGGTATCCAGGGTGGTCGGATTCTTGTTTCCCAAGATTGAATTAGTGAGGGTGCTGGGGGGGAATTATGTTGGTGGATGGGGGCAGATAAGAGCTCAGTGTTTTGTAAGGCGGCTAGGTTGGTGGGGGGGTCTTTCGGTACTGGCAAACTTGACAGGGCGTCTGCATTGGTGTTAAGTTTACCTGGACGATACTGTATTGTAAAATCGTAGTCCTCTAGTGTCTCCCTCCAGCGTACCAAGATGGCTGAGTTGGTTTCGCACTTGCGTAACCATTGCAAAGATTGATGGTCGGTTATTATATCGAGTTTTGCGCCCAACACAAATGACCTGAAGTGGTTGAGTGCCCAAATGATCCCTAAGCACTCTCTCTTGGTGGCTGCATAATTCTGTTGGGCTTGGTTGAGTGTGGAGCTGGCATACGCTATCACATGTTCCTCTCCGTCTCTTACTTGAGCTAAAACTGCACCAATGGCGTACAGAGATACGTCGGTATAAAGACGGAAAGGTTTATGGTAATCAGGGAAAGCGACAATAGGGGCTTGGATTAGCTTTTGTTTCAAAGTGTTAAAAGCGAGGTCTCTTTCAGGTGTCCAGGTGAATGTGGTGTCCTTGTGGGTGAGTTGGTGGAGGGGTCTGGCTATTGCGGCAAAGTGGGGGACGAAACGTCTGTAGTATGTGGCTAAACCTAGAAAAGAACGTACTCCTTTAACGGTGGTGGGTGGGGGTTGGTTTTGTATGGCTTGAAGTTTCTTTGGGTCTGGTGCAATACCATGTTCAGATATTACGTGGCCGAGGAAATCTACCTTATTTTGTGCAATCTCGCACTTTGAGGGTTTTAATTTCAACCCGGCGGCTCGGATTCTTTGAAGAACTTGTTTCAACCTGAGGAGGTGTTCTTCCCAGGTTTGTGAGTACACAATAATATCGTCTAGATACGCTAGGCAGGTTTCCCAGGTCAGGCCATGTAATACCGCTTCCATCAAACGGGAGAAAGTGGCGGGTCCGTTACAGAGGCCAAAAGGTAGGACGTTAAATTCGTAGTGGTGGCCACCACTAGTGGAAAATGCTGTTTTTTCTTGGTCCTCTGCCTTGATAGGCACTTGCCAATACCCTGCTTGCAAGTCGAGGGTAGTGAACCATCTGGATCCGTATAGGGAGTCAAGGGAATCGTCTATCCTGGGTAATGGTGTAGCGTCCTTAATGGTTACGTCATTCAATCTCCTGTAATCGACGCAAAAACGGGTTGACCCATCTTTCTTTTTTACTAAGACAACAGGGGAAGACCAGGGGCTAATGGACGGGGTAGCAATTCCGGCCTCTAACATCTCTTGGACTTTGCGTTCCTCTTCCTGGCGTTGTATGGGATTTTTTTCTACGGGATGGTTGTCTTATGGGGGGGCCTGTGGTGTTAATGATGTGTTGTTCAACATTGGTCTGTCCGATTTCAGTGGGTTCACTGAACTCTAGCAATAGTTCGTACATGCTGTGTTTTTGGTGGTCGGATAATGTGTCAGGGAGAGGGGGCAATTTGAGGCTGGTAGGGGTGTCATTGGAATCTATGGGGAGGTCATCGAAAGTTTCGAGGTCTCCTATAATGAGACCTTTTGGTAATGTCAGGGATTCCTCGGAGATATTTGCCACGAGAATGTGGTTGATGCGAGCGGAAATTATGGCGGGTTGTAAGAGGCAACGATTGGGGTTGGTGGACGTGGTAGTGGGGGAAAATATCATGTGAGTTTGGGGTATGGGTCGAAGGTTAACCCATTTTTGATGGCGGGGGGGAATTTGACATTTATCTTGAACTACAGCTGGGCTAATGATGGTGGGGGATCGACTGGTGAGCAGGTGCTCGGTACGCATCAGAGGGGGGGGGAATCACTTTGGTGGGGGTCACGCGTGAGGGGGGGATTAACGGCGCGTGTGGGAGGATCAGCGTGGTGAGGTGTGAGTGATTTAGAAAACGGAATTTGTTGGTGGAACTGCGGAAGGTTGGTGGGGGAAGAGTGAGGTATAGAACATGGGTTATTGGTGGAGGACTGATGTACTGATTTGGGGTTGTTAAAAGGACGAATTTGGGGAGTTTTGTCGGTGGCAGTGACGGTTTGTTTAGAGTTTATAGGGGATTGGTGGGTTTGTCTGTCATGAGAGGACGAGTCAAGTGTGGGGTTTTGAAGTTTTCTAGGGGTGTGAATTGTGTGGGGGTGGAAGGGAGCTACTGACGGAAAACTGTCACAAGGGGAATTTTGTTGGTTGTGGAATAGCTGAACCTTTCTGGGGGCATGGGGAAAACATTGTTGGGTACATAGGTCGGCATTTTTCCTGGAAACACGTGTACATAAATATTTGGTAGAATGGTTTTTACATACATCAGAGTCTGTCCTGGAAACATGGGAGGATTGATCCTGGACAGAGTTAGGAGAAAGGGGGGGATTGCCGAGAGGGAGTTGCTTGGACTTGTCTTCTTTCGTTTGTTGAGGTATTTGTTCAACGAAATGAGTGATATTTTGAGAGAACTCGGGGCAAGGGGAGGGGTTAGGAGTTACCTTAGTGCTAGCTGCAACTTGGTAATCCTGACTCATAGTTTGTTGATGGGGGAGGTGTTTTTTCTTTTGTGAATAGGTTTCTGCGTGATTGGTTTGTCAGAGGCTTTGGGTTGGATTTTTTTTTTTAATGAGATCAGCCTCTGGCTGCAGTCAACCTGGGCCTGGAGTTTTTGAAGGAGGTCAAGTCCAAGGAAACCATCGTAATGTTTACAGTGGGAGGAAAATACGGTGAACGGGTGATAACAACGAGCATGGGGGGCAGGAGTAGTTACTGACAGGGGCAAAGTGTCTCCTAGGAGATTTAAGTAGGTATCAGCAGCTGAGATTAGTTCTGATTTGGTAGGTAACAAGGGGCCAAATAGTCGGTGGTGTTCATCATAATAAGACTTGAATAAGCATGACTTGGCAGCTCCCGTGTCGATTAACAAGCGGACAGGAATGTCCTTGATTTTGGCCATGTAGTAAATGGGGGCAGTGCGGTCAGTTATGGTGTCCCCCGCCGAGGCCATCGTGGGCGGGGGGTACTTTAAAAATCCTGGGAGTCGGTATCTACCTCCTCCAGGGTTTCTTCGGTATTGTCTGAGGTCATGATAGGGGCTATTTCTCCGGTGTGCATTTCCTCCATTTCTTCCTCTTGTCCCAACTCCTCTTCATTTACAGAAATGCGAGGAGTAAAGGGGCGAGGTTTGGCAGAGTCACAAATTTGATGGAGGGCACACTGAGCACTACAGGCAGGGAAATCATATGGGTTGATAATTACTAATGTAGGGTTTTTACTTTGGTAGGTGTTGTAGGTTTTGTTCCGGTTGAAGATTCTGCGTGGCTGGGTAGGTTGGAACCGGGGCCTACTGGGTTGGGGCTTTCCGGAAGGGTAGGTCGGTCTGTTGTGGAAGGATGAGGATGGGTAGGCATTCTTGGAGTTGAAGGTTTGGGCCTTGGGGTTTTGGTGGTCGAGGTGCTGCGGGTGCGTGGGAAACCTCTTTATTACAGCGATTTGGGTGGGTGTTTCTGTGCGCATGGCCAAAATACGTCGGATCGTGATGAGATCTTTTTTATATCCGACGAAATCGTGCACACGGAAATGATCTTTTACTGCTGAGGGCAATATTGATACAAGGTTGACCAGAATCTGCTGCTCTTGCTGGATTCTGGTCAATGTGGGGAAAGACACTGTCCATACTTAGTGTACTCAAACTAGTATGAACAGTCTCGATGTTACGTAATCTGGGTTGATGTAGCGTTACGTATCTTTCCGTAGTCTTAAGTTGAACGCTTCCATAACCTTGGTCGAACGTTCCAGGATTGGGTAGAATATATTATTCTATAATAGTATATGGGAAAGTATTGTAGGATTATAATTCCCATATATATATATGTGTGTATTATTTAAGATTGTTTATGAGTATCTCATTGTAAAGAAGATGGGATACATTTTCCATATGTTATGCGCGTGCGCGGTATGTCACGACAGAGACGAACATAACGCGCTCGCTCACTCTCCAACCAACCTCCGTCCCAGCTACACACGCTAAGCCTTCTTTCTTCTAGTTATTACAACAGGTGTTTTTGCTTCACTTTTCATCTCATATTCCATATAGTCACTACATCATCATCTTTGTTAATTAGCACAACTTAACGTAAATATCTAGCCTATCCTAGCCTATTGTAGCCTCTTTTCATACTTTGTTTACTAACCACTTCCAGTTATCTAGCCTATTTTCCGCCATCCTCCAATCACCAGCTGAGTTCATCAAAAGGTAATTATATTTCTATATGGTTAATTCTTATTCAATATCAAATATACAGTCCACTTATCTAAATTAGCCATATAATTGGTCCTTCGAACTTTCACTAGTTTGCCCCCCCCCCCCCCCCCCCTTCTTGTGTTGGTGGTGGCCTAGCCTACGTGGTTATATATTTTTTTGTGCCGTATTTGCGTCTATCCCTCATGGCCCAGGGCTTTTGGCGTCATGGTGCCGCGGGTGGTGGGGTAGGGGAAGATTATCCTGCGGTGGTTGTTAGGCCTACGTACCCAGGCCCAATTAGGAAGGTGGCAATTTTGGGCCACTCCTACGTCGGGGATTTGTACGTGGACCAAGCCGTCCACAGGCCTTTCTTTTCCGTGGCTCCTCTGGCCGCCCCAGGTGCCCGCGTCAGCACCTTGAGATCAACAGTAGCCTGGGGTCAGTTTTTAGTGCTGAAGCCCGACTTGACCTTCTTGGTGATAGGAGGAAACTAAATAAGGAGCGGGGTCAGTCCGAGAGGGATTGCGGAGGGGATTGAGGTCCTAGCTGAGGAGGTGGTGCGGCTCTCGGGAGGAGAAGTCCGGGTGATTGGGGTAGAGAAGCGACAGGCTCCACGAGGGGTCTCTACGGACGAGTTTAATCGCATAAGAAATGCGGTTAACCGATGGCTAAAGCGCCATATCCCCTTCACCCGGGAGCGCTATCAGTCGATGAATACCTCTGAGGCTGACTTCAGTCCCGACGGGGTACACCTCACGCACGAGGCATCAAAGCGTCTCTATTCGGAGATCTTGGCCACCTGTCGTCGGTGCTTTATGCAAGACGAATTTGCCATGGTTGCCAGGTCATACGACGAGATGTTTGCCCACCATGACGTTAGAGTTGATCAACACAATCAGTATAGCCTGGAATAGTAAGCCTTCAAATCGGTACAGTATATTAATTAAATTTTGATTGTAAAACCTTTAGGCCCAAATTATATAACACTTGATTGGCACTAAGATTAAAATCATCCATACTGTTATATTAATATCAAACCTTTTTCAATCAATTAGTGTCACCCAAACACCAAACAGCTGACCTGAAGGACTTCTATGCCAATACAGAGAGTGTGATGAGGTCAATCATTAGCCATGGTATTTGTCTGGAGGAATTTTGTGTGGTGACTCTTGTCAATAAGTTACCATCACCACTCAAAGAAACCATAAAACGGGAAATGGGAGACTCGAGCCTGGATTATAAGAAATTCACTCATTGCCTCCAGGCTGAAGTGTACAATATGGCGGGTCAAGACAGAGTAGGGGGTACACCCATGGCTACGGCAACATTTACCGCCCAGAGTGAGTACAGGAAATTCAACTGTGTTCTGTGTAGTGGCACCAATCATTTATGGTACAAGTGTATGAAGTATAAGAAGTTATATTAAAGTTAAAAGAGCCCGTCAACTACGTCTCTGCACTGGGTGCTTGTCAAAAGACCATGGCCATTCGGGTTGTACTAATCCTAACATAAGAAGCTGCAAGTTTTGTAAGGGCAAACACTTTCATTCCCTGTGTACACAAAAACAAGGGAAAGAAAGTAGACCAGCGGAGGATAACACCAAGAGAGAGCATACTGCTGCTACTTCAACTACAATGTCCGTTGCCACAGGTAAAAATACAGTAATCTTGCCCACCGTACAGCTGCCGGTAAAGGGTAAGGATAATAATTGTGTTAAAATCAGATCGCTACTTGACCAATGTTCTCAGAGGACCTTTGTGAAGTCTTCTGTTCTATCCTCCCTTTCCTACATTTCTAAAGGAACTGAGGAGTTATGTCTTCACGGATTTACCGGGAAACAGGCCTCTAGGGAATATAAAGTTGTGGCACTGCAATACAAACACAGAGGTAAATTTCATCATCTAGACGCAATAGTGGTTGATGAATTGCCAGACCATAAAGGTGAAATTGACCTAAAGTCTAAACTGGTTAGTTTACAAAGTAAAGGCATAAAATTAGCCGATCCTCACGCAACGGACACAGATCGGCTGGAGCTGCTCATCGGAGCGGATCATTACTACGATATAGTGCGACCTGGGTATAAAAGGTCAGGTAGCCTAATTCTGCTTCCTACCAAGTACGGGTACGCCATCAGTGGTTCATATGTGACACAGCCTACAAGCTCCAGCACAGAAGTAATTACTGTATTGAAAGTAGCAGTAACACCAATGGACGAATACATATCCACTGGCAATATTCCACCATGCAAAAATGACTTAAATGTTTTGTGGGAATTAGATCATATCGGGATAACCCCTAAGGAATATTCACTGGTTGAGCGTCAAGCACTATCGTCGTACGAGGATACCGTTACCTACGATCCCGACAGCCAACAGTATAAAGTGAGACTGCCCTGGAACAATTCCAAGGATCAGCTGCCATCTAACAAGGGCTTGGCCATAGGCCGTCTTCGGGGACTTCAGAAAAGATTCCTCAAGGAACCTGACTTTTGCGAGGAATACTCAAAAGTCATAAAGGAACAGGTGTCCCGGGGTTTTATCGAAGAGGTGCCTTTTGATAAATCGGATACCGGGCATTACTTGGCTCATCATGGTGTAGTCAAGGAGAGCAAAACTACGCCAGTGCGTATTGTCTTCGACTGTTCCGCCAAGATGAGTGAACGTCATCCTAGTCTTAATGACTGCCTGTACACTGGACCCTCACTGGTGCCAGATTTGGCGCAGGTTTTGCTTCGGTTTCGACTCGGTTAGTATGCCTGGGTGTCTGATATTGAGAAGGCATTTCTCATGTTAAGACTCCATGAAGACGACCAGGACTATACGCGATTTATGTGGCCCAAGTATCCGAGGCAACTGAATTCTCCCCTAATTTGTTACCGGTTCCGGGCAGTTTTATTTGGAGCGACTTGTTCCCAATTCCTTTTAAACGCCACCATTTTGAAACATTTGTCTTATGTCAGTGCAGATCCGCAGATTATTCATCAGATTCGGTCAGGGTTGTATATAGACAATTTACTGGGTACAGGAAAAATGAAGAAGATTTCCTGGTTGATACCTACGCTGTAGTCCGAGAGATTATGAATGACGCCCATCTACATTTGCGTGAATGGGCGACTAATAATTCTGTTTTGCGGACTGTACTCCAACGGGATGGGGTGGCGGCTGTACAGCAGGAACATGTTAGAGTGCTAGGGTTGTTTTGGAATACGGACACCGATACCCTCTCATTCGGCGTTCAGTACGCGCAATATTCGCAGATTACAAAAACGAATTTGCTTGAGTATGACAGCTAAACTGTTTGACCCCTTGGGGATAGTTCTACCGGTGTCGATCAAATCGAGATTATTCCTTCAGCAATTATGGAGGATAAAATTAGGATGGGATGAAGTTTTGACTGGCGATCTGGTTCAGGAGTGGGATGACATTATTTCGGATCTTCGTCTCTGTAAGGGTTTTAATTTTCCTCGGAGAGTTGTCATGGACCATCCTGTTTCCATTCATGCCTTCTCAGACGCTAGCAAGGTCGCGTACGGCACCGCCATATACTTTGTTGACACAAGTGGCAGCCGTCTCGTCATAGCGAAGGCGAAAGTCGCCCCGATCAAATCCCTTTCCATCCCAAAATTAGAGCTGACTGCAGTTCTGTTGGCTGCTAGACTCGTTCACTTTGTAGAGGAAACCTTTAAAAATTTGCTAAATGTCTCAGAGATTGTTGTATGGAGTGACAGCCAAATTACGCTCTACTGGTTACATAGCCGTAAGAAGCTACCAGTGTACGTCACCAACCGTGTCGACGAAATTCGTAACCTGCTCCCGACCGCACAGTTCCGGTATGTGTCTACCAAAGAGAATCCAAGTGATTGCATTACTCGTGGTGTATCTGCTAAATTTCTCAAATCTTCTGCGTTGTGGTGGAATGGCCCATGCTGGCTTAATGATCCCAACGAATGGCCAGAAAACATAGATTTGAGCAAGCAACACACTGCTATTGTGGCACCGGTAATTGACTCGGTGCCTGACGAAGACACACGGTTATGGGAGTGGGATAGATTCAGCAGCTATGAAAAGTTACAACGTGTTACAGCATGGGTGATACGATTTGTAGAAAATGTAAAAGCAAAAATTAAAGGTCCACAGGTAGTGCTTACCTCAATGTGAAGGAGATCAGAATTGCAGATCAATTATTACATAAGCTCTGTCAACAAGAAATATATATGCAAGTTTTGTAAGGGCAAACACTTTCATTCCCTGTGTACACAAAAACAAGGGAAAGAAAGTAGACCAGCGGAGGATAACACCAAGAGAGAGCATACTGCTGCTACTTCAACTACAATGTCCGTTGCCACAGGTAAAAATACAGTAATCTTGCCCACCGTACAGCTGCCGGTAAAGGGTAAGGATAATAATTGTGTTAAAATCAGATCGCTACTTGACCAATGTTCTCAGAGGACCTTTGTGAAGTCTTCTGTTCTATCCTCCCTTTCCTACATTTCTAAAGGAACTGAGGAGTTATGTCTTCACGGATTTACCGGGAAACAGGCCTCTAGGGAATATAAAGTTGTGGCACTGCAATACAAACACAGAGGTAAATTTCATCTAGACGCAATAGTGGTTGATGAATTGCCAGACCATAAAGGTGAAATTGACCTAAAGTCTAAACTGGTTAGTTTACAAAGTAAAGGCATAAAATTAGCCGATCCTCACGCAACGGACACAGATCGGCTGGAGCTGCTCATCGGAGCGGATCATTACTACGATATAGTGCGACCTGGGTATAAAAGGTCAGGTAGCCTAATTCTGCTTCCTACCAAGTACGGGTACGCCATCAGTGGTTCATATGTGACACAGCCTACAAGCTCCAGCACAGAAGTAATTACTGTATTGAAAGTAGCAGTAACACCAATGGACGAATACATATCCACTGGCAATATTCCACCATGCAAAAATGACTTAAATGTTTTGTGGGAATTAGATCATATCGGGATAACCCCTAAGGAATATTCACTGGTTGAGCGTCAAGCACTATCGTCGTACGAGGATACCGTTACCTACGATCCCGACAGCCAACAGTATAAAGTGAGACTGCCCTGGAACAATTCCAAGGATCAGCTGCCATCTAACAAGGGCTTGGCCATAGGCCGTCTTCGGGGACTTCAGAAAAGATTCCTCAAGGAACCTGACTTTTGCGAGGAATACTCAAAGTCATAAAGGAACAGGTGTCCCGGGGTTTTATCGAAGAGGTGCCTTTTGATAAATCGGATACCGGGCATTACTTGGCTCATCATGGTGTAGTCAAGGAGAGCAAAACTACGCCAGTGCGTATTGTCTTCGACTGTTCCGCCAAGATGAGTGAACGTCATCCTAGTCTTAATGACTGCCTGTACACTGGACCCTCACTGGTGCCAGATTTGGCGCAGGTTTTGCTTCGGTTTCGACTCGGTAAGTATGCCTGGGTGTCTGATATTGAGAAGGCATTTCTCATGTTAAGACTCCATGAAGACGACCAGGACTATACGCGATTTATGTGGCCCAAGTATCCGAGGCAACTGAATTCTCCCCTAATTTGTTACCGGTTCCGGGCAGTTTTATTTGGAGCGACTTGTTCCCAATTCCTTTTAAACGCCACCATTTTGAAACATTTGTCTTATGTCAGTGCAGATCCGCAGATTATTCATCAGATTCGGTCAGGGTTGTATATAGACAATTTACTGGGTACAGGAAATGAAGAAGATTTCCTGGTTGATAACCTACGCTGTAGTCCGAGAGATTATGAATGACGCCCATCTACATTTGCGTGAATGGGCGACTAATAATTCTGTTTTGCGGACTGTACTCCAACGGGATGGGGTGGCGGCTGTACAGCAGGAACATGTTAGAGTGCTAGGGTTGTTTTGGAATACGGACACCGATACCCTCTCATTCGGCGTTCAGTACGCGCAATATTCGCAGATTACAAAACGAATTTGCTTGAGTATGACAGCTAAACTGTTTGACCCCTTGGGGATAGTTCTAACCGGTGTCGATCAAATCGAGATTATTCCTTCAGCAATTATGGAGGATAAAATTAGGATGGGATGAAGTTTTGACTGGCGATCTGGTTCAGGAGTGGGATGACATTATTTCGGATCTTCGTCTCTGTAAGGGTTTTAATTTTCCTCGGAGAGTTGTCATGGACCATCCTGTTTCCATTCATGCCTTCTCAGACGCTAGCAAGGTCGCGTACGGCACCGCCATATACTTTGTTGACACAAGTGGCAGCCGTCTCGTCATAGCGAAGGCGAAAGTCGCCCCGATCAAATCCCTTTCCATCCCAAAATTAGAGCTGACTGCAGTTCTGTTGGCTGCTAGACTCGTTCACTTTGTAGAGGAAACCTTTAAAAATTTGCTAAATGTCTCAGAGATTGTTGTATGGAGTGACAGCCAAATTACGCTCTACTGGTTACATAGCCGTAAGAAGCTACCAGTGTACGTCACCAACCGTGTCGACGAAATTCGTAACCTGCTCCCGACCCGCACAGTTCCGGTATGTGTCTACCAAAGAGAATCCAAGTGATTGCATTACTCGTGGTGTATCTGCTAAATTTCTCAAATCTTCTGCGTTGTGGTGGAATGGCCCATGCTGGCTTAATGATCCCAACGAATGGCCAGAAAATATAGATTTGAGCGAGCAACACACTGCTATTGTGGCACCGGTAATTGACTCGGTGCCTGACGAAGACACACGGTTATGGGAGTGGGATAGATTCAGCAGCTATGAAAAGTTACAACGTGTTACAGCATGGGTGATACGATTTGTAGAAAATGTAAAAGCAAAAATTAAAGGCACACCGTCCACAGGTAGTGCTTACCTCAATGTGAAGGAGATCAGAATTGCAGATCAATTATTACATAAGCTCTGTCAACAAGAAATATATACGCAGGAATATAAATTACTGGTTAAGGGAACAAAGTCTAGGAATAACCTGATCAACCAATTGGGCTTACACTTGAAGGGGGACTTGATACATTGCGGAGGCAGATTACGATTGGCAGCCCTCTCTGAGGCAAGTAAGTATCCAATACTACTGCCCCCCAATCATCCCTTCACCCATCTTATCATCGATAGGTGTCACCGACTCTGTTGTCATTATGGGGTTGGTCATATAGTCACCTATGTAAGACAACGATGGTGGGTGCCTAGAATCAGGCAGGTGGTCAAGAAAGTCCTTCGCAAATGCTTAAAGTGTAGAAGAGTACAGGGAACACATTATGATCCCGTCGGAATTCCTCCCTTACCAAACCTGCGAACTACCCCAGGTGACCCTTACAAAGTTACCGGGGTTGACTACAGTGGAGCAATCCCTGTGAAAGATTCACCCAATCTTAAGGTGTACATGATACTTTTCACTTGTGCTGTTACCAGGGCAATTCACCTGGAACTGGTCACCAACCTCACTTGTGATAGCTTCCTACATGCCTTCCGAAGATTCTGCAGTAGACAGGGATATCCACGTATCATGCTGAGTGACAATGCAAAGACTTTCATAGGGGCATCTACATATTTCAAAGAAGTGAGCAACAATCCTAAGATTCAGACCTGCCTAGCGGATGTAAAATGCGAATGGCGTTTCATTCCCGCCAGAGCGCCTTGGTTTGGCGCCATATGGGAGAGAGCCATAGGCATCGTGAAGGCGGGTCTGAAGAAGGTGTTGGGTAGAGCTCTCATCTCGATTGAGGAACTCAACACCATTCTCTTGGAGATTGAAGCCACCGTAAATGATCGCCCTCTATACTATGCTTCTGGTGATTTGGAAGACCTTACCCCAATCACACCCTCAGCACTGGTACGTGGATACAGACTGCGGATCTTCCAGAAGAGCATGACGAGGATACTATGGAAGATCCAGACTACATAAGTAAGGAAGTGATATCGGCCCGCTACAAATATATTCGTAAATTATCGCGAGATATTTGGCATCGCTGGTCAACAGAATATCTGTTGACTTTAAGGGAAGCGCAAAGGAATAAACTAACACCATTAAAAGGTCATTGGCCTAGGGTAGGGGACGTGGTAACCATCCATGAGGAGGGCCCGCGCGCATTTTGGAAATTGGGTCGGATAGAGGAGTTAATACCAGGTCGTGATGGTGAGGTTCGGGTAGCAAAGGTTCGCACCAGGACTGGAGTAATCACACGGCCAACAGTCCGACTATATCCTCTTGAGGGTGACCTCGATCGCAAGGACACCCCCTCGGATCAGTTATCCATTGAAGTCCCCTCTCTGGCTTCTACTTCGGCGCAGCCTGTTGACGCGTCTGGCGAACGCCCACGTCGACAGGCAGCCCAGATATCCTCCCAAGCTTGGCGGGATAAGATTGCCTCCGGGCAAATCTAATCATGTAAATTTTGTATATTTTCTGTTGGTGGGAATAGACACTTTTATATATTGGGCGATCTTATTCACTGTGGCATCTAGATCGCCTTCGAATTTAGTGTCTTGGATACGGGTGTGGGCCACGAAAACGCCCAACGAAGGCTTAATAGCTTCTATCACTATTGGGCGAAATTCGTCCCATGTGAGAGCAGGATGCACTTGGTAGGCAACCAGGGAAACGGCTTTTCCCAGGTGCGTTAATGTCACGGCTATCTTTTCTGCGTCCGTGGTATAAACTAGGTCAAGTACGGGTTTCACTATGTCCATGAACGTTTCGATCTCGTAAGTTTCCCCATCATAATGTGGGATGGGGATGTGAGAACGGTGCGCCATGATGTTATCGTGTTCTGGCTGTTCCAAACTTGCAATGTAATGCAACCTTTTATCCGAATCAAGAACCACCGCTGCTGCCAATGTTACGCCCTGTTTTTCTACAGGATTAACTTGGGTAATGTGAGTTCTAACTGACTGGGTATAGAAGGCTGCATGCACAAAACAAGGTATGAGGAATAGAGAACACAAAATAAACACACGGTAACAAGACACACGATCACGTTTATTGATATACATACTTCTGAATACTCGTGCAAGACAAATGATAGAATTGAACAACACTAGCATAAGTGGATCTGGATGGAGCCTAGTCTCCCACTTCCAACGTTCAGGTATTAATCTTCTGATCACTGGCTTTATTCACAAGTTTATATACTGGAGACCATCAATGTTACTTATAGATTCAAATTCACTGTTAGATTTATTACTGGTAGCTCTGGTGCACAAGTAGTAGTTCACAGACTAGATTAGACATACGTATTTTAGGGCACGGGAATTCTAGTAACCTCAGGGGGGTACTGATCTAAGTTTTATATTCTTATAGCAGAAACACGTAGAACGCAAATCAGTGGGCGAACATTAGATATCACTAGGGTTTCACTTCTATGTAATAATATCTGGATATATGGGTAATTACGAGAGTTAATATCGCCTGTTAATTAATAAACACTGATACGCTTAGCACTTCCCAATGGAATGGTTATATGTGAATTATACCGGGGCAAAGATATAGCCACTTCATAGAAATATTAATAAGTGAGTCTCTAAATAGCACTGTAGTACTGATAGAGTGAATCTTGAGTAGTATTTGATTGGTCTGGTCCTGGTTATCTTGCGTCCGTGATGTTGGGGGCTAACGACTGGTTCCGCGGCCGTCCAGGTGGTCCATATGTAGGAAGTTCTCAAGACGGATCTCTTGGCGATCGTTGCTGGCTACACGCTTATATACCCACTGGTTTGTGAAGGTTATAAGGTGCACGTAGATTTCTTGTACGTGGACAGATGCTTCTATCTCAATCTGCCACGGAGTCTGCCGGCTCTGGAACTCAATTCTCAGGAACAACACAAGGGCAGAGCTAGAGGTCAACTTAAGGGGGCCAGCCACTGGTTGGTGTCTATCTTTCAACTGATTTTACTGGGGGCTGGAGCTTGATTTATAGGGGCGGTTTTGGACCCTGTAGGCCATAGGGATCTCGAGTTTTGATGGACTTATTGAGCTCTCAATGGATACGGGAACTAGGTAAGGTGGTTATTACTGTTGTGGCACATGGCGGTATGGAGCCTTCATAATGTGATATAACTGAGCCTTAGTAAGAGGTACTATTTTGGCTGTATTGGAAGTATTCAGGGGAGAGAGACTGGATCTACTTTGCGAGGAGGTTTGGGACAGCTGTGATAGGGGCGTCTCTCTTAGATTGCTCAGTCTTCATTCTATGGTATAGCTGAGGTGCTAATTTGGTTATTGGAGTGTGCAAGAAAGGTTAATGGGTTATTGGGGGTTAATAGAGGTTAGTAAAGGTGTTAGTCATACATGGTTAGTTCATTGATAGGCAGAATTCTTGTGCTACCTGGCAATGACCCGGAAGTCAAAACAGGGGTCAGGTATACCTCCGCAGGGGTCGGGGTCTCCCTCCTCGGGTGGGTAAAAAGGGGAGGTGCGCGCCCTCTCTCTGTGATGGTCGTCCGGCGGCTGTGGCTGGGGGCTTGCCATATTACAAGTGTTTGTAATAACCCTCTGTTTATGAGAGATGTGGGTGTTCGTAATACCAAAACCGAAGGTGCCTTGACCAGCTGGTTTAATTGGTTGGGTTGTTAATTGCATGGTTTGTTGGATGTGGTGGAGACTGAGCTGCTAACTCTGCCACATTTATCTGGAAGTATGGCAATAGAAGTTAGTCACTGGCGAGGCGGCTAGCCTCGCACTGACGATCATTTGGTACAGGGTTGTGAATGGGTTGTGAGGGAATAGATGGCATGCAAAGGGTTAGTAAAGTTCTAATGGTGTTCCTTTCTACTGGGGGAAGGTAGGCTGGATAGGAGTGTATCTACAAAAGGTTTGAGAATGTTAGTAACGGAAAAGTTGAGGATATTCAGGGGGTATGCTGGAGAGGCTAGGTCGGAAGGGAGTTGAGGAGCGTGGGGGGATTAACGAGAGGGAGAGGGTTAAGGGGGGTTACGTGGGAGTTTGACCCTAAGGTCTCTGGGCGTAGGGGTGGCATTAGGCTACAGTTGGTATCGTAGCCTGGGGGTTAATGACAGGGAAGGTACGTTAGCCAAACGCTACCGGGGGATGAGCAATAAGTGGTGGTATATGAGTTTGGAAATGATAGAATCATGTGGACTGTGGGCTGTGGGGAAGAGGAGGTTAACTGTAGGTGTGTGCTTGACTGTGGATAAAGATAGAGAAAAACATGGTGTATTATTACTCGTCAATACGAGGGGTTATGGACACTATTATTTGACACGGTTTCTTGCTGATCTAGTTGTCCCTGGGAACTGCGTTTTCTATGAAATATATACCAAAGAAAGCGGCAGTTCGTAGGGGTAGCTTCGTTATTGTTTCGTGGTAGATATGCGTCGAGACAATGGTAACAGAGGGTGGTGTATACAATCTCTGGTTGGGGTAAGAATTAGAGGTACTGCATGGTGGCTAACTTCTGCAGTCATTTCTGTCTAAGTCTTACAGGAATAAGGGTTATACATACACTGGTGTACCTGTGGGTATCATAGTTTCTTATCAATTAGGACATGGGGTTTTAACAGATTACTTCTCTGATGGAAGAACATACATAGATTTATGGGGGTGGTTGGTCTTCAGAAACTTAGTCTGGCAAGACAAGGTATTTTAGGGGGTTAACATATTACTTCTCGGATGGAAGAACATACATAGATTTATGGGGGCGGTTGGTCTTCAGAAACTTAGTCTGGCAAGACAGGGGGTTAACATATTACTTCTTGGATGGAAAAACATACATAGATTTAGGCCTGTCTGAACTGGTAGGCATTGGCTCAACCTAGGGACAGGGCATGGGTGTATTAATTTAAGGTGTATTCATGTTCATCATCATGTAGGTAGAGGTGTAGGACACGATGGGTAGTGTATACGCGAGGTGGGGGAAGGGTCAGTGGTTAGAAGGGATAGGCAGGTGTGGTTTGGAGCTGCTTAGCCCTGCGGGCTTCGGCCTGTCTTAACTGGTTGGCTTGGTCACCTGGTCTTTTCGTTCTGTGGGCCTTTCTTTTGGGTGCTTCTGTTCCCGTTTCCTGGTGGTGTTCGCTCGTGGCTTCCGTGGTGGGATTCTCGTTCTGGGGCATTTTATTATGAATAGTTATTCTTATTTTATTTTTATTTTGTATTTGTTACGAAGTTTTTTCGTAGTGAGAACCCAATCATAAAGACGAACCATGAGTGATTTTGCGTGTGCTTATGATGAAGGTTCCTCTGAGCTCTGCGGCGGTAGATTCAAACTATGCTTATGAGCGTTTGAAGAGGTAGCCTTATGTAATAGGCATAATCGTCAATGATTACGGGGCCACTACTAAATATTAGGTTTTCTTTATCTCCTTGCAGGAGTCAAACCTATATTCTGGCAATTTGGCTGAGTCAGATCTTTGACTCCGTGTCCCCATAATTGACGAGGATATTTCTTAGGAACAAAAGGTTGGGGAAGGACTTTACACTCTCAGATAAACGACCCATAGGCGATTATCCAACCTTTTGGTTTTATTATGTTCTCTCCACCAACATACTTTACTCCTAAACTCGGTTCATGAAATTAACAAACACATGTGGCAGTCCGGGGATTCGAACCTAGGCTGCTCACACTGAAAATCACCACACTTATGCATTGCACCACAAAGACAGTTTTACAAGACAACTCGCTCACACTAATGAGGAGTAGCAGATCCTATTCATGACACATACTCTAGGGCAACATTATCACACATAAGAGAAGTCTATCTTTGCAAAACCCTTCGGACAGTAGGAGAGGTCAGAACAGCCCTTTTCATGACGTCCAAAGCACGTCAAGACCTCCGTATCTTTCTATTTAAAAAACTCTGCCCAAAGACATCAAGACTAGAATCTTGATCTCTCCATCTATTCTAACAGATTAACAACCACAGATACTTGGTCTGAATTATCAGCACTACTTTTTATAACCGTCTCTAAGGTTCTCTCGTGTTAACTTTATTAGATTCAGATCTCAACGACACTCAACAGGCCACAGTAGTCGGGACAGACTGGTTAATTCATCCCCAGACAACAAATTAGACAGACTCAGACACACCACCAACAACAGTCTGACCTTTCAAGAGCACATACCGGTTCAAGGACCTAACTTAGTTCATCTTAGCCTTGCATCACATTATATCGCAAGGCACAACCGATTCTTTCCAGGCCAGTTACACAGCATGACCGAAAGGACCTTGGTCCAGACATTTAATAAAGCATAGTCTGTTTTGGGACTGGGAGAGACGACCGTTCTTTCGTAAGTACGTATACAACGTCTCATACCAGTAAAGGTGCCAACACTCGTAAAAGCGATGCTTCAGTGAGGAATTCGAGTGAACATTCCTCCCACATCAAAAGTTTTCTGTCTCACTTAGTTCTAGTACCAAAACGAGATAGCCTACAGTTCAGACCAGTCATAGAATTATCAATCCTCAATAAGTTTATGGTAAACCACTTTTTCGTGATGATAACAATACAACAAATATCACAGCCCTACGTCTGAATAGTAAATTGGGAACCCTAGGTTTACCTCAGTTGGGAAACCCTATCATACAACATACAACATCAAATACTTGACTACTACAAGTATGCAAGACAGTACATACAAAAAACAATTCCAAACGGCTGTGGGAGTTGTTAACCCTCTCACGACCATATGATGCAGAGGTTGCCAGATTAGCAATAAGAAATAGAGTTCTCTCACTCTTATAATTACCTCTCCAAAATGAGTTTTCTGCCCACAGCTAACTCAAAGACAACTGCAGAGGTTAAAGTAACTAAACTAAAGGTTTCTAAATACCCCTGATGGTAACAAGGCTTTAAAGTATCCCCAATAGGCTCAAATTGCGTCAAGGACGTGAGAGGGTTAATAGGGTCAAAATATTGGGTTCAGCTACCTGTTCCGTTGGACAAACTTTGCCTGAATCCTTACATCAGGCTAGACAACAGAGCTTTTCTGAGTCAATCAACCTCATACCCTAATTACATTCCCTCAGCATTTTATCAGACTTCTAAGCTTCTGGATAAGACCTGAGACCCCTTCCCCGACAGCCCTCTAGTCAGAACCGCCACCATCAGTGGGGGTCGTCTTGGACACAGCGGGAGCCCCGAGCTGGAGTTACCAATCGTCAGACGGTCGCCAGACACAAAGTCGCTAGACCTCTCTCAATCTCTATCACTTAAATACAAAGGAACTAGTTGTCCCTCGATTTTCCTGAAAAATCATGCCCTTGCACTCCAACACAGAGTACAATAATAGCCTTTCACATGGACAACACATCAGCCGTGTCCTGTATCAACAGGCAGGGCCCAACGAAATCTCACACGCCCCTGAGATTGTGGAGTTAATATTTTTCCTTACTCTTCATTACCATATCACAATTCAAGCAGTTTACCTACCAAGCAAGGCGAATCTGTAGGCGGACACCTTATCTCGGGAGAAGGGTACCCTAGTCGAATAGACAATCACTCAGACGGTATTCCACAACTTGATAAAGCCGTTCCATCCACAGGTAAATCTCGTTAATTCACACCAATCGACAAAATTCCTCCGGCTTCTGACCTTCTGGCACGAGATCCAAGCGAGCGGAACAGATGCGTTCTCAGAGATTTGGAACAAGTGGTTATCGATATACCTCTTTCCTCCTCCGGACACACACGAATATCCAAAGTTTTGCAACATATCCGCTTAATTCAGGGTCAAGGGTGCCTTATAACGCCAGTCTGGTCAACACATGTGTAGTTCATTCATCTGTCTCTCGAATGTCCCATTCCAATACCATTTCCAACGTCTTGTTTCCACTTAGAGCGGATTAGCAACCTACAGACTGGTCTACATTTAGCTTTATGGATATTTTCAAAGTCAACTGGCGGAGCTCTTATGATTAAGCTGTTCACGACAAATTAACCAAACAGTTTACGCCTTCCACTATTAAACAGTAGGAATTACATCGGAAACAATTTACCACGTAGACTGTAGAGTCTGTCCAACACATAGCTTCAGTCAGTTTATTTTTAAAGTACTTCAATTACTCTTTTGAAGACGAACAACTGTCAATTTACACACTATACAATCAATTCTCAGCCATTAAAGAATCGTTCTTTGATTCCACTGGCTTCCGACTTACCCCTCAACAAGTTCAAAGGAGTTTTTCTTACAACTTGGTTTTAGTTACGATATATTTTCAAAACCAAATGGCTAAATTCTTATGACCAAGCCGTTCACGACAAATTAACCAAACAATTTACACCTTCCACAATTAGACAGTATGAGTCACATTGGAAACAATTTACAACGTGGATTGTAGAATCCAACCAACAAAGTGCCTCAGTAAGTTTAATTTTAAAGTACTTAAATTACCTTTTCGAAGACAAACACCTATCAGTTAACACACTTCGCAATCACCTCTCAGCCATTAAAGAACCATTCTATGACCTTACTGGCCTTAGACTTCCACCTAAGTATGAAGGAGGTTTTATTACGGCTTGTTTTAAATTTTACGAACTCCAGCGAGACAGATTCTACCTCAGTGGTTTCTGGGCAAAGTGTTAAATCTATTAAGTACTAAACCTTACACGGTCAACCCCTCTTACGACAAGTTATTATCTAAATGTGTTTTCTTAATTTCGGTAGCAACAAGACATAGAGTGTCCGAACTTGCGGCCATGGCTAGAGCTGCGAACTGCTTACAATTTAAAGATCTGAGTGCTGTTACCCTCACACCAACTCCTGGTTTCATAGCCAAGAATGAAAGAGAAGATCATATATTCTCACCTTTTGACTCAAACAAACAAAAGAACCCTCAAACAAAAGAATAAACATCAAGCACTAGGCCCAGTGTTGGCTTTGTATAAGTATGTACAACCAACTACACCCTTACACCCTTATCATTTATGGATCTCTTCACATGGCAAATCAAGATTATCTAAACGACAGCTTGCTTCAATTCTAGTGGACGTTATCAAAACAGCCGTACCGTCAACAGTAACAAGGGCCCATGATGTGAGAAAGTGGGCCACGACAGTCAGATTTCTTAACAATTACGCTATCCAAGACATTAAGCAAACAAAGAGTCTGGTCATCTCACCACACATTGTTATCCAAATATCTTTCAGTTCATTTGAAGAGACCCACTGTGCCATGCATAATCATGAGATTTAGGCATAAGCATAACTGATCTCTGTTTATTGCAATAATGACATGTTTTATGTTACAAGTACGTGTGAGGTTCACCAAGTACTGACTTACTTTTAGGAGTTTTGGACAAAACAGAGGGGGGGGGGGGAGTGTGTTCCGAACTGGAGAACCTCTCACAAGTGTTGTTCAATGTTAATATTAGTAAGATTGACAATCTCTAAGGGTTAATTTCTAATACAGGATATTAGATTAATAAATACACCATTTTTTTTTTTTTTGTGAGTTTAATAAGTATGAATAGATTTTCCTTTTTACAAATCATTCTAGTACTATAGTATGTACAATTCTTATGTGTTACAATATTTAGTGGTTGTTTTATTAAGTTTTACTGCATCCTTATCTATATCTACCTTTCTATCGCTTTCTAAGGCTTACTTAGAAACCCTGCCTTTATACTTTACACTTTTTCTTAATTCTAGTTATTTAATTACAACAGTGCGAGCCGTTAGTTTTGGTTCTCTTCAGTCTTTGACGTTGAGCATGAGATGTCCCAACCACCGATCTTGGTATTCTTAGGCTCTCACGTCATTGACGGAGAGAACCATTACTAAATTACGGGTTTGACAACCCGAAGGGAAGGAAGGAAAACTAACTATTTAGTAATGGTTCCGTAGTCAATGACGTAAAGCAGCCCTCCCTCCTCCCTCTTCCCATGCACATGCGCAACTTTGTACTATGAAGGACGTATAAACCCAGCGTGACCAGCTGGGGGACGCGTGCAAGGGAAGGACTGTATAACGGCGCACTAGTTGATTTAGTAAGACAACATTCATAGTTTCTAATCTTTACTCATAAAAAATTTCTTTCTTTTTCTAATGGTTACTTTTTTTAATGACGTTCCCTAGGAACTAAGTAAAGGGTTTCACCCTAGGATGTACTTTTTATATATTTGGGTCGCGTTATGCTTTCTCCGGGACCCTCACGGGGGTCTCCGGGGAGCCCTTATATATATAAGTTTCTCACGTCATTGACTACGGAACCATTACTAAATAGTTAGTTTTCCTTCCTTCCCTTCGGGTTGTCAAACCCGTAGTGCTATCGCGGCTTGAATACTGTAACGTATTAACATCCCCATATAAAGCAGGTGAAATAAATTACTTAGAGAGTGTACAAAGAAATTTCACTTCGCATATAAGTTCGGTAAAACAGCTACACTATTGGGATCGTTTAAGAGCACTGAACCTGTACTCGCTGGAACGTAGAAGAGAACGTTAGCTAATAATATACACGTGGAAAATCGCAGAGGGTTTAGTACCAAACCTACATACTCCGATAGTCATGAAATTCAGTGATAGGAGAGGCTGGGAATGCAATATCCCCCGGATGAATAACAGGGGTGCTATGGGCTCTCTGCGAGAGGGCTGGTTATCACACAGAGGCCCACGTCTCTTCAACAAACTCCCACGGCGAGTAAGAGACATGAGGGGCGTCTCTTTAGACAACTTCAAGAGAGCCCTCGATGTCGAACTGCAAAAGTGCCAGACGAGCCCATCTTAGCAAGGGAGCGGGCTGTCTCTTCAAACAGTCTGCTGCACCAAAACAGAACCCACAACGAGGGGCAACGCGCTCCTCGGTGCTGCTAGGAGAGTTGCGAACACAACCTAAGGTAACCTAAGGTAAGGTATTGGTGTCAGGGTACCGAGTAACCAGCAGGTTTCCGGTCAGGTTGAGGAACAATGTTTTCCTCTGGGTACTCCGGGTGACCCGGGTACTATAGCTAATAATAAATAAACAAAACCGATGCACCAACTGGTTCCGGTTAAATTAAGAAACAATGTTTTCCTCCGGGCAATCCGGGTATTATACTATGAGGAACATCATTCCCTCCGGGTACTCCGGGTAATCCGGGTACTATACCTAATAATAATAAATAAACAAAACCGATGCACCAACTGGTTCCGGTTAAACTAAGGAACAATGTTTTCCTCCGGGCAATCCGGGTATTATACTATGAGGAACATCATTCCCTCCGGGTATATGTCCCTATTGTGAGCCAAATGTTAAATTATTTAGTTACGCAGACTAACCATTGGTGTCAGGGTACCGAGTAACCAACAGGTTTCTGGTCAGGTTGAGGAACAATGTTTTCCTCTGGGTACTCCGGGTAATCCGGGTACTATACCTAATAATAATAAATAAACAAAACCGATGCACCAACTGGTTCTGGCTAAACTAAGGAACAATGTTTTCCTCCAGGCAATCCGGGTAAAAAAAAAAAAAAAAAAACTATGCACCAACAGGTTTCAGGTTAAATTGAGGAACAATGTTTTCCTC
Source organism: Paralithodes platypus (assembly GCA_032716605.1). Classification (NCBI taxonomy): domain Eukaryota; kingdom Metazoa; phylum Arthropoda; class Malacostraca; order Decapoda; family Lithodidae; genus Paralithodes; species Paralithodes platypus. Next base: position 59,606,199 of record CM064566.1, read on the forward strand.
CAGGTACTCTGGGTACTCCGGGTACAAATAACCGACGCACCAACAGGTTTCCGGTTAAATTGAGGAACGATGTTTTCCGCCAGGTACTCCGGGTACAAAAACCGATGCACCAACAGGTTCCGGGTAAGTTGAGGACCAATGTTTTCCTCAGGGTACTCCGGGTACTCAGAGTACATAAACTGAGTCACCAACAGGTTTCCGATTCAATTGAGGAACAATGTTTTCCTCAGGATACTATCCCGATTAAAAGCCACTCTAATCATATTCATGATAGCCAATAGACCATCCCCCTGGAATCCATTCTATATAAGTTATGGCAGATACGTATTACTGAACGTACATATTCTGCAGTTCTACGTGATCATTACTTATTTGCTCATATATCAAAGTTTACTACACTTTTATAGTTACATATTGGTAACATTATTTTGAGCTGATATGTTCTTGGCTCTACTTATGGATTCTTATATCGGGATATTCTCACATCGAGCGCGTGATCACGGAAGCGGCCAATAGGCCTAGCTCAGAGCCTCACTACTGAATTTTATAGCATGAGAGATAGATTGGTCTCTTCCTATATACATATATATATAAGTATTATATTATGAAGTTTTTCGGTGGATTTACTTAATTTTTCAATATATATACTGGGTGCCAATGGTTCCCCTATTATCGAACTACAGTATAAGGAACACCATTTCCTCTGGGTACTATCCCTATTATAAACCAAATATTGAATGTATATTATGAAGCTTTTAGAGGGATTTACTTAATTTTTCAATGTATAAGCTGGGGGCCAATGGTTCCGCTATTGTTGACCTATAAGGAACAATGTTTCCTCCAGATACTATCCCTATTATAAGCCAAATATTGACTTTATAGTATGAAGTTTTCTCACGCTCGTCACATCGAGCGCGGAAGTGGCCAAAGCTGCGCTTTCTGTTACCCCAAAGTCTGATAACCCACTCTCATTATAGTGGGGTGGCACAAAATGAACAAGGGGCGATCCAGACTTTTAAATATATACATTATATGGACAACCTTTCCTGACTATTTTTAACAATGAAAGTAAATATGCATTGCAGAATAATTACTACAAAGCAAATAAAGACAAAATAAAAGCGAAATAGCGTAATATACCAAATATCATGAGGTATGTCAGGGACTGGAATAATCGACAACAGAACATATCGGCAATACATTTGAATATATACAATTTAAGATGTGTTGTGACATTACATATTAGGTGAAATTATACAACATATTTATTTTTTTAATAGTAGAGCAAGAAATAATCGCATACATAGAAATTTCAATAATTGTGAGGAGTGACGGATTAATTACCGTGACGAACACTGATTTTCTGAACTGGATTCTTGGGAAGACGACGTCAAGGTCACGAGGCTACAAGCACATGCTCAGCTCGGCCACTTCTCCCTCACTACCCTCAGCACTCCCAACGTAGCTGTGGTGCTTTGCTAAACTCTGACAAATGTTATGATATTTATATATATATGCGTGTACTGTTACTTAGTAATATTGTATTGTGTAGCCTAATCAACCCAAATGATATAAATTTAAGTAAGAATACACCGAAATATAATCGTGATTAGGCGCGAATGGAGTGGCACCGCGGCTGCGCCCATGTGCTCCAATGTTTATAAACAACAGGCTTTACATATCAAGATCAATATTTGATCCATCATTTCGATATCATTTTGATCTAGTTGAATTTGTAAAAAATTGTGATGACTATTCATATAATATAATCGCTTACTTTGGGGTATTATATAGAATAACTCCGGTAGGTGATCGGCCTTCTATAGGATTATGACGCTTTTTTGGGGCATTCTGAGGATATAGCTAGGTACATTTATAATTATGACATCCAAATCGATTATTTATATATGGATATACTGTATACAAAAAGTCTTAAAACTGTTATCAAGCCCCGAAAGTCTGAATCGGGTTGAGTTTCGACCCTGTGGAAGAGCAGGGTTGAGTTGGCTTCCACAGGGTTGAGTTGGCTTGACATTGGACACCCCTTGGGTGTGAAATTTCCAGTCTATCGGAGATAATGATGGTAAAGGAAAATGCAGCTCAATAGGCCTAGCTCGGAGCCTCACTCTACTGAATTTTACAGCACGAGAGATAAGCCGCATTTTCCTTTACCATCACTATCTCCAATTGACTGGAAATGGTGTCGTATTTCACACCCAAATGCCATAAAAGGGTGTCCAATATCAAGCCAACTCAAGCCTGCTCTTCCACAGGGTCGAAACTCAACTCGATTCAGACTTTCGGAGCTTGATAACAGTTTTAAGACTTTGTGTAAATATCCATATACAAATAATCGATTTGGATGTGATAATTATAAATGTACCTAGCTATATCCTCAGAATATCCTAAAGAAGCGTCATAATCGTATGAAAGGGTGATAACCTATATTAGAATTATTTAGACTTTGTATATATATACTCAAAATTAAGAAATTATATTATATGCATACCCATCACAATGTTGTACAAATTCAAGTAGATCAAAATAATCCAAAAATAAGGACTCAAATAATAATCTTGACATGTAAAATTATTTTGTTTAGAAATGTCGGAACATAGCCGCAGCCGTGGTGCCGCTACATTCGTGTTTACAATCAGTAATCATGATTATATTTCGATATATTTTACTTGATTTTATTGGATTAGGTTACTTATTATTGGTTAGTTTAGTCAATACAATAAAGCCAAGTTAAATATTTTGACATAGAATCGTGATTAGGCACGAATGTAGATCGGGCATAGCGGCTGCTTTACCATAGGGGTAAATATATGCCAAGCACGCCAGTATTCGCTGCTATAGCTGGGAGGTGGACTGAGTTTCGGGATAGCCTTTGTACCGGCTGCATGGTAGTGTTCGTCTCCTACAATATTCCGCCACTCATACTCAGAATTATTGAAATGTTAACCTAAGCAACTATTTATTACTCTAATGTTACAAAGAGAAATGTTTTGTATAATTCCATCTCATATATGATGTCACAAACAATCTTCAATTGTATATATTCTAAGTTATTGCCGATATGTCTATATGTCGATCATTGCAGTTCCTGAAATACCTCATAATATTTATTATATTACGATGTTTCATCTGTATTAAGCTGCATTTTGTGTTACCACCACTGATAAGCCATTGGGCTTTTGGCAGAAAATGCCAAAAATTATCAGTGATATCCGAGACATGTTTACATACTGTTATGCCCGGTCCAAATTGGAACGCGAGATATTCTGAGTGCAATGATTAACTCTCTAACTGGAGAAGTATACCTTTAACTTTAATCAAGAGACAACACGGCAGGAGAATAAGTACACAGGCGACAAGTTGACATGGGTTTTATTCAGTTTACACCTGGTTCATAGAGGAGCAATATATTTAACTTTGGAACACTGAGATCATCACAATGGCAACAATGGTAAATAAAGCATACAAATAATAATATGATTAGCAATTATAAGTGTTATGCCCTGTTTTTCTACAGGATTAACTTGGTCAATGTGGGCTCTATCTAACTGGGTATATAAGGCTGCATGCACAATACAAGGTATGAGGAATAGAGAACACAAAATAAACACACGGTAACACGACACACATTCACGTTTATTTAAGTAAGTGAATAAAGAGCATGGAAAGCTAGTAATTCTCGTACAAAACAAATAATAGAAAGGAACTGCTAGCATTAGCGGATCTGGATGGAGCCTAGTCTCCCACTTCCAACGTTCAGGTATACTCTTCTGATCACGGGTTTAGTTAGCAAGTTTTATTATACTGGAAGACCTCAATATTTTTATGTATTCAATTTCACTGATTAGATCTCTTACTGGCTGGTCGCGTGCCCAAGTAGCAGCTCACAGTTAGAATTAGACACGCGTATATTTTAGAACACGGAATCTCTAGTAACCTCATGGGGGTACTGATCTAAGGTTTATATTCTTATGGCAGAAATACGTAGAACACAAATCAGTGGGTGAACGTTAGATATCACTAGGGTTTTAATATCTGAATAAGGTAATTACGAGAGTCAATGTCGCCTGTTAATTAATGAACACTGATACGCTTAGTACGTCCCAAATGGAATGGTTAAATATGAGTTACACTGGGCAAAGTTATAGCCACTTCATAGAAAAGTTAATAAGTGAATGTCGAACTGGTACTATAACACTTAGTACTAGTAACATGAATCTTGAATAGTATTTGTGGGTCTGGTCCTGGTTATCTTGCTTCCGGTGATGTTGGGGGCTAACGACTGGTTCCTCGGCCGTCCAGGTGGTCCAAAATGTAGGAAGTTCTCAAGTCGGATCTCTTGACGATCGGTGCTGGCTACACACTTATATACCCACTAATTTGTGTGGTGAAGGTTATAAGGTGCACGTTGGGACTTGTACATGGACAGCTCTTCTATTTAACTTCTGCCATGGAGTCTGCCGGCTCGGGAATCTCTCAAATCAGGAACAACACAAGGGCAGAGCTAGAGGTTAACTTCAGGGTAGTGACCACTGGTTGGTGTCTAACTTTCAACTGATTTGACTGGGGGCGGGAGCTAGGTTTATAGGCTCGGTTCTGGACCCTGTAGACAATAGGGATCTCGAGTCTTATGGACTTATTTGAGCTCTCAATAGATATGGGGACTAGGTAAGATGGTGATTACTGTTGTGGCACATGGCTATAAGAAGCCTTCAATTTGTGATATAACTGAGCCTTAGTAAAAGGTACTATTTTGGCTATACTGGAAGTATTTATGGAAGGGAGGCTGAATCTACTTTGCGGGGAGGACTGGGACAGCTGTGATAGGGGTGTCTCTCTTATATTGCTCAGTCTTCGTTCTATTGCATAGCTGAGGTGCTAATTTGACTATCCGAGTATGCAAAACAGGTGAATGGGTTATTGTGGGTACAGAGAAGTGAGTAAGGGGGTTAGACATGCATGGTTAGTTCATTGATAGGAAGAATTCCTAGGCTACCTGGCAATGACCCGGAAGTCAAAACAGGGGTCAGGTATACCTCCGCGGGGGTGGGGTCTCCCTCCTCGAGTGGGTAAAAAGGGGTAGCCGGGCGCTCTCCCTCTGGGATGGTCGTCCGGCAGCTGTGGCTAGGGGCTTGCCATATCACCAGTGTTTGTAATAACCCTCTGTTTATGAGACAGATGTGGGTGTTCTTAATATCAAAACCGAAGGTGCCTTGGCTAGCTGGGTGTAATCGGTTGGCTGTTAATTGCATGGCTTGCTGGATGTGGTGGAGACTGGTTGCTAACTCTGCCACATTTATCTGGAAGTATGGCAATAGAAATTAATTACTGGCGAGGCGGCGAGCCTAGCACCGACGACCATGGGGTGCAGGGTTGTGAATGGGTTGTAAGTGAATAGATGGCATGCATGGGGTTAGTAAAGTTCTAATGTTGTTCTGGCCTACTAAGTGAAGGTAGGCTGGATAGGAGTATATATATAAAAGGTTGGAGAGCGTTAGCAACGGAAAAATCAAGGATCTTCAAGAGGTATGAGAGAGAGGCTAGGTCGGACACGAGTCGAGAAGCGCGGGTATCTTAATGAGATGGGGGGAAGCTCAGGGGGCTACAGGGAAATTTGACCCTAAGGTCTCTGGGCGTGGGGGTGGCATTAGGCTACAATTGATATTGGAGTTTGAAAGGACAGTGAAAGTACGTTAGCCAAATGCTACCGGGGGATGCAAATACAGGGTGGTATATGAGTCTGGAAAAGATAGAATCATGTGGACTGTGGGGCGGTGGGGGGAGAAGGAGGTTAACTGTAGGTGTGTGCTTGACTGTGGATAAAGTAGGGAAAAACATGGTGTATTATTACTCGTCAATACGAGGGGTTATGGACCTATTATTTGACACGATTTCTTGTACGTCTAGGTGTCCCTGGGAACTGCGTTTTCTATGAAATATAGACCAAAGAAAAGCGGCAGTTCGTAGGGGTACTGCGTTATTGTTTCGAGGTACTATGATAGATACTGGTAACAAAGGTTATCTATACAATCTCTGGTTGGGGTAAGGATTACGTTACAGCATGGTGGCTAACATCTGTAGTCATGGCTGTCTAAGTCTTATGGGGCAATGGTTCTATATCTTGGTGTACCCGTGGGTATCTTAATTTCTTATGAGTTTGGACATGTGGTTTTTTAACATCTACTTCTCGGATGTAAGAACATACATAGATATATGGCTGTCGGATTTGTTGGCGTTGGCTCAACTTAGGGACAGGGCATGGGTGTTTTTAATATGAATGTATATTCTTGTTCATCATCGTGTAGGTAGAATCGGGTGGGTAAGAGGTGTAGGACACGAAGTAATATGGCGTAGTGTGGACTGTGGATACGAAGGAGGTAAGTGGAAGACGTATGACAATTGTGGAAAAGTAAATGGAAAAGGGTGAACACAATGGCGGATAAAGATACTTAACCTAAGGATTGAAGACATAGATTTTATGGGCGATGAGTCTTCAGAAAATTAGTCTGGCAAGACAAGATATGTTAGGGAATGTTAACATTAATACTTAAACTAAGGATTGAATACATAGATTTATGGGGCGATGGGTCTTCAGAAACTTAGTCTGGCAAGACAAGATATGTTAGGGAATGTTAATATTAATACGTAACCTAAGGATTGAATACATCGATGAACGACGACATTATAGTCGTCGTCCTAATAAGGTGATGAAAACTGGTTGATCTGCACTTGGCACAATACGACATTAGGACAGTGCCGCTATGTCGTATCGATACTGGTGGCAGTTAATATTATAGAGACACTTAGTTACTAGAGGAACAATGCAAGGGGGCGACTGAGCACGGGTTACATATATCTATACTCGTCATGGAAATTGATATACGAGGTCTAGGGACAGGCGTGGGTGTTTTAACTTCTAAGATATATAACATCTACTTCTCGGATGTAAGAACATACATAGATATATGGCTGTCTGTTTTGTTGGCATTGGCTCAACCTGGGAACAGGGCATGGGTGTTTTTAATATGAATGTATATTCCTGTTCATCATCATTGTAGTTAGAAGTGTAGGACACGAGGGGGTAGTGTACGTGAGGTGTGGAAAAATGGTCAGTTTAGAAGGGGTAGGTAGGTGCGGCCTGGAGCTGCTTAGCCCTGCGGGCTTGGGCCTGTCTGAATTGGCTGGCTCGGTCAGCTGGTCCTTTCGTTCTGTGGACCTTTCTTTCGGGTGTTTCTGTGTGGTGTTCGTTCGTGGCTTCTGTGGTGGGCTTCTCGTTCTGGGGCATTTTACTTCCCTCTCCTTCATTATAGGCTCATTCCCGAGCCTCAAGGGTGAAGTAAAAAGAAGCATAGTTATGGTGGGTCATTTTGAGGGTATTTAGAAGTTTCCACCAAGCAAGAGAGCGACGGTCAGGTTTCTTTTGTAGGTCAATGTATACCTGTAAGAATGTGTCCTTTGTGTTGTGACGGGCGGTTGCCCGGGCTTGATGTGGGCGTTGTAGACGTAAGTGTCCAGTGGGGGTTTTTACTTTAACCTTTCGTATGAATGGTTTGTAGCTTTCCCCCGCGGGGGTCGGAGTGAGGTGTGTGGGACTGACAGGAGGTCTGTTTAGTGTGGTGAATGGGTTACTAATCGACGGGGGATTAACGTCTGACAACAGAGCTGGGGATGAAGGGGGAACATGAGTCTGGATTTTGTTTTGGTTTTCTTGGGCGGTGTTGTAGGCTGGCAAAATCTAGTGAGGCAATGCGCAAGATAGGTTTAGGTAAGTTGTGTGACGGAGGTGTGTGAGAAGGAAGGGGTGTGTGTGTTGTGTGGCTTGGGTCTTTACTGTCGGAACGGGGTGTTATTTTTATCTCACCGTCTTTAAATCTGATGGGTCTGTTGATTATTCTACCTCGGGCGGTTCTGGTGGGAAGGTAGAAGTTTGTCGTGGGACTTGAGTCGCTCGACGATGTTTTATATTGAGGGGAGGAACGTTTTACAGGTAAAGGACATGTGGGGGTTCTCTCAGGGGTAACTTTGGGGGGGGATTCCTTAGGAGGGGTTTGGTTGGGGGTACGGTGAGATGAGGAGGTTGGTCGATGTGTGGGTGGGGTGGTGGGGATCGTGGAGGGGAAAGGGGCGGATGCGGGGGGGGGCTAGACGGGTGGGTAGGGAGTGTAGATTTAAGTTGGGAGGGTTGGGGGTAGGGACGTGTGTGGGGTGTGTCGTTTGGTGAGGTTGGTGATTTGCTGGTGGTGGAAGTGGGCGGTTTTATGGGTGTTTGGTGGGGGTTGAGAGGGGATGAGGTTGAAGAGGAAGGTATGTGTTTTCTTGCGGGGGTGGGGGTTGTTACTTCTGGGCTATAGTTAGAGGGTTTATGGTGTTTAGAGGTGATTATTCGTCTTCTTTCCCTTTGTGGAGGAGAAGTCGACGAAGAAGAAGAGGAGGAGGTTAGTGGTCTGGCAGCCCTACGGAACTTGGTTAGCAGGGTGTGTTTCCTGGAGGTTTTAAAAAGTTTTTGTCGTGGGCGTAGGTTGTAGCGTGAGGTTACTGAGGTAGATTGTGTGGTGTGTTTGGGTGTGTACTTGGTTTTGGGTAGGGTGTGTGGTTTTCTTAGTGTGGTGCCTGGGGAAGGTATGTCAGGGCTAGACGGCAGAGTTTCTGTTGTGGTCGCGGTTGTGGGGGGAGGCTTTCGTATTTGGATAAGCGGGGGAGGTACTTGATTATCAGAAGTGGACGAAGGTGTCATGGTGGAAGAGGGTGTGATAGTGGGGGCTTGGGGTTTGTGGAGGTTATGTAACGGGGGGGGGGGGGGGATCAGTTGGAGTATCTCTCCTACTTCCTCACTTCCCTTCTTCTGCTGCCAACAAGAGAGAGAGAGGGAGGGAGAGACAGAAAAAGATAGATTAAGCTGCGAAGGTGGAAAATAGGTACTCAAGGATAGAAAGGAAGAGATGACGACAAACCCGTTATTGCATTCTAATTAACGAGAGGACAACCCTGTTTGGTTGACCCACATCCAACATCCTTCGAGGAAGGGGATAAGGCTGCAACTCCGACACGATGATAAGACCAAAGAACCACAAAAACCCCACTGAGACCTAGCATATTCTCTACTTTCTAGATATCACATAAGGATGTTTTTGGGAACGGTAATTCATTCGAATTATTTGATCGCCCACCTTCAGGTGAACTGGCCGTCCCCATGATTTTCTTATTCTTTATGCAATCGTGATTCATGCTCATTATTCAGGTACATTAGGACAGTAGGATAAATCGGAGGCTAGCAAAGACCAATCAAGAACTTCACCTTCAATGTAGGCTGACAAGACTTTAACTCTCGGTTAGGCTACTGGTACTCTTAGACCAATTTAATACTGACGGCTCCGATTTACCATCCTGACAACACATTTAGATCCAGATAGGTACGGGAGGATAGATACAAACATATTGCAGTAATCTTAAGCTTGATATTAATAGAAGGAACATTTTACCGTTTACAACTCTTAACTTTGGTACCGTATGGTCCGTATCTAATTATCTCTATACCATTAACCTGGGACCAATCCATTACCGTACTGGGACAGTCTCTTAACCTAGGAGTAGGACTCTAATATTGCTGTCTGTATCCACCCCATTCCTCTCAGTATTATACATCCCAATTCCGCTAGATACCGGTATCGGCCAGGCTTGCCTGTAGGTTTCTTCGGCCTACCGTATCCTGGGGTATAGGGGGTAATCATACGTCTTCCTGCGGTCCTTGAACCCTCGTACAGTACACGAGTTCAGCATCCTGCACTCAGCCAATGGGAGGGGTGAATCTCCGATTCTCCGCCATCAGCAATTCAGCATCACATCGACTCCGTCCCAAACTGGTTCCCTCTGAATGGAGGGAAAGGAAGCCTAAGTCCGGAGAAGAAGCGGGGAATGATGACAGAGACTGGGGGTTAGGTAGGTGTCTCTCTCGTAGGCCTGGGGTCACGACAGTGAGGGGCCGAGGGCCAGTGCCAGGGATCCCGCCAAAAAAGGGGAGGGTGACCACAAAGGGTGGCGTCGCTTGGGTAGGAATTGGCGGTCTTTTTACACAAGGGGGCATTACTCTAAATTCGAAAAGGAAGGATTTTTACAGGGAATAACAGAAGAGGTGAAAAGATAAATTAGGCTTGAAAGTATTTTAGATAGATTTGAGAATATTAGTTCTCCTCCTGATCTAGGCTAATTCCCTCTTTACATAGACAAGGGTTACTTAACCCTTCTTAAACGATACATTTCCCTTAAATATAGGGAAGAGTGAATGAAGGGGAAAAAGTCTTACAGTTAAGTCAAACCTTACAACATATACCAAAAGGGAAAGTACAATTTCTTCCCGTTACAGTTAGTTCGGGGGGTATGTTGAGGAATGATCTGTCTGTTCGGTGTCGGAGGGCTTAGGTCCTTAGGGGTTTGTGTGGGGATTTTCATAGCTGGAGTGTATGGTGTAATAGGGGTGTTTAATTCTGGTTCCGCCGTGTGGGATGGGGTATTGTCTTGTGGTTGGAGTGGTTTAAACGCTCGGACAAATCTAGTTCGGAACGTGCGAGTCACGCCGTGATAGTCGATGGTGACTTGATAGGGGTTTGGGACTTGTGTGATGGTGTAGGGCCCGACATAGCGAGGGCCTAACTTGTTGGTGATAGGGAGGTTGGCTACCATTACGGTGTCATGGATGGCGAAAGGGTTTTTGTCATTGGTGTTATCAGTTTTGGTGTCCTGACAGGTTTGGGCGGTATGGAGGGTGTTTTGCAGATGTTGCAATGGGTCAATTGTGGAAGTGGTGGAGGGAAGGTGAGTGTGGTGGTGGAACGGCAGTAACAGGGGGGGTACGCCGTAAACACGTTCATGAGGGGAAATACCGTCTTCTCGGGGACAGATGTTCATGCCCCATTGTATCATTTTTAGTTGTGATGGCCAGTCTGTGGTGTTAAAAGCAATAATTTTTGTTCGCAACTGATTGTTGATGGTGCGATGGCTGCGTTCGCATATCGCATTTCCTTGAGGCCAGTATGGGGATGAGTGTTTAATCTTAATGCCACATTGTTGGGTGAACTGTTGCCAAACGTGTCCACTAAACTCGGGGGCATTGTCGGATAGAAGAGCAAGGGGCAGACCGAATATAGGGAATACTTCTGTGGCAAGCAGTGTGGCGACTGTGGTGGCTGTGTGGTCTTTAGCTGCTGGGCAGGCTATTAAAAAAATTGAATAGACGTCCACAAATGTGACGATATAGCGCTTGCCAGCGTAAGGAGGAAACGGGCCCATGATGTCGAGGGATAGGACTTGGAACGGTTTTGTAGCCGACAAGGTACCAGCTGGGCCTGGGGTGCGTGATCTATCCTTTCCCAATAAACACGGTTTGCAGGATTCTGTCACTCGTTGTGCAATTTTGGAGGGGTTGGGGGTCCAGTATTGGTCTGTGAAGATTTTTAACATCTTCTTTTGTCCAAGGTGTATGCCGTTTCCCTCGTGGATGGCAATCATGTAGTCATGGGCAATGGTGGGGTCCAAGATTATGTGACCAGTGTCTGTGGCAAGTTGATCTCCCCAGCGAGTCAGTCCCCTGAAGACATTTAACGGTATCCAGGGGGGTCTGATTCTTGCTTCCCAAGATTGAATTAGGGAGGGGGCTGAGGGGGCATTATGTCGGGGGGTGGGGGTAGATACCAACTCAGTGTTTTGTAAGGCGGCTAGGTTGGTGGGGGGGTCTTTTGGTTCTGGCAAACGTGACAGGGCGTCTGCATTGGTATGGAGTTTGCCTGGACGATATTGTATGGTAAAGTCGTAGTCCTCTAGTGTCTCCCTCCAACGTACAAAAATGGCTGAGTTGGTTTCGCACTTACGCAGCCATTGTAAAGATTGATGGTCGGTAATTATGTCGAGTTTTGCGCCCAACACAAATGACCGGAAGTGGCTGAGTGCCCAAATGATCCCTAAGCACTCTCTCTTGGTGGCTGCGTAATTCTGTTGTGTTTGGGTGAGGGTGGAGCTGGCATACGCTATCACATGTTCCTCTCCGTCTCTGACTTGAGCTAAAACTGCACCCATGGCGTACAGAGATACGTCGGTATAAAGACGGAAAGGTTTTTTGTAGTCAGGGAAAGCGACAATCGGGGCTTGGATTAGCTTTTGCTTCAAAGTGTTAAACGCGAGGTCTCTTTCAGGTGTCCAGGTGAACGGGGTGTCTTTGTGGGTGAGTTGGTGGAGGGGTCTGGCTATGGTGGCAAAGTTGGGGACGAAACGTCTGTAGTATGTGGCTAAACATAGAAACGAACGTACTCCTTTAACAGTGGTGGGTGGGGGTTGGTTTTGTATGGCTTGAAGTAGCTTTGGGTCTGGCGCAATACCATGTTCAGATATCACGTGTCCGAGGAAATCTACCTTATTCCGGGCAATCTCGCACTTTGAGGGTTTTAATTTCAACCCGGTGGCTCGGATTCTTTGAAGGACTTGTCTCAACCAGAGGAGGTGTTCTTCCCAGGTTGGTGAATACACAATAATATCGTCCAGATAGGCTAGGCAGGTTTCCCAGGTTAGGCCATGTAATACCGCTTCCATCAAACGGGAGAAAGTGGCGGGTCCGTTACAGAGGCCAAAAGGTAGGACGTTAAATTCATAGTGATGGCCACCACTAGTGGAAAATGCTGTTTTCTTTTGGTCCTCGGCCTTGATAGGCACTTGCCAATACCCTGCTTGCAAGTCGAGGGTAGTGAACCATTTGGATCCGTGTAGGGAGTCAAGGGAATCGTCTATTCGGGGTAAGGGCGTAGCGTCTTTAATGGTTACGTCATTTAACCTCCTGTAATCGACGCAAAAACGGGTTGTCCCATCTTTCTTTTTGACTAAGACAACAGGGAAAGACCAGGGGCTAATGGACGGGGTGGGAATCCCGGCCTCTAACATTTCCTGGACTTGGCGTTCCTCTTCCTGACGTTGTATGGGGTTCTTTCTACGGGATGGTTGTCGTATGGGGGGGCCTGTGGTGTTAATGATGTGTTGTTCTACATCAGTCTGTCCGATTTCGGTGGGTTGTTGGGCAAACACGTCACTGAATTCCAGCAGTAGGTCGTACATGCCGTTCTTTTGGTGGTCAGATAATGTCTCAGGGAGAGAGGGCAATTGGAGACTGGTAGGGGTGTCGTTAAAATCTATGGGAAGGTCATCGAAAGTTTCGAGGTCTCCTATAATGAGACCTTTTGGTAGTGTCAGGGATTCTTCTGAGATATTTGCCACGAGAATGTGGTTGATGCGAGCGGAAATGATGGCGGGTTGTAAGAGGCAACGATGGGGGTTGGGGGACGTGGTAGTGGGGGAAAATATCATGTGCGTTTGGGGTATGGGCCGCAGCTTCACCCATTTTTGATGGTGGGGGGGAATTTGGCATTTATCCTGAACTACAGCTGGGCTAATGATGGTGGGGGATTGACTGGCGAGCAGGTGCTTGCTACTTATAATGGGGGCAAGGTCGCTTTGGTGGGGGTCACGCGTGAGGGGGGGATTAACGGCGCGTGTGGGAGGATCAGTGGGGCGTAGTGTGAGGGGGTTAGAAAACAGGAGTTGTTGGAGGGACTGCGGAGGGTTGGTGGGGGAAGCGTGAGATATAGAAGATGGGTTATTGTTGGAGGACTGATGTAAGGATATGAGGTGGTTAGAAGGAATTTGGGGAGCGTTGTCGGTGGCAGTGACGGTTTGTTTGGAGTTTATATGGATTTGGTGGTTTTGTTTGTCATGAGAGGGCGAGTCAAGTGTGGGGTTGTGAAGTTTTCTAGGGGTGTCAATTGTGTGGGGGTGGAAGGGAGCTACTGATGGAAAACTGTCACAAGGGGAATTGGGGTGGGTGTGGACTAGCTGGGCATTTCTGGGGGCATGGTGGGAACATGGTTGTGTCCCTCGGTCGGCACGCGTGACGGGGGGATTAACGGCGCGTGCGGGCGGTTCAGAGTGGTGAGATGTGAGCGAGTTAGAAAACGGAATTTGTTGGGGGGACTGCAGAGGGTTGGTGGGGAAAAAGTTAGGTGTAGAACATGGGTTATTGGTGGAGGACTGGTGTATTGATGTGGTGTTGTTAACAGGACGAACGTGGGGAACTTTCTTGGTGGTAGTCTGGTTAAAAGTGATGTGGGGCGGGTGGGTTTGTTTGTCATGAGAGGGTGAATCAAGTGTGGGGTTGTGAATTTTTTTAGGGGTGTGAATTGTGTGGGGGGGCAAGGGAGCTATTGACGGAAATTTGTCACAAGGGAATTGTTGTGGGTTGTGGGATAGCTGAACATTTCTGGGGGCATGGGGGAAATTTTGTTGGGTACATTGATCGGCATTTTCCCTGGAAACATGTGTACATAAACATTGGATGGAATTATGGTTACATATATCAGAGTCTGTCCTGAAAACATGGGAGGATTTATCCGGGACAGAATGAAGAGAATGGAGGGGATTACCGAGAGGGAGTTGCTTGGACTTGTCTTCTTTCGTTTGTTGAGGCATTTGGTTACTGAATGGGGTGAGATTTTGAGGGGACTCAGGGCAAGGGGGGGATTTAGGAGTCACCTTAGTGCTAGCTTCAACTTGGTAACCCTGACTCAGGGTTTGTTGAGGGGAAAGTTTTTTTTTTTTTTTGTGAATGGGTTTCTGCGTGATGGGTTTGTCAGAGGCTTTGGGTTGAATTTGTTTTGAATGATATCAGCCTTTGGCCGCAGTCGACCTGGGCCTGGAGTTTTTGAAGGAGGTCAAGTCCAAGGAAACCATCATAATGTTTACAGTTGGAGGAAAATACTGTGAATGTGTGATAACAACGAGCATGGGGGGCAGGAGTCGTTACTGACAGGGGCAAAGTGTCTCCTAGAAGATTTAAGTAAGTATCAGCAGCTGAGATTAGTTCTGCTTTGGTCAACGGGCCAAATAGTCGGTGGTGTAGATCATAGTAATTTTTGAACAAACATGACTTGGCAGCTCCCGTGTCGATTAACAAGCGGACAGGAATGTCCTTGATTTTGGCCATGTAATAAATGGGGGCAGTGCGGTCAGTTATGGCATCCCCCGCCGAGGCCATCTTGGGCGGGGGGTACTTTAAAAATCCTGGGAATCGGTATCTACCTCCTCCAAGGTTTCCTCGGTATCCTCTGAGGTCATGTTAGGGGCTATTTCTCCAGTGTGTCTTTCTTCCATCTCTTCCTCTTGTCCCAACTCCTCTTCATTTACAGAAATGCGAGGAGTAAAGGGGCGAGGTTTGGCAGAGTCACGAATTTGATGGAAAGCACACTGAGCATTACAGGCAGGGAAATCATAGGGGTTGATAATTACTAAGGTAGGGTTTTTACTTTGGTAGGTGTTGTAGTTCCTGTTCCGGTTGAAGATTCTGCGTGGCTGGGTAGGTTGGAACCGGGCTCTACTGGGTTGGGGCTTTCCGGAAGGGTAGGTGGGTCTGTTGTGGAAGGATGAGGCTGGATAGGCATTCTTGGAGTTTTGGTGGTCGGGTTGCTGCGGATGCGTGGGAAACCTCTTGATTGCAGCGATTTGGGTGGGTGCTTCTGTGCGCACGGCCAAAATACATCGGATCGTGATGAGATCTTTTTGGTATCCGACGAAATCGTGCACACGGAAATGGTCTTTTACTGCTGAGGGCAATATAGACACAAGGTTGACCAGAATTTGCTGTTCTTGTTGGATTCTGGTCAACGTGGGGAAAGAAACTTTTATGTGTTGGGCAATCTTATTCACTGTGGCATCTAAATCGCCTTCGAATTTAGTGTCTTGGATACGGGTGTGGGCCACGAAAACGCCCAACGAAGGCTTAATGGCTTCTATCACTATTGGGCGAAATTTGTCCCAGGTGAGAGCAGGGTGCACTTGATAGGCAACCAGGGAAACGGCTTTTCCCAGGTGCGTTAATGTTACGGCTATTTTTTCTGCGTCCGTGGTATAAACTAGGTCAAGTACGGGTTTCACTATGTCCATGCATGTTTCGATCTCATAAGTTTCTCCATCATAATGGGGGATGGGAATGTGAGAACGGTGCGCCATGATGTTATCGTGTTCTGGCTGTTCCAAACTTGCAATGTAATGCAACCTTTTATCCGAATCAAGAACCACCGCTGCCGCCAATGTTATGCCCTGTTTTTCTACAGGATTAACTTGGTCAATGTGGGCTCTATCTGACTGGGTATATAAGGCTGCATGCACAATACAAGGTATGAGGAATAGAGAACACAAAATAAACACACGGTAAGACGACACACGTTCACGTTTATTTAAGTAAGTGAATAAAGAGCATGGAAAGATAGTAATTCTCGTACAAAACAAATAATAGAAAGGAACTGCTAGCATTAACGGATCTGGATGGAGCCTAGTCTCCCACTTCCAACGTTCAGGTATACTCTTCTGATCATGGGTTTAGTTAGCAAGTTTTATTATACTGGAAGACCTCAATATTTTTATGTATTCAATTTCACTGATTAGATCTCTTACTGGCTGGTCGCGTGCCCAAGTAGCAGCTCACAGTTAGAATTAGACACGCGTATATTTTAGAACACGGAATCTCTAGTAACCTCATGGGGGTACTGATCTAAAGTTTATATTCTTATGGCAGAAATACGTAGAACACAAATCAGTGGGCGAACGTTAGATATCACTAGGGTTTTAATATCTGAATAAGGTAATTACGAGAGTCAATGTCGCCTGTTAATTAATGAACACTGATACGCTTAGTACGTCCCAAATGGAATGGTTAAATATGAGTTACACTGGGCAAGGTTATAGCCACTTCATAGAAAAGTTAATAAGTGAATGTCGAACTGGTACTATAACACTTAGTACTAGTAACATGAATCTTGAATAGTATTTGTGGGTCTGGTCCTGGTTATCTTGCTTCCGGTGATGTTGGGGGCTAACGACTGGTTCCTCGGCCGTCCAGGTGGTCCAAAATGTAGGAAGTTCTCAAGTCGGATCTCTTGACGATCGGTGCTGGCTACACACTTATATACCCACTAATTTGTGTGGTGAAGGTTATAAGGTGCACGTTGGGACTTGTACATGGACAGCTCTTCTATTTAACTTCTGCCATGGAGTCTGCCGGCTCGGGAATCTCTCAACTCAGGAACAACACAAGGGCAGAGCTAGAGGTTAACTTCAGGGTAGTGACCACTGGTTGGTGTCTAACTTTCAACTGATTTGACTGGGGGCGGGAGCTAGGTTTATAGGCTCGGTTCTGGACCCTGTAGACAATAGGGATCTCGAGTCTTATGGACTTATTTGAGCTCTCAATAGATATGGGGACTAGGTAAGATGGTGATTACTATTGTGGCACATGGCTATAGGAAGCCTTCAATTTGTGATATAACTGAGCCTTAGTAAAAGGTACTATTTTGGCTATACTGGAAGTATTTATGGAAGGGAGGCTGAATCTACTTTGCGGGGAGGACTGGGACAGCTGTGATAGGGGTGTCTCTCTTATATTGCTCAGTCTTCGTTCTATTGCATAGCTGAGGTGCTAATTTGACTATCCGAGTATGCAAAACAGGTGAATGGGTTATTGTGGGTACAGAGAAGTGAGTAAGGGGGTTAGACATGCATGGTTAGTTCATTGATAGGAAGAATTCCTAGGCTACCTGGCAATGACCCGGAAGTCAAAACAGGGGTCAGGTATACCTCCGCGGGGGTGGGGTCTCCCTCCTCGAGTGGGTAAAAAGGGGTAGCCGGGCGCTCTCCCTCTGGGATGGTCGTCCGGCAGCTGTGGCTAGGGGCTTGCCATATCACCAGTGTTTGTAATAACCCTCTGTTTATGAGACAGATGTGGGTGTTCTTAATATCAAAACCGAAGGTGCCTTGGCTAGCTGGGTGTAATCGGTTGGCTGTTAATTGCATGGCTTGCTGGATGTGGTGGAGACTGGTTGCTAACTCTGCCACATTTATCTGGAAGTATGGCAATAGAAATTAATTACTGGCGAGGCGGCGAGCCTCGCACCGACGACCATGGGGTGCAGGGTTGTGAATGGGTTGTAAGAGAATAGATGGCATGCAAGGGGTTAGTAAAGTTCTAATGTTGTTCTGGCCTACTAAGTGAAGGTAGGCTGGATAGGAGTATATATATAAAAGGTTGGAGAGCGTTAGCAACGGAAAAATCAAGGATCTTCAAGAGGTATGAGAGAGAGGCTAGGTCGGACACGAGTCGAGAAGCGCGGGTATCTTAATGAGAGGGGGGGAAGCTCAGGGGGCTACAGGGAAATTTGACCCTAAGGTCTCTGGGCGTGGGGGTGGCATTAGGCTACAATTGATATTGGAGTTTGAAAGGACAGTGAAAGTACGTTAGCCAAATGCTACCGGGGGATGCAAATACGGGGTGGTATATGAGTCTGGAAAAGATAGAATCATGTGGACTGTGGACTGTGGACTGTGGACTGTGGGGGAGAAGGAGGTTAACTGTAGGTGTGTGCTTGACTGTGGATAAAGTAGGGAAAAACATGGTGTATTATTACTCGTCAATACGAGGGGTTATGGACCTATTATTTGACACGATTTCTTGTACGTCTAGGTGTCCCTGGGAACTGCGTTTTCTATGAAATATAGACCAAAGAAAAGCGGCAGTTCGTAGGGGTACTGCGTTATTGTTTCGAGGTACTATGATAGATACTGGTAACAAAGGTTATCTATACAATCTCTGGTTGGGGTAAGGATTACGTTACAGCATGGTGGCTAACATCTGTAGTCATGGCTGTCTAAGTCTTATGGGGCAATGGTTCTATATCTTGGTGTACCCGTGGGTATCTTAATTTCTTATGAGTTTGGACATGTGGTTTTTTTAACATCTACTTCTCGGATGTAAGAACATACATAGATATATGGCTGTCGGATTTGTTGGCGTTGGCTCAACTTAGGGACAGGGCATGGGTGTTTTTAATATGAATGTATATTCTTGTTCATCATCGTGTAGGTAGAATCGGGCGGGTAAGAGGTGTAGGACACGAAGTAATATGGCGTAGTGTGGACTGTGGATACGAAGGAGGTAAGTGGAAGACGTATGACAATTGTGGAAAAGTAAATGGAAAAGGGTGAACACAATGGCGGATAAAGATACTTAACCTAAGGATTGAAGACATAGATTTTATGGGCGATGAGTCTTCAGAAACTTAGTCTGGCAAGACAAGATATGTTAGGGAATGTTAACATTAATACTTAAACTAAGGATTGAATACATAGATTTATGGGGCGATGGGTCTTCAGAAACTTAGTCTGGCAAGACAAGATATGTTAGGGAATGTTAATATTAATACGTAACCTAAGGATTGAATACATCGATGAACGAAGACATTACAGTCGTCGTCCTAATAAGGTGATGAAAACTGGTTGATCTGCACTTGGCACAATACGACATTAGGACAGTGCCGCTATGTCGTATCGATACTGGTGGCAGTTAATATTATAGAGACACTTAGTTACTAGAGGAACAATGCAAGGGGGCGACTGAGCACGGGTTACATATATCTATACTCGTCATGGAAATTGATATACGAGGTCTAGGGACAGGCGTGGGTGTTTTAACTTCTAAGATATATAACATCTACTTCTCGGATGTAAGAACATACATAGATATTTATTAGTGGCCCCTCCATCATTGACGAACATGCCTATTACATAAGGCATCCTCTTCAAACACTTATCCGCCGTAGTTTGAATCTACCGCGCAGAGCATTTAAAATCTGAGGAGCTTTCATCATGAGCGCACGCGACCTCACTCATGGCTTCAGTCATTATGAATTGGGTTCTCACTACGAAAAAACTTTGTAAAAAAATAAAAAACAAAAAGAAAATAAGAATAACTATCCAATAAGCTTTCCATCATATCGTAGATGTACTTGTGTGGATCTTTGACCAGATGCTGATTCAGGCGTCATTCTTCCTTCTCTGCTCTGCGGTCAGCCGGCCCGGACGTGTTTCTCCACGCTCCGCTGGTTCCGCATTTGCTGCGTCCCTAGTGAGTTTTTTCTCATTTGTTTACTCCGGGATGTATCGAGTAAGGTTAGGATATGCGTAGCAGGAGTGTCCTGGGCTGGTTGCCCGCAGTGCAGTGTATTTTGGGTCGTGTGTTTGGGGCATCTATTTCGGATGTACCCTCGTGGTCCGGTTGTGGACAAGTGAACTTTTTCACAGTTAGCTAGCTTTGTGATGCAGGCGGCTTTCATTACGCGTTATTGCTTCCTTTTATCTTTCTGATGAGGTAGCGTATTTTTGCTGACGTTCTCAGCGTATTTTTCTTCACTTAGTAAAGTTTTTTCTGGGTCCCGAGTCAGTTCTTCCCTTTGCCGGAAGTATTTGCTACAGTGGTGTATTGGCGGTGGTTCCTGTTGTGATATAATTCAGTGCTTTTTGTTTATATTCCGACATGTTAATGTTATCCGTCTGCCTAGGCCTAGCCAGCCTCTCGTAGCTTTACCACATATACAAGTGTTATTGATTTATTTTCTAAATATGTACTACTGTGTGATGTGTGTCCTGGTTTAGTTGTGTATTGGCTAATTCCACGGACTATTTATGTGTCCTGGGTTAGTTGTGTATTGGCTAATTCCACGGACTATGTTGGGCCGGCGTTAGTTGTGTTTTGGCTACGCCTCGGTCCTGTGTTGCGTTCAGATGGTATCTGGACGGGGTGGGTTATTTCCGGCGGGTTTTTCTCGGTTACACCATGAAAATACCCGGCTGGTTGCCGAGTTTTGGCCACGCATGGTTTAAAAACAGGCTTGTTTCCCCGGCGATTGGGTGTCTGTGGCTCCCCAGGACGGCGTCTCTGGGGTGCCTATTTCAGGCTCCTTCTGATTTAAACTTTAAATCACCCGGCGGGTGCAACCTGGTAGAGTGGGATGACCGAATTTGCAAAATTCAGTTTAGTTGACCAGACAATTGAGGGATGCATTGTGTATCGCCTCCTTCAACATACGGCAATTTAAGGCACAATTGGGGTTAACGTTTTTTAAACTAATATTCACACCCGGCTGGTGCTCCCTGGAAGGGTGGGAATAACGAATTTACAATTCAGTTAGTTAACCAGACAATTGAGGGATACGTTTTGTATCGCCGCCTTCCACATACGGCGATCTAAAAAGATACTTCGGGAGAAGTTAGATCTCGTATATTTGTCAGGCTTCTCAGTTTTTGATCTACGAGATAATTCGGGGGCCGGCGTCTTTTTTATTTATTTTTTTTCCAAAATTGAATCTTGAAACAAACACCACCGGAAAGACTTAATCAGTTATAAACGCCAGGCTGGTCTTTATATATTATGTCAGAGGGTATTCATAAATCTTTTGGACAAATTAAGATATTCGAAATCTTTTACTTAGGAAACCCCACCGCGTAGCGAGCTGTAGTCGTTGAGTATTACGTCTCGTTACCCGGCGGGTTATTTAACACTTGTGTGCGAACATGTTTGGGTTAACCTTATGAGCATTAATTCCTGGAAATTTTCTTTTTTTCCAGAGCTGGGTCCCGGCGGGTCTATGCAGAACCTGGAGTAAGTATCCCACCAGTCTCTGTCATGGCTACCTTTGCCCCGGTTTTTGCTTTATGCATTACGCCCTCCTGTTCAGGTATCCCTATTTTTGCGCACACCCTTTGTATAAAATGTGTTAAACTGTCTCGTTTGGTGTGGGTTACCTTTCCGGCGTTTTTTCTCGTTGCTCCGAGAACACCGTTTTTGTTTACCGAGTTTTAGTCAGGATGGCTCAAAATAGGTAAGTTACCCCGACGAGTTTGGTCGCTTGAGGGCTCATAAGAAACTGCGTTTTCTGTGGTCGAGCCTGGGATCAGGCTTCCTGTGTTGTTCATTGCTTTATGCATTACGCCCTCCTGTAATGTATAGTTTAGTGTGGGTTACCTTTCCGGCATTTTTCTCGTTGCACCGAGAACACCGTTTTTGTTTACCGAGTTTTAGTCAGGATGACTAAAATAGGTAAGTTACCCCGACGAGTTTGATCGCTTGAGGGCTCATCAGAAACTGCGTTTTCTAGAGTCGAGCCTGGGATCAGGCTTCCTGGTTTATTCCCGTCGAGGGGGGCTCCACACAGTTTGCTAGATGATCAGGCTGACACCTGTTGGAATTGGTTTTCTCTGCTTTTCAAAGCCATTGAAACAATGCTGTCTGTTTGTTTGGTCTTTACCTCCCGGCGACCTTTTTACAAAGAGGTCTGGGGCAGGTATAATTGGTTTGACATTGCATATAAAACCCGGCGGTTGTACCTTCGGGTGGTTATATTAACGGATTTGCGATTCGAGTTAATTTGCCAAACAATTGATTGATACAATAGGGTATCACGGCCTTCAAGACGGCAATCTATGAGGGCTTCTGGGTGAAGCCGGATTAGAGATTAAGATAGGCTTAGACTTTTTATGGGATAAAAAGATGCATGAATCTTACTAGTGTCTCAAGTGTTAAGGGATACTTGAAAGACTTCATCTTTAATAAAGATATGCTTCATCTTTATGAGGATTAAGAAGTTATTCTTAATTCTTTTGGACAGGTGAAAGATATGCTGAAATCTTTAATAAGCCATTGAAACAATGCCGTTTGTTTGTTTAGTCTTTCCCTCCCGGCGACCTTTTTACAAAGAGGTCTGGGGCAGGTACAATTGGTTTGACATTGCATATAAAACCCGGCAGTTGTACCTTTGGGTGGTTCTATTGACTGATTTGCAATCCGCGATCTTTGTATTTCCTCCCCGGCGATCTTTTACAACGAAGTGGGGTTAGGAACATTTGGGGTTAACTTTTAAACTTTAAATCACCCGGCGGGTGCAACCTGGAAGGGTGGGATGCCCGAATTTGCAAAATTCAGTTTAGTTGACCAGACAATTGAGGGATGCATTGTGTATCGCCTCCTTCAACATACGGCGCTTTAGGGCACAATTGGGGTTAACGTTTAAAAAAAAAAATAATAATATTCACACCCGGCGGGTGCTCCTTGGAGGGATGGGAATAACGAATTTACGATTCAGTTAGTTAACCAGACAATTGAGGGATACGTTTTGTATCGCCGCCTTCAACATACGGCGATCTAAAAAGATACTTCGGGAGAAGTTAGATCTCGTATATTTGTCAGGCTTCCCAGTTTTTTATCTACGAGATAATTCGGGGACCGGCGTCTTTTTTAGGGGAGTTTTTCCAAAATTGAATCTTGAAACAAACACCACCGGAAAGACTTCATCAGTTATAAACGCCATGCTGGTCTTTATATATTATGTCAGAGGGTATTCATAAATCTTTTGGACAAATTAATATATACTGAAATCTTTTACTTAGGAAACCCCACCGCGTAGCGAGCTGTCGTCGTTGAGTATTACGTCTCGTTACCCGGCGGGTTATTTAACACTTGTGTGCGAACATGTTTGGGTTAACCTTATAAGCATTAATTCCTGGAAATTTTCTTTTTTTCCAGAGCTGGGTCCCGGCGGGTCTATGCAGAACCTGGAGTAATTATCCCACCAGTCTCTGTCATGGCTACCTTTGCCCCGGTTTTTGCTTTATGCATTACGCCCTCCTGTTCAGGTATCCCTATTTTTGCGCACACCCTTTGTATGAAATGTGTTAAAATGTCTCGTTTGGTGTAGGTTACCTTTCCGGCGTTTTTTCTCGTTGCTCCGAGAACACTGTTTTTTTTTACCGAGTTGTAGTCAGGATGGCTCAAAATAGGTAAGTTACCCCGACGAGTTTGGTCGCTTGAGGGCTCATAAGAAACTGCATTTTCTGTGGTCGAGCCTGGGATCAGGCTTCCTGAGTTATTCCCGTCGAGGGGGGCTCCACTCAGTTTTCTAGGTGATCAGGCTGACACCTGTTGGCCTTGGTTTTCTCTGCTTTTCAAAGCCATTGAAACAATGCTGTCTGTTTGTTTGGTCTTTACCTCCCGGCGACCTTGTTACACAGAGGTCTGGGGCAGGTATAATTGGTTTGACATTAATAATAATAATAATAATATTTATTCAGTTAGCAATTTACAGAGTTGGTACCACATAGTATGTTATAAATATGACATGTACCAGCCTTGCATAATTCCAACTAAGGATAGCCCAATAAGGCCGTTAGGCGTATTTCCATTGGGGTCCATGTATATAAAACCCGGCGGTTGTACCTTCGGGTGGTTATATTAACGGATTTGCGATTCGAGATAATTTGCCAAACAATTGATTGATACAATAGGGTATCACGGCATTCAAGACGGCGATCTATGAGGGTTTCTGGGAGAAGCCGGATTAGAGATTAAGATAGGCTTAGACTTTTTATGGGATAAAAAGATGCCTGAATCTTACTAGTGTTTCAAGTGTAAAGGGTTACTTGAAAGACTTCATCTTTAATAAAGATATGTTTCATCTTTATGAGGATTAAGAAGTTATGCTTAATTCTTGTGGACAGATAAAAGATATGCTGAAATCTTTAATAGGCCATTGAAACAATGCAGTTTGTTTGTTTAGTTTTTCCCTCCCGGCGACCTTTTTACAAAGAGGTCTGGGGCAGGTATAATTGGTTTGACATTGCATATAAAACCCGGCGGTTGTACCTTTGGGTGGTTATATTAACTGATTTGAAATTCGCGATAATTTGCCAAACAATTGATTGATACAATAGGGTATCACGGCCTTCAAGACGGCGATCTATGAGGGCTTCTGGGTGACGCCAGATTAGAGATTAAGATAGGCTTAGACTTTTTATGGGATACAAAGATGCCGGAATCTTACTAGTGTTTCAGGTGTAAAGGGATACTTGAAAGACTTCATCTTTAATAAAGATATGCTTCATCTTTATGAGGATTCAGAAGATATGCTTAAATCTTCTGGACAGGTAAAGATATGCTGAAATCTTTAATATGATACTAAAAAGGACAACGAAAAGTAGTGGTGGAGTGCTACGGTACGTTGACCGGCGGTTTTGAGGCACATATTTTGTACCGTTTTTTGGGTGTAACCCTATGAGCTTTAATCCCCGGAAAATTCTCTTTCCAGGGCGGATTACCGGTGTTGCACCAGGTGACCAGGTAGTTCTCGGGGGCGGGGTAGTTTTCCCCCAGTCTCTGTCGTGTCGGCACTTGAACCTCTCATGGCTGTATGTTCAACGCCGTTAAGCTCAGGTAGCCCTATCTTATTTTTATTTGTTAATGAAATAATTTAATAGCTGAATCATAATAAACATATATATTTCTATGATTATATTATGATAATATTGTGTTTATTTATAGTAATTTATTTTAATACAATTAAATATAAATTAAATTAATTAGTATACTTTATGATTTTGCTCACCAGCTCTGCTTTCAATGTGTTAATGAGCTATGGGAGCTTTTAATTATCATAAACCTTTATGGGACTCGGACGAGGGCTCCCCGTTCAGGGAGTATACCGAGCTCGCAAGCGAGGGACAGCCACAGCCAAGGTGTATGGCGATACTCACAGTCGTACCTCACCCGCCGGACGATAACGCCGGCGGGCGGACCTGACGCTCTGATGACGGACGAGAACAGGTTGAGTTCCATTTATCTCTTTTCCGCCGCCAGACGCGTCTCTAATGTGCCACGTAGTCAACAAACTACAGGATTAGCGAGGCGTAGTCTCGCTAATCGCGCCCCTGTGGCCGGCGCAGTGTGGTACCGGCATTTGAACACGTGGTGCCCGCACCCAGTGTCCCTCCTGGTCGGGTTGTTCCACTTAGAACACAATTGGCAACCTAGAAACCTCGCGGACTTGTTCATTTTGGACATTCAGGAGGCCGAGTGGCTAGCACCTTATGGTAGCGACGTGACCTAGATATTCACGAATCAATATACCCAGTCTACAAAGCGACAGTTTCAATCGCATTGGAAAGCTTTTACGTCTCGGATTCTTAGAACAAAACAAACTGTGCCCTCGGTGGCGTTGGTTGTTTATTATTTAATTTATCTGTTCATGCAGAAACATTTATCTGAAAGTGATTTATGTGGGCAGGTTTTAAACTCCGCCCACCTCCCCGTCAGCTCAGGCCTACATGGTCTCTGGACAAAGCATCGTCGTTATTCTCGTTCCCGTATGTACCAAAGACTGCAGATTTTACAAACGGGCAGTATTCCTTATGGCTTTGGCTACCGGGAACAGAGTATCTGAGCTGGCGGCGATGAGCAACGCACCTAATTGCCTCAGGTTTGATAGGCTTCACGATTGTATTCACATTGCACCTTCCCCAGGATTCATAGCCGAGATTGAGCACAGTGAACACGTGTTTTCAGAGTTCACGGTGCCGGCGTTAAACAGGGGAAAGGTGCACCATCTTTTTTGCCCAGTGAAAGCTCTAACCAAATATTTAAGAGTGGCACCTCTAAATCACCAGGGTGCTTTATGGGTCGCAAGTCCGGGTGAACGATTGATGGAGCGTACACTGGCTTCTCTCTTGGTCGAGGACTTTAAAGAGAAGCATCCCAGCGTTGTGGGTAAGACCCACGATTTACGCAAGGGGACAGCCTCTTTACGTTTCCTTAATAATCTTTCGGTGAAAGTTATTACGTCCACACAGTTGTGGGTCTCTAATCAGAAGTTTTTGCCTCGATACCTTTCAGTAGCTCTGGACAACCCTTCCTTGCCATGTATAGCTTTACGGCAGAGGGTCTAGGTGGCCCTTTTAGTCACGTTTTGTTTAATTTCAAGAAAAATGGGGGGGAGGGTGCAGTCAGTGTGACATAGGACACCCTAGATCCCTCCGGAGTATGTGTTCGGAACATACGAGCTGTGATACTGGTTGTAGGCATTGTATTATAAAATTTCTCTGTCGTATTCATTGCAGGAAATTGTGCTAAAAGCCAATAGTAGTGTTACGACAATTCTTGTTGTAAGTAGCTTTGGCTGTGAAGCAATAGATTTTTGAAAAATCTCGGTAGTGGCAACTACGACTTTTACTTTTGCAGTAATTACTTCTGCAAAAGTTCACGAGTTCAGTACTTCTACGAATGTACAAGAATTAATTTATGTTTGGTTATATTTTTAGGAATATATCCACTAGTTAATAGGGTTTATATGTGCACATGTAAACTTATAAGTTTTTAGTTTTCACCACTTACTTTAAGTGGGGTGCCTTCTTAACTAGCAGATCTGTGCACAGAGTCTCAGAGTTAACCCTTTTTCAAGCAGGCTTCTTTGAAGCACGCTCCTGCTTGTACCCCTTTTTGAAGATTTAGGCTGTATAAAGTTTATGCACCCGAATATCTCTTTTTTACAAAAGTAAGAATACTATGTGGTTGTTTGATTATCTGCTTTTCTAGAGTTATGATATGATTACGAATGTCCCCCTCCAGTCTTAGATACCAGGCATGTTCGTCAATGATGGAGGGGCCACTAATAAATTATAGGTTTGACTCCTGTAAGGAGATAAAGAAAACCTAATATTTAGTAGTGGCCCCGTAATCATTGACGACTGGGGCCCTCCCGACCATCCCCTTCCCATTCGTTGATGTATTAAGGATTTTGGTTTACTTGATATGTCAGTGAAGGAAGAATGACGCCTGAATCAGCGTCTGGTCAAAGATCCACACAAGTACATCTACGATATGATGGAAAGCTTATTGGATAGTTATTCTTATTTTCTTTTTCTTTTTTCTTTTTTACGAAGTTGTTTCGTAGTGAGAACCCAATTCATAATGACTGAAGCCATGAGTGAGGTCGCGTGCGCTCATGATGAAGGCTCCTCAGATTTTAAATGCTCTACGCGGTAGATTCAAACTACGGCGGATTAGTGTTTGAAGAGGATGCCTTATGTAATAGGCATGTTCGTCAATGATTACGGGGCCACTACTAAATATTAGGTTTTCTTTATCTCCTTACAGGAGTCAAACCTATAATATGGCTGTCTGCTTTGTTGGCATTGGCTCAACCTGGGGACAGGGCATGGGTGTTTTTAATATGAATGTATATTCCTGTTCATCATCATTGTAGTAAGAAGTGTAGGACACGAGGGGGTAGTGTACGTGAGGTGTGGACAAATGGTCAGTTTAGAAGGGGTAGGTAGGTGCGGCCTGGAGCTGCTTAGCCCTGCGGGCTTTGGCCTGTCTGAATTGGCTGGCTCGGTCAGCTGGTCCTTTCGTTCTGTGGACCTTTCTTTCGGGTGTTTCTGTGTGGTGTTCGTTCGTGGCTTCTGTGGTGGGCTTCTCGTTCTGGGGCATTTTAATAAGGCAAGAGTCGAACAATGGGTCCGGACTCAATTTAACAATAACTCCTCGGATACAATTATAGAGTATCCAAAATAGTGGAGGCTTACCTCCCACTCAACTAGATCTCAAGCGAGATCTCAGCAAGGTAACAAGAGTGCAGTAATGACAGATGTCGTCTGGATCATACTATGATGTCCCCGGCAATAGTGACGTTAACTGACTCTAAAGCAACAATGACCAAGTGGTCATCAACAATAAGGTGGGCTCTGAACGGCTCACAAATGAACTGAATTCTACAGGTGTGCTAGATCTCACCTGGCAAGATTATTTATTCTAAAACTACTTGTGTGGGCAACTAGCAAGATGCGGAAGGCTGATACAACAATCGTCGGGAGCTGAGATAGAGTGAGATCTATTCGAGTTATGAACCTGACAGAATGTTAAGTGAATGAGGCTAGAAGTTATACAAGGGAACAAGGTTACGTGTAAATATGTGTGTATGTCATATGCTGTGGGTCTTGTATAGGCACGCCCCCTCTGACGGGCTATGGGAGACCAATAACCCGGGAATGTGTGTATATATGGATCCCCTGATAGTTATGTCTAATGTGTCCTGGCAAGTGGGCAGATTAACGTCAATTTAAGTAGAGAGAGGAAAGCCCTCTCGTGAGACGTTAATTAGTGAGAACCCCTGAAGATAACTTCAACCACTACCCTGAGACAACTCTATACCCATAAACCGTAGTAAGGCACTTAAAGGAGAGCGGGAGTGAAGAGGTGCCGTAGATCGAGGGAGAATCCAGTGGTCCAGGAGGGCGGCTGGGCGTGGTACTTCCGGATGTTGGTCCGGGATTAGGCTGCACTCCTAGGTCCTTACAGCTCCTTGTCCCTCTGCGCCTACCACGGGAGACACCCGGGTTCTTCTTGCACTCCGCGAGAGCAGGGACTTACTAAGAGTATGCCGGAGTTCTGCTACAGGGTTTGGTGGGGGGTTATGGCGACTAGCATAATGGTCAGTATAGAGGTGCAAGCAGTCTATCCAGTGACACTATGATTAGTCTAAGGTTTGGGAAAATTAAATTACTCCCTTGAAATCTCCTCTGGAACCACAAGACTAATACAGTAAATAGAGGCCAGTGAAGGTGGGCCCAAAGTGGGTTGCACAATCTAGTCCTCTTCCTGAAGGGGGGAACCCGACCTGGTCGTCTCTAAGTACTGCACTATCCTTATAATCCCTGGAAAGGAACAAGACAGGAATCCTTATTTACTTGGTCTATGCACAGCATCAAAGGCCAGGAAGGTGGGGCCCAAAGTGGGTTGCACAAGCTAGTCCTCTTCCTGAAGGGGGGAACCCGACCTGGTCGTCTCCGATCACTGCACACAGCTTCAAGTGTGAACGCCAGCTATTCTGGCTGCTTTGTCTCTGGGACCACAAGACTAATACAGTAAATAGAGGCCAGTGAAGGTGGGGCCCAAAGTGGGTTGCACAATCTAGTCCTCTTCCTGAAGGGGGGAACCCGACCTGGTCGTCTCTAAGTACTGCACTATCCTTGTAATCCCTTGAAAGGAACAAGACAGGAATCCTTATTCACTTGGTCTATATACAGCATCGAAGGCCAGGAAGGTGGGGCCCAAAGTGGGTTGCACAAGCTAGTCCACTTCCTGAAGCGGGGAACCCGACCTGGTCGTCTCCGATCACTGTACACAGCTTCAAATGTGAACACCAGCTATACTGGCTGCTTTTACCCAGGTAAAAAGATACCAAAGGCAAGCTTAGTTACTGATGTCCAGACTGGCTGAGTACTTGTGAATATTCTTGCCCAGAATTAAGGCGCCCGGCTTGAGAGAATCAAAGGCGCTGGGGTGGTGTCTGTGTGTGGTGGTTAGGTCCTTGTAGTCCTGGGAGTGGTGCGCCTGGACTTTTGGCTGGCCCTTGTAGATGTAGCTGGAGGAAGATTCCTCAGGGCAGATCTGTACACATTATGGGGTGATGGCTTCCTGGTGGGAGAGGAAGCGGATGAGTTTCTTACAATGGATGATGACTGATTCTGGGGGTTAAGACTTATTGTTGGCTGGAATGATAGGCAAGTTTTGGTTTATGAGTGACTTTAACCCGGGACAATGGTTTAGATTGAATGGATGCAAGAGCTTTAGGTTCCTTGACCCGGGAACTGCGGGGAGACTCTTAAGAGTTCCCCCGGCGGACTGCGGGGAGACTCTTATGAGTGAGTGAAAAAAAAAATCAACTTTTGACATCGAAAAAAAAAAAAAAAAAAAAATTTGGCCCCTGGGCCATGCAAAATCTCAGTCCTCTACCTCCCCTCCTTCCCCACTTTCCTCCTCTCCTTCAGTTATCACCTATTTTCCCTGTTATTCCCTTATTCTGAGGTATATTTTCGTGCTAACATTAGCGAGTTGCAAGCAGGGTGTTGTCATCACTGATGGCAAGCGAGTGCAAGAGAGAGAGAGAGTATCGATCGACTGTGTCTCAGTGGCCTTGGGGAAATTGGCGGGAAAGCAGCTTGCCTCACCCATACATTATACAACTCGCGGGCTATATCTCCGATTTTGACCATCCAAACGCTGTTTTCACTCGTTTTATTGTTGTTTCAGGTTAATACCTTTATAATCAACCCATAATAGGCACATATGGATAAGTATTAATGCTATTAATGGCACAATGAATATTTTAGTGACGGAAACACCTCAAATACGTCAGCACAGGGGGACGTTTCCAATTACCCCCATGCGCACTTCAGAGGTTGATAGGGGATATGAAAAGTAATCTGGGGAAGAGAGGTTTTGGTTCTTTGATAGGGGATATGAAAGGTAATTTAGGTAACCACCTGGTACCACCTGTGGTTGTGTAGCTAGGTTGAGGAGTTACTGGGCTGGCTGAGGGGGGTTTGTAATAGTTACCCCTGCGATGGTCATTTTCTTTGGCTCTGGTGATTAAAGAAAATGACTCGGCGTGGGTGACTGGTGTGGTCCACTCGGGACGGACGTGTCCCACTCGTTCCACTGTTATCTTGGCGATACGGGCAGGGGTAGGGTTGTCGTGCGTCTGGATGGCAGGGGGGAGGCTGTCCGAAGGCGTAGTTGGTTCTGTCGCATGGCTGTGACAAGCTGGAGATGCGGTAACACTGTTCCTAGACCGCATCTCACATACAGTGTTCTCATCGTCCAGCATATTACTGCTTCATATTCATCAGCCAACTTAAAATAGCCCTATATAATATTTAAGTATCACTAGAACAATACACTATACCATGTAGGAAGTCTTCTGGAGAAAGAGGGCAAATTTAGACAAAAATGCAAGATAAACTAAATCACAAATGTATGCTAGAATAGCATTGACAAATCGCTAGATAGTCACCAGACACTAAAAACTTGTATGTCACTAGAAAACATATGTTGAAGTACCGGTATCTAGAATAATCTTTAACAATCGAAATATCTCTCCAATTCCTTAAAATAGGGAAACTAACTTGAATATCGCTAGAATTCATCACATCTTGATGTCGCTAGATGGAAGTGATGTAAGTGATTCGCTGGATTTAGCGGTAGCAGCTACATTGGCAACATCGTACCAAGAACCTTCATTCCGTTATAATGAACAAGGTCAGATTTCGAAAATATTACAATTATTTCAAAGTTCAGAGATCATCAGATTGGTTTGGAAGTCGAAGTACATAATTTCAGTTCCATTAGTTTAACAAACATTTACATAATAAATGATAATATGCTACTTAGAGGGTTTAATAAAGAAGGATTACTTTCCCGATATCGTATAGGCGTACGCAAGCTGTTGTTCTTTTGTTTTGTTTTAAGAACGTCAACAAACACTTCGTATATTTGGGGTTCTTAGTTATACATTAGAACATATTTATAGTTTGCACACTCTTATAAGTATAAACACTTACTTGTTAAAGGCCTGCTCACTGAGAGTCCACAGTTGGGTGTAAAAACAAAATGTGCTATCTTCCCAGCTCTGGGAGACGTCAATAGACGTACCGTACACATTTATTCCTGCTTTTTTATTTTCCCTTGCAGCACCTAGTTAGCCAGCCAGCTGCAGTAGCGGCTCATCTATAAGAGCTGTTGAGCTGCAGACCTCCCTGCTCTCAACCTTGCCCAGTATAAGACTATGATAGACTATCTATTGACAGACGCCTTAATCCCCGAAGTAATGGGCACGAATGAATCACCCCCATGCACCTCTGTCCCTTGTCAGCCGATGCCGCTCTTCCCATCCAACACCGCACATATATATATATTTTTTATTTTTTTTCCTATGTGATTGAGGGAGGCAAAAGGCAGAACTGCCTATAGCGAGTGCCTCCCCTGTAGTTGAAAGAGTGACAGGGCCAAAATCAAGGGACGTTCGAGCCAAAATGCCTGGACACACGGAGTTTGAAGCAATTTAAGTCATAGGAAGAGGGAAAGACTGATTCTGGGAGAGAGTTCCAGAGCTCAGCTGTTGAGTAGAAGAAAGTTTGAGAGTAACGTTTCACTCTCGGGTTGGAGAGTTGCACAGAGTAGGGGTGGGATTGAGTTGCAAGATGGGTACCACGTGCCCTACGTAAAGGAGGTGGTATATACTGGGAAAGCTCTGAGGAACACTGATTATTATAGTAGCGAGAGAGAGAGATTGCAGAGAGTTGGTGAGTGGACGGGAGTTAATGATACGAAAGGCCTTCCTTTCAACTTTGTCTAGGAGAGCGGTGTGAGAGGAACCTCCCCACACATGTGAACAATACTCAATACAAGGACGCACTATGCCCCTGTACAGAGCAAGAAGCTGTGCAGGGGAAAAGAACCCCCTAAGGCGGTTAAGCACACCCAGCTTCTGGGAGGCTGCCTTAGCAAGACTGGTAATATGGTCCTTCCAACTGAGAGCAGAAGAAAAAGAGACACCAAGAATATTGAGAGAAGATGAAGGATTGATTTTTGTATTGTTGAAGAATAAGGCATAGTCCGCTGGGTGTTCCTTATGGGTAGATAGATGGAGAAATTGGGTTTTGGAAGCATTAAAGGTAACAAGGTTTTCTCTGCCCCAACTGGAGATAGTATTAAGATCAGAATTTAAGAGTTCTATGGCTTCATTACATTTGTCGTTGAGGGATTGCTGGCTGGGGCGTTCTGAAAAACTAATTTCTTACAGTTTCTTACAGTAGATCCTCTGGAAAAAGGCAAACTAGGCCTGTGTATCCAGCTCAGTGCCAGTACTTGCACTGCTGCAGTCGTTCACGGTGTTGGCGGCGGCGGTAGCAGACGTAATATTTTTACTATTCTGTATTTTTGCTTTATAATCAAACTTCAAATCTTGTCTTCACCATGCTTTATCAAGATTACTTTCAAACTTCCTTATTGATTCGGAATCGACTACATACTGGGGCAGTGCATTCCACTCATTTACCACTATCACAAAATGAGTTCTTTGCCTTTTCAAGCCTATTTCTTTCTTTGTAAATTTTCTTAGGGTGTCCTCTCGTTCTTGTTCCCTCCCGCATCAAGAAGATACCTTCACACACATCCTCATCATACTTTCCTGACACTATCTTAAAAGTCTCTATCATATCCCCTCTCTTTCATCTATATGCCAATGTCGGAAGTCCCAGTGTCCTCAACCTCTGCTCATATCCCGCGTTCTTCAACGTTGGTACTAGCTTGCTAGCTCT
Organism: Paralithodes platypus; assembly: GCA_032716605.1. Classification (NCBI taxonomy): domain Eukaryota; kingdom Metazoa; phylum Arthropoda; class Malacostraca; order Decapoda; family Lithodidae; genus Paralithodes; species Paralithodes platypus. The sequence continues at coordinate 59,640,054 of CM064566.1, forward strand.
CCTCTGCACTTTCTCCACTGCTTCTATATCCTTTACCATATATGGAGCCCACACCTGGTTCGCATATTCCAGGTGCGGCCTAACCAGCGCTGTATAGAGATTCCTGAATATTTTTTCGTCAAGTGACACAAATGTCCTCCTTATCAGCCCTACAATTCTATTGGCTTTGTTTATCTTTTCCGCTAAATGTTCTGAGAAATTTAACTTATTGTCTATCACTACTCCTATATCCTTTTCTGCATTAACTTCCTCCATCGCTTCATACATACTGTATCCTACCTTGTCTATCTTGCTTGTCCCAATCCGCATGTACAGTACTTGCAGTTTTTTTGGATGAAAAGGCATTAACCAATGTTCAGACCATCCTTTCATGCCCTCCACATCTCCTTGAAGCAAACCCACATCTTCCTTACTCCTCACTCTTCTATACAGCTTAGTGTCATCCGCATACAGGTATATCTCACTTCCATTAGTTATAACTTCAGGTAAGTCGTTGATAAATATAACGAACAGTAGTGGTCCCAACACAGATCCCTGTGGTACCCCACTTGTAATTTTCCTCCACCCCGAGCCTATTCCATTCACCAGTACCCTCTGTCTCCGATCTTTCAGGAAGGCTTCTATCCATTTCACACATTTCTCCCCTATATTATAGCTTCTAACTTTCTCTATTAACCTTTTATGTGGGACCTTATCGAAGGCCTTCATAAAATCGCAATATACCACGTCTATAACATCACTATCCTCCAGAATTTGCATCCAATCATCTACCACTTTAATTAGCTGTAGTACCGTCGACCTCCCCGGCAAGAATCCGAACTGTCTCCCACTGAAAAGTTGGTTTGATTTCATATGCTCCATTATTCCTTCTCTAATTACCATTTCCATTAGTTTACACACAACACTTGTCAAACTGACTGGTCTATAATTTCCTGGGTCATTTCTCTTTCCCTTCTTAAATATAGCCGTTATGTTCGCCTCTCTCCAGTCCATCGGGATTTGTCCTGTATTAAGATACCTCAAATAACATTTTTAATGGCTCTACTAACATCTCACCTCCTTCCTTTATGATTCTTGGATGTATCCCATCCGGTCCCGGGGACTTACTTCTGTTCATATTTTCTATAGCCCTTCTTATTCTAACATGGGAAAACTCTATTAGTTCTAGTGCCGGTGCCTGTTTGATGGGAATAGTAGGCACTGCATCATCCGACTCCACTGTTAGTACCTCCCCAAAGTATTTCCCCAGCACCTCTGCTTTCTCCTTATCAGTTTCTGCTCTATTCCTATCATCCAATTCTCCTATCAGTTCTGGGATACCTACTCTTCTTGTTAACTTTTCCTGAACGTACTTCCAGAATATTTTTGGATTATCCTTCACGTTTTTTGCAATCTCTCTCTCCCTCTCCTTCACCCCCCTCCTTGTCTCCCACCTTATTTTATTGTTTATTTGTCTACGTTCCAAATCCACTTCTTTAGTTTCTATACTAGACCCCCTGTTCTTTTTTAACAATTTTAGTCTATCCCACAATCATTTCTGTCTTCTTATCAATGTCCAAAGCTTTCTTTTCATTGGTAATTCTGGGTTCGTTCTTTTCCTCAATTTTGTTTTATCCTTATATTCCCTTACTGGTACACATTTGGATATAGCATTCTCCAGTTTGACTCTAATCTTCCTCCACATTCCTTCAGCGTCTTCACCGTTCAAGTACACTAATGGGAGTAGTGTAAGGTTGAGTCGTCTGTGTATGAATGGATGGGAATTGAGGTACAGTTGAGGAGATCATTTATAAAAATTAGGAAGAGAATAGGAGATAGGACAGAGCCCTGAGGAAAACCGGAGTTTATAGGGTGAGGAAGTGAACGATGGCCGTCCACAACCGCGGCTATGGAACGGCCGGAAAGGAAATTAGAGACAAAGGCACAGATGGAGGGATAGAAACCGAAGGAGGGTAGTTTAGAAATTAAAGATTTGTGCCGGACTATATCGAAGGCTTTCAATATGTCTAGTGCAATAGAAAAAGTCTCACCGAAGTCCCGAAAGGAGGATGACCAAGAGTTAGTAAGATATGAAAGATCACCAGTAGAGCAACCCTTAAGGAAGCCATACTGGCGATCTGAGAGCAGATTATGAGAAGAGAAATGCTTAAGAAATTTGGAAGCAAGAATAGTTTCAAAAACTTTAGAAAGACAAGAGATGAGAGCAATTGGACGATAGTTGGAGGGTTGAGAGCGGTCACCCTTCTTTGGGACAGGTTGAATGTGAGCAAACTTCCAGCATGAAGGGAAGATGATAGAAGATAGACAGAGACGAAAGAGTTTGCCTAGGCAGGGAGTCAGCACGGAAGCTTTGCACAGTGGCAGTATCGTAACCAATGAGTGTTCCACACAGTGACGTATCTGCTACTGCTGAAGGCCCAAAACACGGTTAAAGTTTTCAATTTCATCTTTGCCTAGTACTTGCGACACCTCAGTTGGGTTACCTTCTTAGGAAGGTAATCAAGTCGTACCCCACCTGCTCGTGGTGACCTTGCAAACACCCATTTCTATTTATTTTGTCCATTTATTCTTTTTTCAAGATAGGGTGACACAAACGGGGGCGGCGCTACCTGGGTTTATCCCAGGTAGTTGTTGTTGTTCCCCAAGCTGCCTGGCCGAACAGCCCCAAGGCCCCGAGCAATTCCAAGGCCATAACCGAGTGCCCCCACAGAACCCTCCCCGCCGACCACAAAAAAGCCTGGGTGACCGAAGCCACTCCATGGCGGGGGGCTGAGGAGGGTGCGGAAACGCCCGGGAAACCAAAGCCCCACCCAGGGCCCTGTGCCCCTCAGCAATTATGAAGAGAAAGTTGAGGGGCAAGGGAAAAATGTGACGCTTTGGCTTCCAATCCCAGGTAGTAGTTTAATTTTACTGTAATTTTATTAAGTGTTTTGTATATTTTTAATTGTAGGCTACATAAATATAAACAATGGCCGGCCAAGGCAAACGGAGGCAGAGTTTATTGGGAGATGAAGAGAGCTATGAATTTGAGGGATTTCTGGCAGAGGGTAATGAAGTGGAGGATCAATTGACTGTGGTGAAGAGACAGATGATGGGTCTGTTAAGATGAAAGGGAGTTATGGAGAATTGGAGGAGAGATATAGGTGTGAAGGTGGAGTCACTGACAGATATATGTGGAGCCAGTTCAGTAGCAACTGCAGATGGGCCATTAATTGCTAACCTAGATGCTGTGATAAGGAAAGTAGATGAGCTGGAGGCAGAGAACATGGCACTCAAGGAGCAGCTAAAGGAGTATGAGGGCCATTTAAGTGAGAAAGTAAAGGGAGTAATAAATGAGGAGAAAAATGAGTGGACAAGGGTGGGGAATGCTAAGGTGGATGCATTGGAAGAAATCATGAAGGAGCAGGTGAAAGAGAGAGACAAAGAGAAAAGAGAGTTTGAGAAGAATGTAGTGCAGGTTTTGAAGAGCAAGGAGAAGGTAGTGAGGGAAACAGTAGATAGAGGTAAAAGCATAATAATTTTTGGAGACATTGAAGAACATTTAGCAGATATGAGGGAAAGAAGGGGAAGGGATGAGGACAAAGTAAAGAAAATATTGGAGTGTCTAGACGAAGGCTGTGATTGGGGGAAAGAACTGGACGAAGTAAGACGGCTAGGAAGATATAAAATGGGTGAGATGAGACCGATAAAAGCAGAGTTTAAATCTAGGTCAGTGGTTGAAGCATTAACCATTGTAAGCTGGAGGCTAAATAGTTGTACTGGAATGAAACATATTAGGGTGAAAAAGGACTTAAGCATAGAGGAAAGGGAAAAGTTGAGAGAAGTTCAAGCGAGGGCTGACGATGAAAATCGAAAATTGTCAGATGAGGAGAAAAGGATTTTTTTTTGGAGAGTAAAGGAAGGGAAACTAAAGAAGTGGTACACTCAGAGTCAGAAAGAACGGAAAATACGAGGAGAAATGAACAAGGAGACAGTGAGTCAGGTAGTGGATCAAATCGGGGACAAAGAGATAGTGAGGGAGGAGCAGGAGATAGAGACAGTGAGTCAGGTAGTGGATCAAACTGAAGACAGAGAGATGGTGAGGGAGGAGCAGGGGATGGATACGGTGAGTCAGGTAGTGGATCAGACCGAGGACGGAGAGATGGTGAGGGGGGGGGGGGGGGGGAGTAGAATAGAACTAGAAGGGAATGTGGAGGTAGGTCAGGGAAGGGATGGAGGAGGAGGTGAACCTAATAGGAGGCGGGGAGGGAAGAGAAACAAGGAGGAGGATTCCAATATACTGTGCTACTACACTAATATAGATGGAATAAACAGTAAAAAGGTAGAATTGGATGATATATTAAGAAAGGATCAACCACAGATAGTCTGTTTGACGGAGACAAAGCTGAACCAGGACTTTGACAGCAATATAGTGTTTAGTGAAGGATATAATATATGGAGATATGATAGAAAGGGAAAAAGGGGAGGTGGAGTGGCAGTATTAGTTAAGAACCCTATGACAGCAAAGCAAGTGGAGTTAGATAATGACAAGGCAGAAATAATGGCAGTTGAACTAAATGATATAGAAGGAAAAAAGCTAGACATAGCAGTAGCTTACATGCCACCAAAGACCAGGGCATGGAGGGAGTTAGAGTTTGAGGAGATGGTCGAGGATTTGATTCAGTCGTTGAGAAGATTGCTTTTAAGAAAGAATAGATTGATCTTGGTGGGAGATTTCAACTGTGGTGAGGTTAATTGGGAATCGGGAGATGCAGGGCCAAATCAGAGATCTTGGGGAAGTCGGCTATTAGAGTTGGTTACGGATAATGTACTTGCACAACATGTGAAGGAGAATACTAGAATGAGGGGTAATAACGAACCTTCTAAACTCGATCTGATTTTTACAAAAGATCCTCACGAAATTAGTGATATAAACTATCTATGTCCTGTAGGCAAAAGTGATCACCTATTACTGAAATGGAAGTTGATCTCGAGTAATGCCAATAGATTAGACAATAGCTATATAAATAACAGACTAAATTATAGTAAAGCTGATTATGTATCCTTGAAAGATATTTAGAGGAAGTAGATTGGGATCTTATTTTGAAGGAACAAGACGTACAAGGTAAATATAGTAGGTTCCTCGAAATTTATAGAGAAGGAACCAATCTGTTTGTCCCAAGATACAAAACTGGAAATTTTACTAAGCAGAAAGAATGGTTTAATTTGAAATGTAAAATAGCTCTGGATAGGCGTGATGCACCTTGGGCTAGATTAAGAAGAAGGAACACTGAGAGTAATCGGAATAAATATAAACAGGAGAGGAATAGATATGTTAACATAATTAGGCAAGTTAAAATGAACTATGAGAAGAACATAGTAAATAAATGTGAAAGTGATCCTAAATTGTTTTATAAATATATAAACAGTAAGTTGAAGGTAAAGAAACAAATTACTAAATTAAGAGTAGATGCTAGGACGTATGAAAATGTATCGGACATGTGCGAGGTAATGAATAACAAATTGGGGTCGGTTTTTACTAGAGAGGAAAGTTTTGACGAACCACAGGCGGGAGTACTGGAGAGTGGTCTTAGCAAGATTGAAATAACTAGAGATGAGCTGTTATCTGCGATGAGAGGACTTGAAGTAAGGAAAGCTATGAGACCGGATGAAGTGTCTGCCTGGGTTTTAAAGGAGTGTGCAGAGCAATTAGTGGAGCCAATGAGGGACATAATTCAAGCTTCCTTAGATAAAGGACAGGTTCCTGTTGAATGGAAAAGAGCTAATATCATTCCGATATACAAGAATGGAAACCCTGAGGACCCTTTAAACTATAGACCAGTTTCACTTACTAGTATTGTATGCAAGATTTGTGAAAAGCTAATTAGGAAGAGATGGATGAAAATGTTGGAGAGCAAGAAGATAATAATGCCAAAGCAATTTGGATTCAGAGAAGGGACATCTTGTGTTACCAGTTTGCTATGTTATTACAGTAGGGTGATAGATGTAGGCTACTCCAAGAAAGAGGCGGATGGGTGGACTGCGTCTACTTAGACCTTTCCAAAGCATTCGATAATGTACCACATAAGAGATTGTTATCTAAGCTTGAGACGATAGGATGTGTCTGGGGGAGTTTGCTGAAATGGATGGAGAGCTATTTAACAGATAGAGAAATGAGGACCAACGTTAGAGGAACTTACTCATCGTGGCGGAAAGTTGAGAGTGGTGTGCCACAGGGATCTGTGTTGGCACCTCTTATGTTCCTTATGTACGTGAATGACCTGCCGATAGACATAAACTCCTACATGTCAATGTTTGCAGATGACGTAAAAATTATGAGACAAATAACAAATATAAGTAGTTGTGAGGAGCTGCAAGGGGATTTAGATAAAATATACGAATGGAGCACCAAGTGGAAAATGAAATTTAATATAAGTAAATGTCGTGTGTTAAATATGGGAAGAAGTGTGAATAGACCAAATTGGGAGTACAGGATGGGAGATAATATAATTAGCAAGGCCGAAAAAGAAAAGGATTTAGGGTTGATTATACAAGATAACTTGTCGCCAGAGAAACATATTAACCCGGGAACTGCCGGGAGACTCTTAAGAGTTCCCCCGGCGGACTGTGGGAAGATTCTTAACCCGTACAGCCCCAGCGACGCGTCTGACGCGTCGGCGATGTATGTAACGTACAGCCCCAGACGCGCCTGACGCGTCACCCTAATTGCGCCGACTGTAACCTCAGGTGTAGCCACTCAAGAGGGCTCAGATTTGTATGGGAACTGTGTACGTATCCCACGCAACCGTGCCGATGGTTGAAAACTCTCAAAGTCCACGTGCGTGTGCGTGAGCGCGCAATAACCTGTTTTTTTGGGGTAATTGCCTTCAATTTTTTACTCTTGTAAAATACGTTTTCGGGAGCTCTGTAGGACCATTTTTTAAGCTTTTTGAGCGGTTTTTCGTGGTTTTTCCTTCATTCCTAACCCATTCGCTATTGTTTCTGGAATAAAACAATTTTTTGAAAACCGGCCGGGTTCTGGTGAACAAACATTACAAAACTAGCCGGGGCTCCACGGGTTAAGAGTCAGAAAGAAAAAAAAGCAACTTAAAACATCGAAAAAAAAATATATATATATTTTTTTATTTTTTTTTGGCCCCTGGGCCATGAAAAATCTCAGTTCTCTACCTCCCCTCCTTCCCCACTTTCCTCCCCTCCCTCAGTTATCACCTATTTTCCCTGTTATTCCCTTATTCTGAGGTATATTTTCGTGCTAACATTAGCGAGTTGCAAGCAGGGCGTTGTCATCACTGATAGAAAGCGAGTGCAAGAGAGAGAGAGAGAGTATCGATCGACTGTGTCTCAGTGGCCTTGGGGGAAATTGGCGGGAAAGCAGGTTGCCTCACCCATACATTCTATAACTCGCGGCCTATATCTCCGATTTTGACCATCCAAACGCTGTTTTCACTCGTTTTATTGTTGTTTCAGGTTAATACCTTTATAATCAACCCATAATAGGCGCGTATGGATAAGTATTAATACTATTTATGGTAAAATGAATATTTTAGTGATGGAAACACCTCAAATACGTCAGCACAGGGGGACGTTTCTAATTACCCCCATGCGCACTTCTTAGGTTAACAAGCTCTTTAGCGGAATGTATGCAATGGCCGGGAATATGAAAGTTGCTCTGAACTACTTGGATGAGAACATGTTAGCGAAGATTATAAAAATTATGATTAGACCAAGATTGGAGTATGCAGCAGTGGTGTGGTCCCCGCATCTTAAGAAGCATATTCACAAGTTAGAAAGAATCCAGAGAGCAGTTACTAGATTGGTTCCAAGTGTTAGAGAACTGCCATATGAAAGGAGGCTAGACAAATTAAATTTACTGAGTCTAAAAGAGAGGAGAGAGAGGGGAGACATGATAATGATGTACAAATGCACCCGAGGGCTGGAGAGGCTGGATAGGGAGGATATATTAATTATGGATACAGGAATAACTAGAGGCCACAGCTACAAAGTAAAAAGACCTACCTGCAAGAACGATATCAGGAAGTTTAGCTTCCCCTATAGATGTATTGACAAGTGGAATGGGCTGGAGGAGGAGGTGGTAGGGGCAGGGAACATCCATATTTTCAAGAAAAAATCGGATAAAAGTAGACTGAGAGACGGGACAACACGAGCTTAGCTCAACTCCTGTAAACTACAATTAGGTAAATACAATTAGGTAAAATACAGTGTTTGAGAACAACAGGAGGAACACCGTCCGGACCGTATGCCTTATTAGTATTAAGCCCAGAGAGGGTAGAAAGTACATCTTTAGAAGAAATTAGGAAATTAGGCATAAGTTAAAATGTAAAACTTGCAAACAAAGTCAAACCAAAACTGGGACAAAGACAATATAAGTCAAAACAACATATCAAAATCACTATGTGGAAACAACGCTTACTAAAATAAAATTTATGAAATGAAAGAACACAATCCACCACATAGGGTGTACATTACTACATGAGCAAGTTAATCTGGTTCCCAAGCAAACTAAGTAAGAGAGAGGAGGGTGGAGAGGGAGGAATAGCACCGGAATCATCCAAGGTGGAGTTTCTAGCAAACGTTTGAGCGAAGAGTTTAGCTTTGTCAGAGGAAGAAGTGATGGTTGTGCCATCAGAGTGGGAAAGGGGAGGGAAAGATGAGGAAGAGAAATTGTTGGAGAGGTTTTGGATAGATGCCAGAAAGCTTGGGAAGAGCTAGAGTTGGATAGTTCAACTCCATCCTTCCATCTCACTCTCAGTCTGCCTCTCCCTCTCTGTCCTTCCACCTCTCTCGTACACTCTCTTAATCATTCTCTCGCTTCCCATACGTTCCACATGGCCGAACCATCTCAAGGTGTTCCTGTTCACACTTTCCAGCACATCCACACCACACCGCTCTCATACTTCCTCATTCGTCTGTTTATCCCTCCATGTAACTCCACATGTACTTCCCAAATAAGTAATTTTCACCCCTCTCACTCTTGATTTGTGTCTCTCCAACAACGTCCATGCTTTACTCCCATACGTCAGTATTGAGATTACCACTCTATCATGCAAGGACTTCTTTACTTCCATGCTGACCACTCTATACCTTGTTACTGCTTTCAGCGTTCCTACAACCCTCTTCCCCTGTTGCACCCTCTCCCGCACTTCATCCTCCATACTCCCATCTTTTCTCAACATACTGCCCAAATACCTGTACAATACTTAAATGAGCTGACGTTCTCCATAACCTGACCGTTCAACCTCAACTCACACTCTGTGACTGGGCCCCTTTCAAAGACTTACTCTTCCCCGTATTTACCTTCAGATTCCGTTTTTCACACACTGTTCCAAACATATTTACCAGACCTTGCAACTCCCATTCACTATCGCCCATCAGAACTGTATTTATTAGTGGCCCCTCCATCATTGACGATATGCCTATTATATAATAGCTCTCTTTCTAACACCCACGGTCAGCCTGTTTGAAACACCCTCCACAGGGGAAAGAGTGCCGACATCATAAGTGCAACGCTCGTTCTTTTATGGAATCGTCTTTATGATTGGGTACTCACTACGAAAAAACTTTGTAAAAAAAAAAAAAAAAATTAACTTAAGAAGTGTTATAATAAAGCTTTCCAACTTCGTGAATGTCTTTCTGTGGATTCTATCCGAGACGCTGAACCGAGCAGCGCCATTCCACCTTCCTTCCCCTGTGGCCGTCCCGAGCAGGTGTGCCTAGCCTGTCCTCCGCTTCATTCGACATTCGTTCACCTTTAGTGAGTCTTTTGCTCATTTGTATTTATCTGAGATGTTCTAAAATAGGTTTAGATTAGCTAGGACGGTACGTCCACAGGAAGTGTTAAAATAGGGTACTTGTATGTAGGCGCCCAGTCAGTCCGCATCGAAGACGCACGCCATGTGTTTTTGTTTTTGTTTCTGCGCCTTAGCTTTGCTATAGCCTAGTTATTTAGGAAGCTATATATCCGCAGAGCTATGCTACTAGCCATCACTATGATGGAGTAGGAATTTTTGCTTTTATAGCAGATGTGCTGGTGTAAGAGTTGTCCCATGTGGTGGGGAACTTTCCAGAATCCGAGTTTGCTGTTTTCCCCTCTGGCTTGGGGCGCCATGCGTGCTGCTGCTGCTGTGTCTTCTTGGGAGGTAAGGGTGTATTATTCGTCGAAATATTTACCTTGAGCCTCTTGGCCAGCCTCATTAGGACCGGTATTCTTAGTAGGCTAGGGGTTATTATTAATTGCTTAATTATTAATATGTTTTAGCCCTAAGATGTGACCTTCGCTTTCATGTGGTATTATTATACATGTTGGTGTCCATACTTTTATTTCCATAAGTATTGGACAGTCTAAATTTAAGTGTAATCTTAAGTAATAAGTAATAAGTTTGTAGGAATAAGAATCATAATAATATGATTTAGTATAAATGGGAAGAATATTGAATTATGTTCTTTATTAGATATTAACCTAACAAGTGCGCATGGGGGTAATTGGAAACGTCCCCCTGTGCTGACGTATTTGAGGTGTTTCCGTCACTAAAATATTCATTGTACCATTAATAGCATTAATACTTATCCATATGCGCCTATTATGGGTTGATTATAAAGGTATTCCCCTGAAACAACAATAAAACGAGTGAAAACAGCGTTTGGATGGTCAAAATCGGAGATACAGCCCGCGAGTTGTATAATGTATGGGTGAGGCAAGCTGCTTTCCCGCCAATTTCCCCCAAGGCCACTGAGACACAGTCGATCGATACTCTCTCTCTCTCTCTCTTGCATTCGCTTGCTATCAGTGATGACCACACCCTCCAACCGGATTTCTAATGTTAGCACAAAAATATACCTCAGAATAAGGGAATAACAGGGAAAATAGGTGATAACTGAAGGAGAGGAGGAAAGTGGGGAAGGAGGGGAGGTAGAGGACTGAGATTTTGCATGGCCCAGGGGCCAAAAATTTTTTTTTTGTTTTTCAACGCGTACCAAAACCGCGCGTTTATAGCCAGGCGGCTGAAAATTGGTGTGGATATAGTACTACATGTCAACTCTCGACACCCCCCCGCCAAACGCTCGCCCCGCACTCGTGCAAGCACCACCGCGCCAGTAACCACGCACTAGTCATGGAGCCCACACGTCCCTCACGCTCGCTCCCTGATGACACAACCAGCCCTCCTTCTGGTGGTGTTAGCTGCCGTGGAAGGCAGAGGGTGGCTGCTAAAGACCCTACCTACCAGTACGACACGCCCTACAGCTCGGAGGACGAAACACCTGCACCCAAAGCACGAAAAACACGTGCAAGCACGAGAAAGGTAAAGAGGTCATTGGTGTTTCGGGACACTGCCACCACGACCCAGGCCACTGCAACAACCACTACCACCACCACTGCCACCCCTGCCACCCGTACCAGCGACGCAGGAGGCCGCCCTAGGGCTGCAGAACCTGCGGGGGCAGGAAAAATTAAAGGCACGGGCGTAGGGAAGAGAACCCGTACGCCAGCCACAGTGCCCCTACCACCACCACCACCACCAGCTGCCCCTGGCCCGGCTGCCCCTGCCGCCCCTGCCACCCCTGCCACCGGTACCAGCAACGCAGGAGGCCGCCCTAGGGCTGCAGAACCTGCGGGGGCAGGAAAAATTAAAGGCACGGGCGTAGGGAAGAGAACCCGTACGCCAGCCACAGTGCCCCTACCACCACCACCACCACCAGCCGCCCCTGGCCCGGCTGCCCCTGCCGCCCCTGCTGCCCCTGCCGCCCCTGCCCAAGGAACAGGGAAGAGGAAGGGGAAGGGGAAAGGGAGAGGGAAATTGACTGCTGGCCCTGCTGGCCCTGGTGTCCCTGCCGGCCCTGCTGCCCCTGTTGCCCCTGCTGCCCCTGCCGCCCCTGCCCAAGGAACAGAGAGAAGGGTGACAGGCACCACCATCATCTTGCCATCAAGGCCACGCACCACTGCTGCCCCTGCCGCCGCCCCAGCCACCGCCTCTGCTTTCCCTGTCCATAAGACTCCCGCACGTGCAAAAGTGACCCGGAAAACTCTGACACCATCAAAGTATGCCGCCCTGCTGTTTGATGGTGATTCGCAGGACATTGGCAGCCCAGGTTTCGACGACGAAGCCCTAGCACGGGACCAAGGGTGGGGGGATTTGGGAGTGGACAGTGGGAGTGAGTCCGACGTCGGTGACGAGAATGAGGAAGGGCATCGTCTGTCAAGTGAAGAGGAGGGTGATGATGATGATGCAGTGCTGTATCGCGACCATGGAAGCGATATTTCAGACGATGAAGCAGACGCAGACGACATTCCGATCCCTGAGCTGCCTTCGTTCGATTGGTCTGACGGGGTCAATTTTGTACCTGACGTGCCCCAGTTCAATCCTGGGACGTCAGGAACAACTGACGACTGGCCCTGTGACGATCAAGCGAACGAAAGCGACTTCTTCCTCGCTTTTTTCGACATGGAGGTAATGACGTACATCGTTGCCCAAACAAACGCCTACTACAGGTGGGTGTTTGGCAGATTGGACGTCCTTTCTCCAAAAGCGAGAATACGAGGCTGGGTGGATACGACTGTGGAAGAATTTATGACGTTCTTTGCCTTGTTGTTCCTCATGCCTCTGATCAAGAAGCATGTGTTGCAACACTATTGGAAGCACGACCCTCTCATCGCCACCCCAACTTTCAATAAGTTCATGACTCGTGACAGATTTTTGTTGCTGCTAAGATTTATGCACTTTGCAGACAACGAAAATCCTAACAGGATTGACAGGATATGGAAAGTTCGGGATGTGTTCACCATGTTGTTGGAGAGGTATAGGAAATACTTTTACCCCTTCCTCAATTTGGTGATTGATGAGTCGCTCGTGCTCTTCAAAGGACGTCTTGTTTTCAAGCAGTATATCCCCTTGAAAAGGCATAGGTTCGGAATCAAGCTCTTCGTTTTGTGTGACTGCGAAACTGGAATAGTGCTTGACATGATCGTGTACACAGGCACTGACATTGACATACCGAAAGCCGCTGCCAATGACCCCATGGGCATGTCAGGTGCCATCGTCAGGAAAATGTTGGCACCTTACCTGGGCAAAGGCCACATCATCTACACTGACAACTGGTATACTTCTCCTGCTCTCTGCCAGTTTCTTCATGACAACCAAACGGGGTCATGTGGGACTGTCAGAAAGACAAGAAACTTTATGCCAAAGTTCACAGGTAATGTCATTCCTCTCACAGATGCCTCCTCCAGTGACACACCTTCAGAAGACGACCTGGCCCAGGAACACCGCGAGAGGCATGTGCGAAGAAGGCGACGAAAGGGGCAGAAATACAAGCAGCTCGAGAAGTGTGGGAAACTGATAGCCCTGAAGTGGAAGGATAAGCGAGACGTCCACCTGCTTTCCACCGTCCACACAGGTGCCCAGATGGATTCTGGCAAAATCCACTACCGAACCAGGAAGACAATCTACAAGCCCGACATGGTAGTGGACTACACTAAGAACATGCGCCTGGTGGACAAGTCTGACTGTCAGCTGTCAGGCGTGTCTGAGGAAGACTGTGAAGTGGTATCACAAGCTCTTCCTCCACCTAGTTGATATCACGATGCTCAACGCCTACAACTTGTGGTTGGTGAAAAAGGATATGGCCCCAAACCAGAAGCTGAAATTCCGGGAGTTCGTCTACAACGTCTCATACCAACTCCTGGAGAAGTATGGCACCACCACTCACAGACGTATGGCATGGCGTGGGGATCACGTTCCTGACCGCATCCAGCTGGGTGTCGAAAGACACTACCCCATCAACACTGAGATGCTTGGCACTCGTCGCAGGCAGGCGCAGTGCACCGTCTGCAGCACCAGTGTCAGGAAACCCCATGTCACCAAAAGAGTCACCTCAATGTGCGCCGAGTGCAAAGTTCCACTCTGCCTGGGTGACTGCTTCAGGGACTACCACACCTTCAAGAATTATTGAGTGTCGCCCTGCCCTGCCCTGCCCTGGACTCGCCCCGTGCCCTGCCCTGGACTCGCCCCCTGCCCCGCCCTGTCCTGGACTCGCGCCCTACCTTACCTGACCTGACCTAATTGATCACGCTACCTCATAATGTAACATATATATTATATTTTTTTTTTTTTTTTTTTTTTAAGAGACAATGAACGGAGGAAGGAAAAACACAGATAAAACAAAAAGGTCCATGTGCCTAAAGGCATCCTCCATTCATAAAATGTTTGTAACAACTGGATTTAAACATTTGTTGATTGTAAGTTTGTGGAAAGCAATTCGAGGGAAGTGAATTCCAAAGAGTAGTAGCTCTGGGGATAAATGAATTCTGATAAGCAGAAGTTCTGCATTGTGGAGGAGAAAGTGTAAATTCATGGGCGCTCTCAGCTGCCCTAGTTCTACGGGGAAAGATGTGGAGAGGCGGCACAATCGAAGCAAGTTCCTCGGAACAATTGCTGTGAAAATATCTGTAGAATAATGCAAGGGATGCAACGTTTCTTCGTATGGCTAATGTAGGAAGGTCCTGTGTGATTGCAGGGTTATTGATTAATCTAATAGCTTTATTTTGAATTTTGTCCAACTGCCTCAATGCAACCACTCCACTTCCACCCCACAGAGGTGAACAGTAATCCATCTGAGAGCGCACATGACTTTTATATATTACGGCCAACTGCTCGTCAGTGAAGAATTCTCGAACTCTGTACAGGAGTCCCAGTTTTTTAGAGGCATTCTTAGCAATGCTTCTAACATAATGTGTCCAGCTCAAGTTAGTAGTTAATGTTACACCGAGAATGTCAATACTAGGGGAAGTGGGAATATTTACATCATTAAAAAATATATGGGAGTCAGTGAGATTCTGTCGGTTAGAAAATTGAATGTACTTGGTTTTCTGTGCATTAAAGGAAACTAGATTCTCTTGTCCCCATTCATTAATTTGTATAATGTATAAGTTCCAAAGATGTCCCTGTGATATAGCTTTTACATTATATAATTGTATGTTTCATTATTTAGTTTATAAGTTTCAAAGATTTACATGTAATATGCCTTATTTTTTTAGTATATCAATATATATGTTTGTTATTAGCCAAAGTAATGTGTATATAATTATTTTCTTACCTCAAATGAATTGTACAAAAATAAATATGTTTCAACAAATCCTGTCAAACCTACTAAGATAATAAAAAAAAACAATAAAAAAACAAAAAAAAAACAAGGTCATGTCATTGTATTCTTACAATATGATATATTCTATGAATATTTCATATTGTTTGAATACAATGGCATGATCTTGTAAAAAAAAATTTTTATCAAAAATGTTCTAGACAATATAAAACCTTCCCCATAACCCCCTCCTGGATTCGATCACACAACCCTACCACACTTTGAGTTTTCCAGTCCGCGACCTTACCAACCATGCCACAGGAGCTCATACCAAATATCACTCAAAACTTTGTGTCTACAATCGAAATGACAATATACAAAAAAAAAAAAATTATCCCACCAATTTACGTTTGTAAATTGATGGGATTATCAATTATATCATGCCAAGGTTTATAAAAGTTTGTCTCTGTCAAGAATTAGTAATTATATAACTTTATTCTGTCAAAAATTGCCCAAACACTCAGCAAAATTGCCCCTCTCAGTGCGACTCCACTCATTTTCACACGGTCAAGCGGTGACCCTTGCCGCTCCTTTATGCCCCAGCTACACCAGCAACAGCAGCTCTGTCTGGGAACAAAATTTGTATAAATACAATAATGGATAAAATACTCTTCACAAATACATTTGTATTGTATAATATTGTAAATAAAAAAGAATAATAACTGTGTGGGTGTCGAAAATTGCTCAACCAGCTTTCTCATGTCTCGCCTACGCGCGTATATTGGATTATACATAGTCATGACTATCATACAAATAATTGCAGTAGGTCTCGAATATACATTTAGATTGCATATTACTTGGAAATAAATAAGTAAACGTTTCTCTGGTGGCAATCTACCCTTTCGCAAGTGTAAGGAGACACCATTCTACATTTAGCCCTTTATCACAAAAGGCAATCTGCCTGTGTTTACTGACCACCGTCGCTGGTGGTCTATAATATAGTACTTTATTTACAGTCAATGGCCTACATGTTTCTGTGGTACTTCACATGTGTCTAAAATGCAATGTCTGCTTGCATAAAAATGCAATTCTGAAGTCCATTTATACGTACGACATACGCATGTCTCAGTTTCTATCTCTCTCTCTCTCTCCATTCCTGACTCATGTTATTGTAAAACTCTTGGTGGCAACAAACACCAGACACCTGGTAGACATAAGGTTCAAAATCCCAAGACATCAATACGCCTCGGGCGCCTCCACAATTGTCACACAGCTGGCTATCTATCTAGAGATCTGCCTGCCTTCGTTCTCTCCACGACTCACTCACTCACTCACTCACTCCCTCCCTGCTAGTCTCCCTCCTACCCAGCCACCCCCACCCACCCTTTCAGGCTTCCGTCTGCTAGAAACACATTCACAATTTGCGTAAATATCGCATCAATTGGGCTATATGCGGTATATTCCTTGTTATATGGGACGCCTACATACGTACACGTCTTTATTATAGCATGACAGTGCTCTAAATACAAGATTTACGTGATATTTATGGCGTAACACACCCTCTCCCCCTTTCATTCCCAGCACAACTCACTCACACCTTGGTTCACGCATAGAAACTCATTGATAATGTGCGTAAATATCGCATGAATTGGTCTATATGCGGTATATATTTTGATATATGGCACGTATACATACGTACAAGTCTGTATTATAGCATGACAGTGCTCTACGTACAAGATATGTGATATGTATGGCGTAAACCACACTCTCAGCTCATAAATTGCCGCCAAACCTCCAACACATCTTCATTCCCGCCTAAAAATTCTCTTATAATTCCCTTATATATTGCAATTTTTGGTCACTATGAGGCATATTCATTGTTATATGGGTGGCCTACACACGTATACATACTCTACATAGCCTAAAAGGGCTCAAAAAAGGAGATATACGTGATAATACGCGGTAACCCACCCCCTCCTCCCTCTCCTTCTATCCCCTGGGCGCGTGAAAATTCGGCAGGGAAATCTCGCCGCTCGATGACAATCTAGCCGTGCGGTGCCATTCGCTCCACATTTTTCAACTACGGACCGTTCCCCCAACCCCCCCAGAATTTTTTGGGGGGGTCAAATATATACGGGCCGATGCACGCAAACATTCCCTACACGATGATGTACTTTTTATCGAAATTGGCAATAGGTCCCAAAATCATCATAGGTGCGCACAGTCTTATCCTGTAGAAAACCCCCTGTGCGCCGCGGAGAGGTTAAGAGTCTCCCCGCAGTCCGCCGGGGGAACTCTTAAGAGTCTCCCGGCAGTTCCCGGGTTAAGTAGTAATGTAATATATCGTTCCCGACCTGTTTGCGCACGCGCAGACTAGCAGGCGTCCCGCAATTTGTCTCGGAGCTCACTTGCTCTCCAACTACCACCGCCGACAGTACAATTTTCTCTTATCATTCCATTCCATTAACTCGTTAGAACTAACCTAAGCGTAGACTTTCATCGATTCACCTATCATCTATTATCCTCCTAATTATAAATTAAGTCTTGAGGCCCACTTCCATCATTAACTATTCATTAATTTCCTCCTTGTTTATCATTCGTTTCACCACTCTACCGCCAACCTGTTGCCTTGTTTCCACTCCACAATAACCTAATCCGTCGCCTACGATCCAGCAACCAGGTAATATGCTATTGTGTGTTCTTTAATTTACAGTTCATTTCCTCCAATAACATCCACATAATAAATGGTCCTTCGAACGAAAACGATTAATTATATCATCTCGGTTTATTGTGGTGTGCTGGCGACATGGTTTGTAGTGTGACGGCGGCGCAGCGGTACAACTACCCCGGTTGTGTTATTGTGTTGTCGGCCAGGCGGCTGCGAGGGTGCAACGCATTCAACGAGTATCCTTTAGAGTCCCCACTAACATGTCTCACGCATTTTATAAGCATGGCGCTGCAGGGGGAGATATTGGTGAGGAAGTTTTTGTATCTGAGAGGGCTCGATACCCTGGGGAGATTGTTTATTTGGCTTGTTTAATTTTCAGTGCCGAAGCAACAGCTCTGGTGGTTCGAACTTTTTCTGAAATGAATATGTAGGTTCGCCCAACACTCGCATTCTAAAGTATCACTAGTTAGGTTAGCTGTACCTATTCAACATTTAAATTTATCTTGAGGTTGGCATAAATATTTTCTTAAAATTTAAAGTAGTCATAAAATTAGCCTAACCTAAATTGAATTTGAGTATCTCTATGTTAGCCTAACCTAAGTTTAATTCTCATTAAATGACTGAGTTTTGGTGTCTAGTAAGTTAACTTAACCTAAATTTATATTTCCAATAATTAAACCTAAGCTTCTATCTATCTATCTATTGCCTGACGCCGTGATCCCCGAAGGGGTGGCCACGAACGAACCGCCCCCATGCACCTCTGTCCCCAGTCAGTCAACGCCCCTCCCCCCAACCAGCACCGCCTTCGTTCATGTACTTCCTCACTCCATCCTTCCACCTCTCATTCGGTCTACCTCTCCGTCCCTCCACCTCGCTCTCGTACACCCTCTTAGTCATTCTCTCGCTTTCCATACGTTCCATATGGCCGAACCATCTCAAGTTGTTCCTTTTCACACTTTCCAGCACATCTACCTCCACACCACACCTCCTTCTTACTTCCTCATTAGTATGTCTATCCCAAACCTAAGCTTCTAAATTAAGTATTATGTTAGTCTAACTTCTTGAACTAGAATATAATCTAGCCTACCAAATTTAATTATTTGCGATTTAAAGTGTTGGCCTTATCACATATGATAAACTAGATAAATTTATTTCAACATGTGTGTTTTTACTTTGAAACATTATATCACCATGTAATAAGTTCCCACCAATGATACCGCCATTCGTGTTTAAGTGTTAAGTCCGAACCGAGTTTGATCGGCGGAAGAATTTTTCTCTTTCGGCTAAACTTTAGTAACAAATTTGTATTTCGCAATTTCCATCCGCTTTTGACTTAAGGTGACAATGGACGATATAGCTCTTAAGAACTTTTACTGGGCAACTGCGGCAAAGCTCTTAAGAGGGAAGGCCCTAAAAAAAACAATTTGTTAGTAGTCTTGGAAAATCCAACGTCAAGGCTATTAACCTAATTGCAATGACGACTTGTCTATTTTGACTGCTATGTCGTCATTCCAACCGCGGTTAAAAAGAAAACGTCTAGAGTCTACTCCTTATCTTGCTCTAGGAGACGTTGTACATTAACCAAAACTACCACCGAAGGTGAAAAAAGCATAGAAGAGAAGAAAAAGGGGTTTACCTTAGTTACCGCTTAAGGCCCATCCCGTGTTCCGTCATGTGCAGATCCCTGTCGAACGTGCGCATGAGCGACCCTCTCTTGTCATCATTTTTTCACGCGCTCCATTGAATGAAGTCGCTTTTGTTGTGCTCCTTTAATTCACCCTGTTTAGGTTCGTTTCGGCTTATCTGGCCTTCTTTTTTGTTAGACAGATGTTACATGATCTAGGGCACACGTAAATGGGCTCCTAAGTGTGTATAATGGAGACGCGTGTGGAAATAGCCTACCGAAGGTACGGGGGCGCCTGGCGTTCCTCGTATATGTTTTTCATTCTTTCTCTTTTCATATTCTTTTTTCCTGTTAGTCTGGGCATAGTTTAGCTTTTAGCTTAATTTAGCCTAGCTCGTTTTCTCATTCAGGAATTACTATGCCCTATGAGTTTTCATTTTTTCATAGCCTAGGTGTACCGTTGGTAAACAATCTGAGATTTCGTTGGTGGCGGTGCTGTTTGTAGAGTTTGTGTCGGCCGCATTATTAGCGTTATTCCCGAGTCCTTCACTGTGTCTCAAGGGCCTAAGCGACAGGTGGTTCGTGATACTCCAGGGGTACCCCACGGGGGCCCCTCTTTCACACCACAGGGTTTTTCGCCCCTGACACATTCTCTGCTCACGGCTAGGCCACCCTTTTTCTCACCAGTTTCATTTACTGGTTTTTGTTTTCTCTTCCTGTTTCACCTCCATCCTTTCATAGTCTTTTGCCCAATCCAGGGGTACCTCACGGGGGCCCCTGTTTGTGCGAAACCACCCTCCCTGCCACTTCTCCTCATGGGCTTTGCTCTATCTCTGTGGGTTGGGTGGTTCCTGGGGGATGTGCCTCCTCTCCCCTGGTGTGTCTTCCTTGCCTCTCCCTTTACCGGTTGAGTCAGGATAAATTCAAGGAAGACACTGCTCAGCTTGATGGCCATCATTGCTTGGAGTTCATAAGGAGATGACGCATTTTTTGTGGCCTTTTTTTGGTATTCCCTAGACGCTCCTCTCGCATTTTTCGGCGCCGGACCATCTCGGCCGGTCCCGCAAATTTGCGGGAGCTCGATTCGGTCCTCTGGGACGTTTCGGCTCCCCGCAAATTTGCGGTGATCGTTGGGGGGTCCCGCAAAATTGCGGGAGGGTGGTGTCGGTACGGTTATGCCTCCATTGGCCCACAAATTTGCGGTAATAGTTGGCTTTCACTATTGACTTATTTTATGTCATCTTGTTGCCTGATACTATATTGGTGTATGCACTTTACTGGTGTTATAGGCCCTGCATGTAAGATGTTGAGTGGTGGTTAACACTTTCTCCATCTTTGCAGGTTCTGCTAGTGCTCTTCCGCCTCGGCCGCCCTCCTCACCTACCTCTGTGCTCCCAGTTTAGGGTGAGTACGGATACCTGTTTGCATGTGTGTTCCTGTTTCCCCATGCTCCTGACCTGGTTCTTCTTGGACATTCTCTCCACTTACTCCTTCGACGTGCTGATTATGGTGTGTGTTCTTCTAGTGCAGGTAGGCTGCCTTGCTTTCGCCTTGGTTGTCGCTCCCCGTGCTTGGAGAGCCACAAGTCCTGCTTGCGCCACTCGCTCTGTGTGTCCTCTATGGCCTACCTCCCTGCTCTGTGTGGCACGTGCCCTGGTGGATGTGCTGCACCATGGCCCTGGTTCCTCGGCGGCGGCTGTGGCCTCTGATTCCCTTCCGTCGGTGTGGACGATGGTCTCCCGCCACATTAGGACTGTGGGCCACCGTTCCCCGGCCTTTGTTGCCGACCGGATCCGCGTCGCCCTGGGTATCTCTGACCCGACTGAAGGCCGTTCACCTGGCCCTCTCCCTGCTCGGGCCCTCTCCCCTGGGTCCCGCAGCCGGTCGTCCCATCGTCGGGGGGTTCCCAAGCTCCGTCCACGCTCTCGCTCGCCTCGTCGTCCGTCCTCTACTGCCCCTCGTCGTCCTCCTGATCGCCTTGATGACGCCCATCGCCCTCGTCATGGTTCTCGCCCTGAGGCCGGGGTTAGCGGCTCTGCCCCTGTGCGCCCTCCCCTGGCCTCCATGGATAGGGGCTCTACTCCCTTCCGCCCGCTTCCCCAGCCCAGACGACTTCCTCTTACGTTGTCCTCTCCGCGCGCGGTTGTTCATGCTGTAGCTGGCCCTCTGCTCCCTCCTCCTACACTGTCCAGGAGGGTCCGCCTGGATGTCGTTGCTTCTCCTACTTCACCTGCTTCAGTGCCTATTCTTCCTTCACGGTCTCGTCCCACGGTGGTGGTCCCTCCCTCCTCCGCCTCAGTGTCGGGCCGCCCTGTTATCTCAGCCCCGGGGATCCTTGCTCTGTTTCCCCCCGCGGCTCCTTCTGGCCTCCTTTCACCCGGCCAGCCTTCCCACTCCCGTCGTCCTGCTCCTCCTCATTCTTCTCTTCCTGACCTTCACTTACCGTCTCGCCAGGGGGGTACCCCTCCTCTTGCCTCGGTGGGGTTTCGCGAGGTTTTTGGGGTCCCCTTTCCCAGGAGCTGACGTGTCGCTGGAAGAGGGGAATGGTGCTGTTTTCCCCCTCGGCCGTTCGTGATCGGGGACGAGTCCCTCAACGGCGACACAACCGTCGTCGCTCGCCTTCCTTGGGCCGCGACGCTGCTGGTTCGTGTCGTGGGTCTCGCTCCCGCTCACGCTCGCCCCTGCGGGCCGACCAATCTGGGGGGGGGGGGGGTCGCCTCTCTCGGATCGATTGTCGGCTATGCAGGGCTGGGTTGTGTCACGCTTAGACGGGCGCTTGGAGTCGATGGAAGACTCCCTCTTCTCGCCCTTCTTGGCGGTGACTCACCCTCAGCGCCTCACCCTACCTACCCCTGCTACGGTCCCCCTCCCTTCTGTAGGCCTACGCTCTGGTCAGACTTCAGCCGCCCTGACATCCTTCCGGCTGTTCAGTCCCTGGCTGTGTTGACGGGTCTGTCCTCCTATGGGACAGGTTTGTGCGACGCCGGTACGCCTGGCTTAGCCATCATGCTCGGTCACCCTCTCCCATTGGAGGCCTGGTTTGCTGAGGCCTTCGACTTCACACACCGATCCGTCGACGGCTCTCCTTCAGTCCCTCCCCCGGAGTCATCACTGATTTTGCCTCCTCTTGTGTCTGTCGGCGGGTTGGACGGCGCGTTCTGGTCCTGGATGAGCGCGCCCGTTCTTGAACTTTATTCTATTGCTACCCCGTTCTTCTCTCACCCGGATCAGCCCTCTGTCGCCAAGGTTTTTCCCTTGCGACAGAGGGTGACGGACTTATTGTCTTGTCTTTAGGTTCCCTCCAGACGTCTGTTCACCACCTGCGGCTTTTCGAGGCGTCTGCGCCAGGCGATCTTCGCAAGGGTTTGGACCGCGTTCAGCGGGTCCACCTTCGGCTCGCGGTGTCTTTGGTTCCCGTGCTGAAGGCGGTTTTGTGTGTGGCAACTCGGCAACGCCCGACGGTACGGTCCTCGTTCTGCCGGCCGGCCCCCTTGGATATTCGTCAGGGTTTGTTATACTCTGCGCTATATACGTCGGGGTTTTTTAAGCAGGATGCTTGGGAATGCTACGCTTCTCTGTCGGCGGCCCCTGCTTCCGACACGCGACGCCGCGCTGTGTCGTTGCGGACCCTGCTTACGTCACGCACCGACGCGCTGTGCCGCGCGCGGGGTCTTCTCAGTCCTGTCCTTCTGCCGGTCCTCTTCGGGGTGCTGCTGCAAGTGCTGCCGCCTTGCACGGGCGCAGGACTAGGACGTTGCAGGCCAGTGCGTCGGTTCCGCCTCGCACTTCTGTTCTTGCCCCTTTCATTCCCTCCGTGTCGGGGCTGGCCGGCCTTCCACTTCCGGCCGCCCTTCGACGGGGTCAGCCCCGCGCCGGCCTGGGGTTGGGGTGGCCCGCCCTTTTCGACGAGGTTGGGGGGGGGTAGAGGAGGTCAACGTGGCGCTCATGCCCGCACGGCCCGTACCGGGGGTACCTCCACATCAACACAATGTGTAGTTCTCTGGGTCGGCCTCCTTGTTCTCCTTCTCGCCTGGCCGACCGGATCCCTCCCCTCTCAGGTGCTCCCTCGGGTTGTTTTCGCCCTTGCGCCCCTCGGTAGTTGCGAGGGACGTTGGGGGCGGCGGGTTGCGCGGAGGGGTCTCACCTGGAGGTGGACGTCCAGACCCCCACTCCGCTCTTGTCACCGACGCCGGCCCATCTCTTCAGAGGTGGCCCACGTGTTCACTTCCATGCCCGAGCTGGGTAGCGTCGAGGGAGTTGACCGCCGGCCACCCGGTTTTCCTCTCCCGTGTCTTTCTGGTACCGTCGACGAACTGCGACGCGATGCGACCGGTGGTGGATCTGTCGGCCCTCAACGGGCACATCGTGCACACACGGTTTCGGATGCTGCCGGTACCCCTGGTACGCCTGGCCCTGTGCCCTCTGTCGTGGGTAGTGTCGCTGGCCCTCCAGGATGCGTCTTGGCTCGTTCCTCTCCATCCTCGCTTCCAGCGATTCTTGGCCGTTCGGACTTCCGATCGTTTGTTCCTGTTCGACGGCCTTCCCTTCGGTCTCCACATCGCGCCGCAGATCTTCTCCGCACTGGTGGGGCAGGCTCTGGGTCCTCTCCTCAGGAGCGGGCTCCAGATCCTGTTTTCCTTGGCCGATTGGTTGGTAGTTTCCGACGCCCTAGGACTGTGCATTGGCGACGCCCTCATAGTCGTTCGCAACATCGCACGGTTAGGGTTCCCCTTCGATGTTCCCAAGTCACGCTTGACCCTGTCGCGTGTCGTGCCATGGGTCGGTCTCGCATGGGTTTTGTCCGGCGCTACGGTGACCCGGGGTCTGCCGGCCGCGGTGCACCTTCGGTGGACGGCCTTCACCGTGTTGCACTCGGTCTCCCTCCCGGGGTGGCTCTGGGACTCGTTCGTGGGTTCGCTGCATTGGGCCGCTCTGCCCCTTCCCTTAGGGAGCCTCTGGCTACGCCGCCTCCTCCTCATGGGCACCGCGGTGTTTCCGTTGCCCCTATGGATCGGCTCCTGCCGCTCCCGCGTACCGTTCGCAGACGCTTCGGTCGCTGGGTTGCTCGGGGCTCGCTCTCTGCGGCTGTGCCCTGGACCGCCCCCCCGCCGACGGTCTTGGTAGCCACAGATACGTCGAGCGAGGTTGGGTGAGGTTCCCGATCGAACCTGGGACGTCCACTTCCCGGCAGATGGGTGGGTCTCCCTCCTCTTACCCGACTATGCCCTCGGACTGTTGATTCCTTTGTTCTTCCTGCGGGACCACGCGCTGGCCCTTCGGGGTAAGTCGGTGGCCTTCGGGTTGGACACTCAGACAAGCTGTCCCCTGTTTCCTTATGCGGGGGTCCTCCAGGTCGTTGACTCTATTGGGGGTCTCGGTGGAGTTGTTCTTCCTCGCGGACCGACACCCCTTCTCCTTGCATGCCTCCTCCCTGCCCGGGCCTGCCACCCTGTGGGCGGCCGCCCTGTCGAGAGGGCAGGGCGTTCTTGTAGAATGGGCGATGAAACGGACTGTGTTCGCCGACCTCGCGGTTTCCTGAGGTGTTCCGGAGGTCGCCTTGTTCGCATCGGGGTTGCCGCGCCAGTTGCCTCTGGACCTCTCCCTCCGGCCTCGCGTTCCGGGGGGGGTCCGGACGCTTTCATGGTAGCCTGGTACAGGTGGCGGTCGATATACATCTTTCCGCCACCAGACGCGCTGTTGGTGTGCCCAGTCCTCGCGAAGCTGCGGCTGTACCACGGCTGCGTCTGGCTCCTCGCGCCTCTGTGGCCGGCACGGACTTGGTCCGCCCGTTTGCCGCGGTGGTGCCCGAGTCCGGTCCCTCTACCTGTCTCCGGCTTCCACTTGGGCTAGGTTGGGGACCTGCGGACCTCGTTGGCCTTCGCATCGTGCTTGTTCATGAGGCACGGTGGCTCCCGGTCCCCGGCCGGACCCTGACTGACTTCCTGCAGCGTTCCTGGCCGTCTTCTCCTTGGGGGACTTACGGGTCCCGCTGGAGGTCTTTTACTAGGTGGCTACAGGCCACTCGCCTGCCAGTTGGCTCTCCTTCCCTCGTCCTACGCTCCTTGTTTCACCTCTTCCGTACACGTCGCTTTCCAGTTGACGCTATACGTAACCACTTGTCTGCCGTCCGGGGGGTCTTTGGGTCCATCGCTGGGCTGGTCGTTCCGCCACAGGAGCTGGATTCCTTCCTGACGGCTGCCTTCCGGGATCGACCGCCTCCGCGCCAGGTCCCTCCGCAGTGGGATCTTGGGCGGGCTCTGGTCCTTCTGGCTTCACCCACGTATACAAGGGCCGCTATGCCAGTTCCGTTGCTCGGGCGTCCACTCTTCCTTGTCGCTCTGGCCACTGGGGATCGGGTGTCTGCACTAGCGGCATTGTCACGGCCCCGGGACTGCGTGCGATTCTCCCCGTCCTTGCATGGCTTCTCGTTCGCCTCCTCCCCTCCTTTTGTTACCACGCATGGGAGGGAGGCCCCCGTTTTCCAGCCTTTCGCCGTCCAGGCTTTACGGCGTGGGCATCCTCGCCATGTGTTGTGCCCGGTGTCAGCCTTGCACTCCTCTGTTGCGTCTGTGGCGCCGCCTTCGGGTACTGCTGTGTGGGTGTCTCCTCGGACAGGTGGGAGGCTCTCGCAGGTGCAGATGGGCCGCCACGTTTGTCGGACCGTTCGTGCCCGTCACCCTGTTTGTAGGGGTTCTGCGCACGATGTCAGATCCTTTGCTGCCTCCTTCCGGTTCCTGCCACGTCGATCCTTCCCTGCCATCGCCTCAGCGGTTTTGTGGTCTTCTATCAATTCCTTCATCTCCTCCTACCTCTCCGTGTCCAGTGTTCGACCCCCTCGGCCGGTGATTGCTCTCGGGGGTCGTGTTTCCTGGTGCTCTGGCGAAGATCCCTGGTCTTCCCCCCTTGTCCCTTGTTCTTTTCCTTTGTTTTATTTGACAAAGGGGGGGGGGGGGGGTGTACGGGTTTGCAACACTGGATTGCAAGTTTGGGATTATGTATTGTTCCAGTACATAAGTGTTTTTGCCACATTGAAAATTGTGTTTTGTTCTTGTGTTCAGTGTTTTTGTTGGTTTTTGAAGAAATGGGATTTTGGGTACAGTACCTTTTTGGTTTCAGACAAATCTATGTTTTTGCATTACTATGACTGACGGGCATGTGTTAAAACTGTTCTTTTTAGCTACTCCTCAGTTTTTCACTCTTTTATTAAACTCTCTTGTTTAAATTGTGTCTTTGTCATTCGTAATTTTGTTTTATGCATTGTTTTTTTTGGTAGGTTGGGCTTGGATGTCCTCCTCCTATTTGTTATGCAGCCTTGACGTTGGATTTGCCAAGACTACTAACAAATTGGGAGGTTTGACGTACCTCCCAACCTACCAAATAGGAAAACCTACTATTTGGTAGTAGTCTTGGAAAATCCAACGTACATAATACCCTCCCTCACGCCGGACCCCTGCCCATCTGCGTTCTTCTGCTGACATGAGATGTGATGACAAGAGAGGGTCGCTCATGCGCACGTTCGACAGGGATCTGCACATGACGGAACACGGGATGGGCCTTAAGCGGTAACTAAGGTAAACCCCTTTTTCTTCTCTTCTATGCTTTTTTCACCTTCGGTGGTAGTTTTGGTTAATGTACAACGTCTCCTAGAGCAAGATAAGGAGTAGACTCTAGAAGTTTTCTTTTTAACCGCGGTTGGAATGACGACATAGCAGTCAAAATAGACAAGTCGTCATTGCAATTAGGTTAATAGCCTTGACGTTGGATTTTCCAAGACTAATAATAATAATAATAATAATAATTCTTTATTCCAGACACATAAGATAGATACAGTATAAATACAGTACGACCTAGTGGTCCATATCACATACACTTCTCGTCAGAGCACAGATAATAATTATACACAAAGATATATTAATAAAGACACAATAAAATAAAAAATACAGTAGGCCTATTTACAGAATAGAGCACATATCACATTTTGTCACAATATAACACAGATAGGCTAACTAAGGCTATTGCTCAATGTTGGTTAACACCTATTGCACAGATCATTGCTCATAGTTCAATTAGACCTATATATTACATTACAGTACATACTATGTGTGCAGCAGCTTCTGCCAGCGAGATATAATACGGGATTCATAGATATGATCACTAGACCAAAGAGCTACAATCAGCGTGTTACTGGAGGATTGCAGTCGCTGCGAAAAGCTGTACACCAGTCTCCTGATGACAGCCCGACAGCACTGCACATCCAACAGTGTGCACACCATACTAGTGCTTTCATATTTAGAGAGACCAATGAACATCTTGAGTATATTATGATAGGATGTACACAGACCATTTATGGTGGCTCTCTTATACTTCCACCACAAATGGGCCGTGTACATAGAGGAACAATATGTCCGGAACAAAGTGACTTTAGTTTCCCAATTACACATGTGGAATTTTCTCAAGATGGTGTTACCACGTAAATATAGCTGTCTGCGCTGACGGCCGATATCTGCATCATCTGAGCAATCGTTTGAGATAATGTGTCCCAGGTATTTTATTTTGTTTACTTCTTGAATAATTTGATTATTGAGTGAGAAATTTGGCAGTTTACTTTTATACAGTAATTTTGATCTAAATATAAGAACAGCACTTTCCAGTGGGTTGAATTTAACACAATGTTTACTACCAAAAGATTCACATATATCAAGAAGTTTGCTCAGACCCGCAGAAGACGGTGCAATAATGACCAGATCATCAGCATACATGAGATGGTTGATGATTTTATTCCCACCATAACATCCAATCTGCTCTTTATTCAATTTATCACTTAATTCATCCATATATACATTGAATAAGTAAGGTGAGAGAATACTACCCTGTCTCACTCCATTGGTTACTGTAAAGGAATCCGAAATAATGTTACCCCATCTTACATTAAATGTTTGATTGGCGTACCAGTACTTCAAGATTCTCAGTATATAGGATGGCACTCCCCTTGTTGCTAATTTATCAAACAGGATATTGTGGCAGACTCTGTCAAATGCCTTACTAGCATCAAGAAAGCATGCAAAAATAGAGCTGTTCATTTTGATGTACCCATCCACTAGCTCCTTCAGAGTGTAGATGCACTGGTCCGTACCATGATTCTTTTTTAAACCAAATTGATTACTATTAGTTGAGATATACACTGAGATTCTGTCTAAAATGATTAACTCTAGTATCTTACTTACAATACTGGCAAGGGCAATAGGTCTATAGTTGTCTTTTGATGTAATTTTGCCAGCCTTGTCTTTAATTACTGGTATCAAGGTAACGGACATCATAGATTCTGGTAGGAAACCATGGATTAGAAAGCTGGTAAAGCAACTGCTGAGTTTCTCCAAGAGGAGAGTGGAGGAGTACTTCAAATGTTCAGCATATATACCATCAAAACCACAGGATTTGTTAGCATCTAGTCTACTTATTGCAGCCTTGATTTTTTCACTTGTAACTTTAATTGTGTCATATTTTTCTTCTTTGTTACACTCTGTTGTAGCAGCAATGGTATTTCCTTGGTGCCCAACAGAGTTAAACAAAGTTTGGTAATGTGTTTTCCAAAGATTGGCTATGTTATTAGTACCTCATTTTAGTAACTCATTTTAAGGAACTACTTAACAGTGTAAACCAAAGGTCTACTAATGGTGCAATTCAATATGTGAAAGATAGTAATTATGAAGACATTAAAGTGACTGAAAGTGATCTTGAGAATGCCATAAGAAAACTTAACCTAAATAAAGCTTGTGGGCTGGATGGTATATATGCAGAACATCTTAAATATGCAGATAAGTTGTTAATAGATAAACTTAGTTCTTGCATCACCAGTCTATTTACGCATGGTGTCCTGCCGGAGTCTATGATATCCGTAATACTTGTTCCTGTCATTAAAGATAAATCAGGTAAAATTACAGCAAAAGACAACTACCGCCCAGTAGCACTTGCTAGTGTGGTGAGTAAGGTAGTTGAAATGATAATGCTAGAAAGAATGTCTGCATATATTGTCACCAGCAGCAATCAGTTTGGCTTTAAGAAAAATCACGGCACAGACCAATGCATATATGTGCTGAAAGAAGTGATTGATACATACAACAAACTAAATAGCTCAATTTTCTCTTGTTTTCTTGATGCAAGTAAGGCTTTTGATAGGGTGTGTCACAAAACCTTATTTGAAAAATTAGTTAACAGGGGAGTGCCTAGCTATATTGTTAGGATACTTATTTTCTGGTATGCTAATCAAAAAATGTGTGTAAGATGGGGCAACATCCTGTCAGGCTCTTTCGCCGTAACCAATGGTGTTAGGCAGGGGGGGATATTGTCTCCGTATCTTTTCAACGTCTACATGGATGATCTTAGTCTGGAGCTGAACAAGACTCGCACTGGGTGCTGTATTGGCAGCACCATTGTAAATCATCTCATGTATGCTGATGACCTAGCCTTAATCGCGCCCTCTGGAGCAGGACTGGATAAATTATTAAGAGTATGTGAAAAATTTGGAATCGAACATTCAGTCAAATTTAATCCTATAAAGAGCAATATCATAATATTTAAATCTAACCTTCTATTGAAATCAAAGCTACCTAAATTCCATTTGTATGAAGAAATTATAGAAGAAGTAAGTAAAGTAAAGTATCTAGGACACTATATTTCATGTGATCGCTCAGATGATGAGGATATGGGTCGTCAGCGAAGGCAACTTTACATGCAGGGAAATTCAATATTAAGAAAATTTCATATGTGCACATGGGATACAAAAATAACATTGTTCAACTCCTACTGCTCACCAATGTATACAGCACAACTATGGTGGAACTATAAGAAAATTACAGTGAATAGACTAAGTATCTCATATCACAATATCATGAAAATGTTTCTGGGGCTCTCAAAATATGAGAGTACAAGTACGCTATGTGCCTATATGAACTTACACTGTTACAAATCACTCATTAGAAAGCTAACATATAAATTCATTCAGCGCCTTAACACTTCTGAGAACAGGATCATTAAAATGCTACAAACTCCAAGCATAGTGTACACCTCCAGGATCCAGGCACACTGGAGGAAGTTGCTCTATATTTAACCTTAAGTAATGATTTCAGGTCTGCTACTCTACAGAATTAGCATACCGGTACTGATCCTCATAGTGCAGTACAGTACCGATATTCCTATACTGTACTGTAGCAACATACTGTACCGGAAGCTAAATGATGTGAGGCATGGTACTGTACACAATTAGGACAGTGGTTTTGGTAACACAGTAGTTTGATGACCACTGTTTTTGGTTGAGGCAGTGCTGTGAACTACATGATAGCAAGCTGGGTATTATTTAATTTATTTTTATTTTATGTAGCCTATGTACAGTAGCTTATATATATTTATATATATTGATGTTACTGTAAGGTATATATGGACCCCAGTATGGTCCCCTCTGTACTGTGTGAGTCTGAAATAAAGTATTATTATTATTATTATTATTATTACCAGAGTACACTACACTAACGGGTAGAGGTGTGCAGCTATTATGCATTTTTTTAATATCCTTCCAGAAGGCCAATGTGTCTTTGCTAGCAAAGTTTTTGGCCAATGCTTCTCTTCTTAATACATTTTCATTGTTTTTTATATATCTGATTGCATACTTGCATCTAGCCTTTAGTCTGGTGAACATGTCAAAAATGGGTCCCTGTCTCGGTTTGTCATGATCCAGCCATACACTACGAGCATCTCGGGATGCCTGGTAAAGTTCTGAAACATGGTCATTCCACCCAGGTTTGTTAAAAGAGTAATTTTTGTTATGCTTGTGAAATACTATGTCACTAGCCTTAGTAAGACAAGATATAATATTATTGTACAGCTTGCTGACTTCTTCTCGATGACTAGCATTAACACAATTGGGGTCTTCACAGGTAATGGCATCCTCACTGCCAAGATCAAGCTCAGAAAGGAGAGTGTGTGTTAAAGTGCAAAATTGCTCACACTCCTCCTCGTCAAGCCCGCCCCATGGCAGTTTTGGATTTACACTATTGTTTGACTGGGTTAATTCTGGCGCTCTTTCCAAACTAGCTGTTAAGGTCAATGGGATATGATCTTCATCTGTATATGTATACTGAATTTCCATATTTGTTATCATATCATGGAAATCAGCACTAGCTACGGTATGATCTAGCCAAGACGTTCAGCCCCATGCTGCACTGACACATGTGTAACTACTATGAGGGAGCATGAGCTGAGAAGAGATAATTAGATCATGCTCACCACAGAAGTTAGTCATATGACTAGCAAACAGAGAGTTACTCATGTCCTTCAGATTAGCATTCCAGTCCCCTATTACAGAGTAGCAGGTGGTATTTAGTTCTTGTAAAAGAGCACTTAGCTCTCCAAGGCATTCCAGGTATTGTTCTTAATTTTCATTACATTGGTAGGGCAAGTACACACTAAGAAAAACTACTTTCCGTTGGATATCTTCTATTTCTATACCTGTACACCATGGTAAATTTGTTACAAGTGGTTTAACCCGGCTGTCTAAAGAGTCCCTCCACAAAATAGCTACTCCTCCCGGTGGGTGACCTGCTACTAGACCATCCATAGCATCGGTTGTCGAGAACCCAAACCCATGAAAATTATCACAGATAGTACTGAGGTTACCCAAATCCTGTTTAAAATACCAAGTCTCCTGCAGGCACACAATATCACTGGTATTAAATACGTCTCCTACATCAGGGCGTAGGAGAAGCCCTCTGTTGGTTTTAGGGAGCCCCCTACAGTTATAAGTAGCAATACGCAAATTGTTGGGAGATGACTACCAAATAGTAGGTTTTCCTATTTGGTAGGTTGGGAGGTACGTCAAACCTCCCATTTTAAACGGCCCCAGTAGCACTAAACAATTTTTTTTGTTTTTTTGTTTGTTTTTCCCCTATACCTCATATCACTCTTCTACATCCCCTCCTTTCCCCTCCCCCTTCAATTATCACCTATTTTCCCTGTTATTCCCTAATTCGTTGGTATATTTTTGTGCTAACATTAGCAAACTGTCTGGCTGGCTCAGTTGATAGCGTGCCTGATTCCCATCTTGAAGGTCTCGCGTTCAATCCCCGCTCAGATTGAAAAGTTTTTCTGGGATATAGCCGGCGGTTACCATCTCCCCATGAGCAAGGGGGATGGGTAATGGTTTCTGGTAGACTAAAGAAAGCCAAGCGCTTGTGAATCCTCGAAGGAGGAGATACGGGCGCTATATAAGTAACCAGAAGATGATGATGATGGAACTGTGTGGAGAATGTGTTTATGTGCCTAGCGAGTGTGTTACACAAGCGAGAGTGTGAATGAGTAAGCTCAGTTAGGCTTGAGGCCTCGTGAAGGGAGGGGTTGCCTCAATTTGCTCCATAATTCATGAATGGGCTGCTCCATGTATATTCGCGATTTTGACCAGAAAAATTATATTTCCACTTGTTTTATTGTTGTTACAGGTTACTATCTTCATATAGTCCGGGAGCAACCCTACCAAATTGTTAATTTCCGTCGTCCATGTAAGTGTTGGTAAAAAATAATTTCAAATTACTAATTAGAAATGTTATGCCCGGTCCAAATTGGAACGCGAGATATTCTGAGTGCAATGATTAACTCTCTAACTGGAGAAGTATACCTTTAACTTTAATAAAGAGACAACACGGCAGGAGAATAAGTACACAGGCGACAAGTTAACATGGGTTTTATTCACTTTACACCTGGTTCATGGAGGAGCAATATATTTAATCCTGGAACACCGAGATCATAAAAATGGCAACAATGGTAAATAAAGCATACAAATAATAATATGATTAGCAATTATAAGGCAAGTCGTGTTATGCCCTGTTTTTCTACAGGATTAACTTGGTCAATGTGGGCTCTATCTGACTGGGTTTATAAGGCTGCATGCACAATACAAGGTATGAGGAATAGAGAACACAAAATAAACACACGGTAACACGACACACGTTCACGTTTATTGAAGTAAGTGAATAAAGAGCATGGAAAGATAGTAATTCTCGTACAAAACAAATAATAGAAGGGAACTGCTAGCATTAGCGGATCTGGATGGAGCCTAGTCTCCCACTTCCAACGTTCAGGTATACTCTTCTGATCACGGGTTTAGTTAGCAAGTTTTATTATACTGGAAGACCTCAATATATTTATGTATTCAATTTCACTGATTAGATCTCTTACTGGCTGGTCGCGTGCCCAAGTAGCAGCTCACAGTTAGAATTAGACACGCGTATATTTTAGAACACGGAATCTCTAGTAACCTCATGGGGGTACTGATCTAAGGTTTATATTCTTATGGCAGAAATACGTAGAACACAAATCAGTGGGCGAACATTAGATATCACTAGGGTTTTAATATCTGAATAAGGTAATTACGAGTCAATGTCGCCTGTTAATTAATGAACACTGATACGCTTAGTACGTCCCAAATGGAATGGTTAAATATGAGTTACACTGGGCAAGGTTATAGCCACTTCATAGAAAAGTTAATAAGTGAATGTCGAACTGGTACTATAACACTTAGTACTAGTAACATGAATCTTTAATAGTATTTGTGGGTCTGGTCCTGGTTATCTTGCTTCCGGTGATGTTGGGGGCTAACGACTGGTTCCTCGGCCGTCCAGGTGGTCCAAAATGTAGGAAGTTCTCAAGTCGGATTTCTTGACGATCGGTGCTGGCTACACACTTATATACCTACTAATTTGTGTGAAGGTTATAAGGTGCACGTTGGGACTTGTACATGGACAGCTCTTCTATTTAACTTCTGCCATGGAGTCTGCCGGCTCGGGAATCTCTCAACTCAGGAACAACACAAGGGCAGAGCTAGAGGTTAACTTCAGGGTAGTGACCACTGGTTGGTGTCTAACTTTCAACTGATTTGACTGGGGGCGGGAGCTAGGTTTATAGGCTCGGTTCTGGACCCTGTAGACAATAGGGATCTCGAGTCTTATGGACTTATTTGAGCTCTCAATAGATATGGGGACTAGGTAAGATGGTGATTACTGTTGTGGCACATGGCTATAGGAAGCCTTCAATTTGTGATATAACTGAGCCTTAGTAAAAGGTACTATTTTGGCTATACTGGAAGTATTTATGGAAGGGAGACTGGATCTACTTTGCGGGGAGGACTGGGACAGCTGTGATAGGGGCGTCTCTCTTATATTGCTCAGTCTTCGTTCTATTGCATAGCTGAGGTGCTAATTTGACTATCCAAGTATGACTGAGCCTTAGTAAAAGGTACTATTTTGGCTATACTGGAAGTATTTATGGAAGGGAGAGTGGATCTACTTTGTGGGGAGGACTGGGACAGCTGTGATAGGGGCGTCTCTCTTATATTGCTCAGTCTTCGTTCTATTGCATAGCTGAGGTGCTAATTTGACTATCCAAGTATGCAAAACAGGTGAATGGGTTATTGTGGGTACAGAGAAGTGAGTAAGGGGGTTAGACATGCATGGTTAGTTCATTGATAGGAAGAATTCCTAGGCTACCTGGCAATGACCCAGAAGTCAAAACAGGGGTCAGGTATACCTCCGCGGGGTGGGTAAAAAGGGGTAGCCGGGCGCTCTCCCTCTGGGATGGTCGTCCGACGGCTGTGGCTAGGGGCTTGCCATATCACCAGAGTTTGTAATAACCCTCTGTTTATGAGACAGATGTGGGTGTTCTTAATATCAAAACCGAAGGTGCCTTGGCTAGCTGGGTGTAATCGGTTGGCTGTTAATTGCATGGCTTGCTGGATGTGGTGGAGACTGGTTGCTAACTCTGTCACATTTATCTGGAAGTATGGCAATAGAAATTAATTACTGGCGAGGCGGCGAGCCTCGCACCGACGACCATGGGGTGCAGGGTTGTGAATGGGTTGTAATAGAATAGATGGCATGCAAGGGGTTAGTAAAGTTCTAATGTTGTTCTGGCCTACTAAGTGAAGGTAGGCTGGATAGGAGTATATATATAAAAGGTTGGAGAGCGATAGCAACGGAAAAATCAAGGATCTTCAAGAGGTATGAGAGAGAGGCTAGGTCGGACAAGAGTCGAGAAGCGCGGGTATCTTCATGAGAGGGGGGGAAGCTCAGGGGGCTACAGGGAAATTTGACCCTAAGGTCTCTGGGCGTGGGGGTGGCATTAGGCTACAATTGATATTGAAGTTTGAAAGGACAGTGAAAGTACGTTAGCCAAATGCTACCGGGGGATGCAAATATGGGGTGGTATATCTATCTATCTATCTATCTATTGCCTGACGCCGTGATCCCCGAAGGGGTGGCCACGAACGAACCGCCCCCATGCACCTCTGTCCCCAGTCAGTCGACGCCCCTCCCCCCAACCAGCACCGCCTTCGTTCATGTAGTTCCTCACTCCATCCTTCCACCTCATATTCGGTCTACCTCTCCCCCTCTGTCCCTCCACCTCGCTCTCGTACACCCTCTTAGTCATTCTCTCGCTTTCCATACGTTCCATATGGCCGAACCATCTCAAGTTGTTCCTTTTCACACTTTCCAGCACATCTACCTCCACACCACACCTCCTTCTTACTTCCTCATTAGTCTGTCTATCCCTCCATGTAACTCCGCACGCACTCCTTAAGTAATTCATTTCCACTGCTCTCACTCTTGGTCTGAGTCTCTCAACCAACGTCCATGCTTCGCTTCCGTAAGTCAGTGTCGGGATTACCACACTGTCATGCAAGGACTTCTTCACTTCCATACTGACCACCCTATTTCTTGTTACTGCTTTTAGCGTTCCTACAACCCTCTTCCCCTGTTGTACCCTCTCCCGCACCTCTTCATCCATAGTCCCATTTTACTCAACACACTGCCCAGATACTTAAAAGAGTTGACGATCTCCATAGCCTGACCGTTCAGCTTCACCTCACACTCTGTGACTTCACCCCTTTCGAAGACCATAACCTTGCTCTTCCCCGTATTTACCTTCAAATTCCGTTTTTCGCACACTGTTCCAAACTCATTTACCAGACCCTGCAACTCCATTCATTATCACTCATCAACTGTATCATCCGCAAACAGCAGTATAGGTAGCTTCCACTCAATTCCCTCCCTTTTCAGCGATACACCAACATCCACTGCTCTTGATAGTATTTCTTTCATAACTCCATCCATATATACAGTAAACAACCACGGGGACATCACACACCCCTGTTTCAAACCAACATTCAGGTCAAAGAACTCGCTCTGCTCACTCTCCACACGTACTGCCGCCTTTGCACCCTCATACATGCTCTTCACTGCTTTCAGCAACTTGCCCTCTGCTCCGTATATTCTAAGTACTTTCCACAAACCTACTGGGGTGGTATACGAGTCTGGAAAAGATAGAATCATGTGGACTGTGGGGCAGTGGGGGAGAAGGTTAACTTCAGGTGTGTGCTTGACTGTGGATAAAGTAGGGAAAAACATGGTGTATTATTACTCGTCAATACGAGGGGTTATGGACCTATTATTTGACACGATTTCTTGCACGTCTAGGTGTCCCTGGGAACTGCGTTTTCTATGAAATATAGACCAAAGAAAAGCGGCAGTTCGTAGGGGTACTGCGTTATTGTTTCGAGGTACTATGATAGATACTGGTAACAAAGGTTATCTATACAATCTCTGGTTGGGGTAAGAATTACGTTACAGCATGGTGGCTAACATCTGTAGTCATGGCTGTCTAAGTCTTATGGGGGCAATTGGTGTACCCGTGGGTATCTTAATTTCTTATGAGTTTGGACATGTGGTTTTTTAACATCTACTTCTCGGATGTAAGAACATACATAGATATATGGCTGTCGGATTTGTTGGCGTTGGCTCAACTTAGGGACAGGGCATGGGTGTTTTTAATATGAATGTATATTCTTGTTCATCATCGTGTAGGTAGAATCGGGGGGGTAAGAGGTGTAGGACACGAAGTAAAATGGCGTAGTGTGGACTGTGGATACGAAGGAGGTAAGTGGAAGACGTATGACAATTGTGGAAAAGTAAATGGAAAAAGGTGAACACAATGGCGGATAAAGATACTTAACCTAAGGATTGAATACATAGATTTTATGGGCGATGAGTCTTCAGAAACTTAGTCTGGCAAGACAAGATATGTTAGGGAATGTTAACATTAATACTTAAACTAAGGATTGAATACATAGATTTATGGGGCGATGGGTCTTCAGAAACTTAGTCTGGCAAGACAAGATATGTTAGGGAATGTTAATATTAATACGTAACCTAAGGATTGAATACATCGCTGAACGACGACATTATAGTCGTCGTCCTAATAAGGTGATGAAAACTGGTTGATCTGCACTTGGCACAATACGACATTAGGACAGTGCCGCTATGTCGTATCAATACTGGTGGCAGTTAATATTATAGAGACACTTAGTTACTAGAGGAACAATGCAAGG
The DNA here is from genome assembly GCA_032716605.1 of Paralithodes platypus. Lineage (NCBI taxonomy): Eukaryota > Metazoa > Arthropoda > Malacostraca > Decapoda > Lithodidae > Paralithodes > Paralithodes platypus. Next base: position 59,677,866 of record CM064566.1, read on the forward strand.
GGGCGACTGAGCACGGGTTACATATATCTATACTCGTCATGGAAAATGATATACGAGGTCTAGGGACAGGCGTGGGTGTTTTAACTTCTAAGATATATAACATCTACTTCTCGGATGTAAGAACATACATAGATATATGGCTGTCTGATTTGTTGGCATTGGCTCAACGTAGGGACAGGGCATGGGTGTTTTTAATATGAATGTATATTCCTGTTCATCATCATTGTAGTTAGAAGTGTAGGACACGAGGGGGTAGTGTACGTGAGGTGTGGAAAATGGTCAGTTTAGAAGGGGTAGGTAGGTGCGGCCTGGAGCTGCTTAGCCCTGCGGGCTTGGGCCTGTCTGAATTGGCTGGCTCGGTCAGCTGGTCCTTTCGTTCTGTGGACCTTTCTTTCGGGTGTTTCTGTGTGGTGTTCGCTCGTGGCTTCTGTGGTGGGCTTCTTGTTCTGGGACATTTTACTTCCCTCTCCTTCATTATAGGCTCGTCCCCGAGCCTCAAGGGTGAAGTAAAAAGAAGCATAGTCATGGTGGGTCATTTTAAGGGTATTTAGAAGGTTCCACCAAGCAAGAGAGCGACGGTCAGGTTTCTTTTGCAGGTCAATGTATACCTGTAAGAATGTGTCCTCTGTGTTGTGGCGGGCGGTTGCCCGGGCTTGATGTGTGTGTTCTGTGGTGAGATCGGTGATTTGCTGGTGATTATTCGTCTTCTTTTCCTTTGTGGGGGAGAATTCGACGAAGAAGAAGAAGAAGAGGAGGAAGAGGAGTAGGAGGGTAGTGGTCTGGCAGCCCTACGGAACTTGGTTAGCAGGGTGTGTTTTCTGGAGGTTTTAAACAATTTTTGTCGTGGGCGTAAGTTGTAGCGTGAGGTTACTGAGGTAGATTGTGTGGTGCGGTTGGGTGTGTACTTGGTTTGGGGTGGGGGTGGTGGTTTTCTCACTGTGGTGCCTGGTGGAGGTATGTCAGGGCTAGACGGGAGGGTTTCCGTTGTGGTCGGGGTTGTGGGTGGGGTTTTTCGTACTTGGATAAGTTGGGGAGGTGTTTGACTATCAGAAGTGAAGGAAGGTGTCATGGTGGAAGAGGGTGTGATAGTGGGGGCTTGGGGTTTGTGGAGGTTAGTTTGGGGGGTATGTTGAGGAATGATTTGTCGGTTCGGTGCTGGAGGGCTTAGGCCCTTAGGGGTTTGTATGGGAATATTCATAGCCTGAGTGGAAGGGTGAGTAGGGGTGTTTAATTCGGGGTCGGATGTGTGGGGTGGGGTAATGTCTTGTGGCTTTAGAGGTTTAAACGCTCGGACGAATCTAGTTCGGAACGTGCGAGTCATGCCGTGATAATCGATGGTGACTTGAAAGGCATTTGGGACTTGTATGACGGTGTAGGGCCCGACATAGCGAGGGCCTAATTTGTTGGTGACAGGGAGGTTGGCTACCATTACGGTGTCATGGATGGCGAAAGGGTTTTTATCATCGGGGTTATCCGTTTTGTGTCTTGACAGGTTTGGGCGGTATGGAGGGTGTTTTGCAGATGTTGCAATGGGTCAATTGTGGAGGTGTTGGAGGGGAGGTGAGCGTGATGATGGAACGGCAGTAACAGGGGGGGTACGCCGTAAACACGTTCATGAGGGGAAATACCGTCTTCTCGGGGACAGGTGTTCATGCCCCATTGTATCATCTTTAGTTGTGATGGCCAGTCTGAGGTGTTAAGAGCAATCATTCTTGTACGTAACTGGTTGTTGATGGTGCGATGGCTGCGTTCGCATATAGCATTTCCTTGAGGCCAGTATGGGGATGAGTGTTCAATCTTAATACCGCATTGTTGGGTGAATTGTTGCCAAACGTGTCCACTAAACTCGGGGGCATTGTCCGATAGAAGAGCAAGGGGAAGGCCGAATATAGGGAACACTTCTGTGGCAAGCAGTGTGGCGACTGTGGTGGCTGTGTGGTCTTTAACTGGGCAGGCTATTAAAAATGTTGAATATACGTCAACAAATGTGACGATATAACGGTTGCCAGCGTTAGAAGGAAACGGGCCCATGATGTCGAGGGATAGGACTTGGAACGGTTTGTTAGCAGAAATGGTACCAGCTGGGCCTGGGGTGCGTGATCTATCCTTCCCCAATAAACAAGGTTTGCAGGATTCTGTCACTCGTTGTGCAATTTTGGAGGGGTTGGGGGTCCAGTATTGGTCTGTGAAGATTTTTAACATCTTCTTTTGTCCAAGGTGTATGCCGTTTCCCTCGTGGATGGCAATCATGTAGTCGTGGGCAATGGTGGGGTCTAAGACTATGTGACCGGAGTCTGTGGCAAGTTGATCTCCCCAGCGAGTCAGTTTCCTGAAGACATTTAACGGTATCCAGGGTGGTCTGATTCTCGTTTCCCAAGATTGAATTAGGGAGGGGGCTTAATAATAATAATAATAGTTCTTAAAGCTAGCGCATGCTAAGCTAGCTAAGGATAGCTCAATAAGGCCGATTAGGCGTATTTCCATTGGGATCCTGTACTACTACCCCATCCCTTTGCTCATGAGGGATGGTAACGACTCAGTGCTTGTGAAAAATCTTTAATGCGCCGAGCGTGGGCGCGAACCCGGGCCTTCTGGGTGGAAGTCCGAGACGCTAGTCACTACACCAAGCGAGCCGCTTGGGGGAGCCGGGGGGATTAACGGCGCGTGTGGGAGGATCAGTGGGGCGCGGTGTGAGGGGGTTAGAAAACGGGATTTGTTGGAGGGACTGCGGAGGGTTGGTGGGGGAAGCGTGAGGTATAGAAGATGGGTTATTGGTGGAGGACTGATGTAAGGATTTGTGGTTGTTAGAAGGACGAATTTGGGGAGCGTTGTCGGTGGCAGTGACGGTTTGTTTGGAGTTTATATGGATTTGGTGGATTTGTTTGTCATGAGAGGGCGAGTCAAGTGTGGGGTTGTGAAGTTTTCTAGGGGTGTGAATTGTGTGGGGGTGGAAGGGAGCTACTGACGGAAAACTGTCACAAGGGGGATTGGGGTGGGTGTGGACTAGCTGGGCATTTCTGGGGGCATGGTGGGAACATGGTTGTGTCCCTCGGTCGGCACGCGTGAGGGGGGGATTAACGGCGCGTGCGGGCGGTTCAGAGTGGTGAGAGGTGAGCGAGTTAGAAAACGGAATTTGTTGGGGGGACTGCGGAGGGTTGGTGGGAAAAACGTTAGGTGTCGAACATGGGATATTGGTGGAGGACTGGTGTATTGATGTGGTGTTGTTAACAGGACGAATGTGGGGAACTTTCTTGGTGGCAGTCAAGGTCTGGTTAAAAGTGATGTGGGGCGGGTGGGTTTGTTTGTCATGAGAGGGTGAGTCAAGTGTGGGGTTGTGAATTTTTTTAGGGGTGTGAATTGTGTGGGGGGCAAGGGAGCTACTGACGGAAAATTGTCACAAGGGAATTGTTGTGGGTTGTGGGATACCTTACCTTTGGATACCTTTGGATGTGTTCGCCGCTCTTCTAGCGGCACCAAGGAGCGCGACGCCCCTCGTTATGGGTGGTGATTTGGTGCAGTAGACTGTTTGAAGCGACAGCTCGCTCCCTTGCGAGGATGGGCTCGTCTGGCACTTTTTGCAGTTCGACATCTAGGGCTCTCTTGAAGTTGTCTAACGAGATGTCCCTCATGTCTCTTACTCGCCGTGGGAGCTTGTTGAAGAGACGTGGGCCTCTGTGTGATAACCAGCCCTCTCGCAGAGAGCCCATAGCACCCCTGTTATTCATCCGGGGGATTTCGCATTCCCAGCCTCTCCTATCACTGAATTTCATGACTATCGGAGTATGTAGGTTTGGTACTAAACCCTCTGCGATTTTCCACGTGTATTATTAGGTAACGTTCTCGTTCCAGTGAGTACAGATTCAGTGCTCTTAAACGCTCCAATAGTGTAGATGTTTTATCGAACTTATATGCGAAGTGAAATTTCTTTGTACACTCTCTACGTCATTTATTTCACCTGCTTTGTATGGGGATGTTAATACGCTACAGTATTCAAGCCGCGGTAGCACTAGAGATTTGAAGAGCGTTATCATAGGCAATTCACCGCGTGTTTTAAAAGTACGCAGAATCCAACCCGTTAGACGTTTCGCAGCCGCCACTTTGACCTGGTTATGTACTTTGAAACCCATATTTTCAGACATTAATACCCCAAGGTCTTTCACACTGTCTTTCCGTTCTATTATGTGGTTAGATTCTGTTAAGTAATTTGTAATTTCTTTAACACCATTATTATCTCCGTACCGTATTAATTGGAATTTTTCCTCATTGAATTGCATGTTGTTTTCCCTGGTCCACTGGAACGCTGAACATTTCTGGGGGCATGGGGGAAACATTGTTGGGTACATTGATTGGCATTTTCCCTGAAAACATGTGTACATAAACATTGGATGGAATTATGGTTACATATATCAGAGTTTGTCCTGAAAACATGGGAGGATTTATCCGGGACAGAATGAAGAGAATGGAGGGGATTACCGAGAGGGAGTTGCTTGGACTTGTCTTCTTTCGTTGGTTGAGGCATTTGGTTACTGAATGGGGTGAGATTTTGAGGGGACTCAGGGCAAGGGGAGGATTTAGGAGTCACCTTAGTGCTAGCTGCAACTTGGTAACCCTGACTCAGGGTTTGTTGAGGGGAAAGGTGTTTTTTTTTTTTTTTATGAATGGGTTTCTGCGTGATGGGTTTGTCAGAGGCTTTGGGTTGGAATTTTTTGAATGATATCAGCCTTTGGCCGCAGTCGACCTGGGCCTGGAGTTTTTGAAGGAGGTCAAGTCCAAGGAAACCATCATAATGTTTACAGTTGGAGGAAAATACTGTGAATGTGTGATAACAACGAGCATGGGGGGCAGGAGTGGTTACTGATAGGGGTAAAGTGTCTCCTAGGAGATTTAAGTAAGTATCAGCAGCTGAGATTAGTTCTGCTTTGGTGGTTAACAAAGGGCCAAATAGTCGGTGATGTTGATCATAGTAAGATTTGAACAAACATGACTTGGCAGCTCCCGTGTCGATTAACAAGCGGACAGGAATGTCCTTGATTTTGGCCATGTAATAACTGGGGGCAGTGCGATCAGTTATGGCGTCCCCCGCCGAGCCCATCGTGGGCGGGGGATTCTTTAAAAATCCTGGGGGTCGGTATCTACCTCCTCCAGGGTTTCCTCGGTATCGTCTGAGGTCATGATATGGGGGGCTATGTCTTCGGTGTACATTGCCTCCATTTCTTCCTCTTGTCCCCACTCCTCTTCATTTACAGAAATGCGAGGAGTACAGGGGCGAGGTTTGGCAGAGTCACGAATTTGATGGAGAGCACACTGAGCATTACAGGCAGGGAAATCATAGGGGTTGATACTTACTAAGGTAGGGTTTTTACTTTGGTAGGTGTTGTAGGTTTTGCTCCGGTTGAAGATTCTGCGTGGCTGGGTAGGTTGGAACCGGGGTCTACTGGGTTGGGGCTTGCCGGAAGGGTAGGTAGGTTTGTTGTGGAAGGATGAGGATGGGTAGGCATTCTTGGAGTTGAAGGTTTGAGCCTTGGGGTTTTGGTTGTCAAGGTGCTGCGGGTGTGTGGGGAACCTCTTGATTACAGCGATTTGGGTGGGTGTTTCTGTGTGCACGGCCAAAATACGTCGGATCGTGATGAGATCTTTTTGATATCCGACGAAATCGTGCACACGGAAATGATCCTTTACTGCTGAGGGCAATTTTGATACAAGGTTGACCAGAATCTGCTGTTCTTGCTGGATTCTGGTCGATGTGGGGAAAGACACTTTGATGTGTTGGGCGATCTTATTCACTGTGGCATCTAGATCGCCTTCGAATTTAGTGTCTTGGAGACGGTTGTGGGCTACGAAAACGCCCAACGAAGGCTTAATGGCCTCTATCACTATTGTGCAAAATTCGTCCCATGTGAGAGCAGGGTGCACTTGGTAGGCAACCAGGGAAGCGGCTTTTCCCAGGTGCGTTAATGTCACGGCTATCTTTTGTGCGTACGTGGTATAACTTAAGTCAAGTACGGGTTTCACTATGTCCATGAATGTTTCGATCTCATAAGTTTCTCCATCATAATGTGGGATGGGAATGTGAGAACGGTGCGCCATGATGTTATCGTGTTCTGGCTGTTCCAAACTTGCAATGTAATGCAACCTTTTATCCGAATCAAGAACCACCGCTGCCGCCAATGTTATGCCCTGTTTTTCTACAGGATTAACTTGGTCAATGTGGGCTCTATCTGACTGGGTATATAAGGCTGCATGCACAATACAAGGTATGAGGAATAGAGAACACAAAATAAACACACGGTAACACGACACACGTTCACGTTTATTGAAGTAAGTGAATAAAGAGCATGGAAAGATAGTAATTCTCGTACAAAACAAATAATAGAAGGGAACTGCTAGCATTAGTAGTCTCCCACTTCCAACGTTCAGATATACTCTTCTGATCATGGGTTTAGTTAGCAACTTTTATTATACTGGAAGACCTCAATATATTTATATATTCAATTTCACTGATTAGATCTCTTACTGGCTGGTCGCGTGCCCAAGTAGCAGCTCACAGTTAGAATTAGACACGCGTATATTTTAGAACACGGAATCTCTAGTAACCTCATGGGGGTACTGATCTAAGGTTTATATTCTTATGGCAGAAATACGTAGAACACAAATCAGTGGGCGAACGTTAGATATCACTAGGGTTTTAATATCTGAATAAGGTAATTACGAGAGTCAATGTCGCCTGTTAATTAATGAACACTGATACGCTTAGTACGTCCCAAATGGAATGGTTAAATATGAGTTACACTGGGCAAGGTTATAGCCACTTCATAGAAAAGTTAATAAGTGAATGTCGAACTGGTACTATAACACTTAGTACTAGTAACATGAATCTTGAATAGTATTTGTGGGTCTGGTCCTGGTTATCTTGCTTCCGGTGATGTTGGGGGCTAACGACTGGTTCCTCGGCCGTCCAGGTGGTCCAAAATGTAGGAAGTTCTCAAGTCGGATCTCTTGACGATCGGTGCTGGCTACACACTTATATACCCACTAATTTGTGTGAAGGTTATAAGGTGCACGTTGGGACTTGTACATGGACAGCTCTTCTATTTAACTTCTGCCATGGTCTGCCGGCTCGGGAATCTCTCAACTCAGGAACAACACAAGGGCAGAGCTAGAGGTTAACTTCAGGGTAGTGACCACTGGTTGGTGTCTAACTTTCAACTGATTTGACTGGGGGCGGGAGCTAGGTTTATAGGCTCAGTTCTGGACCCTGTAGACAATAGGGATCTCGAGTCTTATGGACTTATTTGAGCTCTCAATAGATATGGGGACTAGGTAAGATGGTGATTACTGTTGTGGCACATGGCTATAGGAAGCCTTCAATTTGTGATATAACTGAGCCTTAGTAAAAGGTACTATTTTGGCTATACTGGAAGTATTTATGGAAGGGAGACTGGATCTACTTTGCGGGGAGGACTGGGACAGCTGTGATAGGGGCGTCTCTCTTATATTGCTCAGTCTTCGTTCTATTGCATAGCTGAGGTGCTAATTTGACTATCCAAGTATGCAAAACAGGTGAATGGATTATTGTGGGTACAGAGAAGTGAGTAAGGGGGTTAGACATGCATGGTTAGTTCATTGATAGGAAGAATTCCTAGGCTACCTGGCAATGACCCGGAAGTCAAAACAGGGGTCAGGTATCCCTCCGCGGGGGTGGGGGTCTCCCTCCTCGGGTGGGTAAAAAGGGGTAGCCGGGCGCTCTCCCTCTGGGATGGTCGTCCGGCGGCTGTGGCTAGGGGCTTGCCATATCACCAGTGTTTGTAATAACCCTCTGTTTATGAGACAGATGTGGGTGTTCTTAATATCAAAACCGAAGGTGCCTTGGCTAGCTGGGTGTAATCGGTTGGCTGTTAATTGCATGGCTTGCTGGATGTGGTGGAGACTGGTTGCTAACTCTGCCACATTTATCTGGAAGTATGGCAATAGAAATTAATTACTGGCGAGGCGGCGAGCCTCGCACCGACGACCATGGGGTGCAGGGTTGTGAATGGGTTGTAAGAGAATAGATGGCATGCAAGGGGTTAGTAAAGTTCTAATGTTGTTCTGGCCTACTAAGTGAAGGTAGGCTGGATAGGAGTATATATATAAAAGGTTGGAAAGCGTTAGCAATGGAAAAATCAAGGATCTTCAAGAGGTATGAGAGAGAGGCTAGGTCGGACAAGAGTCGAGAAGCACGGGTATCTTAATGAGAGGGGGGGAAGCTCAGGGGGCTACAGGGAAATTTGACCCTAAGGTCTCTGGGCGTGGGGGTGGCATTAGGCTACAATTGATATTGGAGTTTGAAAGGACAGTGAAAGTACGTTAGCCAAATGCTACCGGGGGATGCAAATACGGGGTGGTATATGAGTCTGGAAAAGATAGAATCATGTGGACTGTGGGGCGGTGGGGGAGGAGGAGGTTAACTTCAGGTGTGTGCTTGACTGTGGATAAAGTAGGGAAAAACATGGTGTATTATTACTCGTCAATACGAGGGGTTATGGACCTATTATTTGACACGATTTCTTGTACTTCTAGGTGTCCCTGGGAACTGCGTTTTCTATGAAATATAGACCAAAGAAAAGCGGCAGTTCGTAGGGGTACTGCGTTATTGTTTCGAGGTACTATGATAGATACTAATAATAATAATAATAATAAGCATGCTACTTATTTCTCATAAGCGTCAATTTTTCCGAAGAATTCACTAGCGCTCGGAAAGAGAAAGAAAAGAGAACAAAATCAATGCATCAAAAGAAAGCTTATATACAACACACATTTAACAATCACTAGCAGTGGCAAAATAGCCTAAACTCCATAGCCATCTGTCATGACACCTCTCTAAAGATCATAGCTTCTCTCAAAGAGAAAAGTCTTAAGTTGTCTCTTGAAGCATTCAACAGAACTCAGTTGTCTCATGGACAGCGGCAACCTGTTATACAACCTCGGAGCCATGTAGGAGAATGACCTCTCAAAGAAAGAAGACTGCTGGAAAGCCCTTGGTTCATCAAGACGAAAAGGGTCATTGTCATGACGCACAACTACACCATGGTGTGCCGGTGGATGCCTGAGCAGCTCCGCAAGGTACCTAGGCTCACCAAATTTGAGAACCTTAAAAGTCACCAAACACAACTTAAATTCTATTCTTGCTCTTACTGGCAGCCAGTGCAGTTCTATGTGAAGAGATGTAGTAGGAGTTCTAGGTGGAACACCAAAAATTAGTCTTGCGGCCCTGTTAAGAACAGACTGAACTTTCTTTAAAATATAATTTGGAAGACCCACCAACAGGGCATTGCAATAATCAACACGAGAGAAGACCAATGAGTGAACCAAAGTTAGGAGGCAACGTCTGGTTGTAAACGGCTTCACCAAATAGAGATTTCTGATGTGCAAGTAACAACTTTTAACTATCTGGTTTACATGCTCTTTGAAATCTAATCGGGAGTTCACATATACACCCAGATTTCGAACAGAGTTGGCCGGTCGCAGCTGAGATCCACCCACATTGATGGAGAGGGCACCTACTATATCATCAGCTCTTCTATTTCCTCGGATGATGAGTAACAAAGGTTATCTATACAATCTCTGGTTGCGGTAAGAATTACGTTACAGCATGGTGGCTAACATCTGTAGTCATGGATGTCTAAGTCTTATGGGGGCAATGGTTCTATATCTTGGTGTACCCGTGGGTATCTTAATTTCTTATGAGTTTGGACATGTGGTTTTTTAACATCTACTTCTCGGATGTAAGAACATACATAGATATATGGCTGTCGGATTTGTTGGCGTTGGCTCAACTTAGGGACAGGGCATGGGTGTTTTTAATATGAATGTATATTCTTGTTCATCATCGTGTAGGTAGAATCGGGCGGGTAAGAGGTGTAGGACACGAAGTAAAATGGCGTAGTGTGGACTGTGGATACGAAGGAGGTAAGTGGAAGACGTATGACAATTGTGGAAAAGTAAATGGAAAAAGGTGAACACAATGGCGGATAAAGATACTTAACCTAAGGATTGAATACATAGATTTTATGGGCGATGAGTCTTCAGAAACTTAGTCTGGCAAGACAAGATATGTTAGGGAATGTTAACATTAATACTTAAACTAAGGATTGAATACATAGATTTATGGGGCGATGGGTCTTCAGAAACTTAGTCTGGCAAGACAAGATATGTTAGGGAATGTTAATATTAATACGTAACCTAAGGATTGAATACATCGCTGAACGACGACATTATAGTCGTCGTCCTAATAAGGTGATGAAAACTGGTTGATCTGCACTTGGCACAATACGACATTAGGACAGTGCCGCTATGTCGTATCAATACTGGTGGCAGTCAACTCCCTCAGACATATTATGTTCCAATAAGTCCGAGGAGGCGGGAGCCCCAGGATCATTGCCACTGCCTCGCACTACACTCACAACAACACTGCGGCCGTTAGAATTATCGGAGGAGACTGAGGTTGCCACCATCGGTTTTATCGTATGGTAACTTATCGGAATTACTGAGCTCATATGACGCAAAATCGCGTCATAAACTTATTGGAGAGGTATAGAGATAATTCCATATGACGCGATCGCGTCATATGAGTTTTTGGTTATAAGTTCCATATGACGCGATCGCGTCATATATGTCTGAGGGAGTTAATATTATAGAGACACTTAGTTACTAGAGGAACAATGCAAGGGGGCGACTGAGCACGGGTTACATATATCTATACTCGTCATGGAAAATGATATACGAGGTCTAGGGACAGGCGTGGGTGTTTTAACTTCTAAGATATATAACATCTACTTCTCGGATGTAAGAACATATATAGATATATGGCTGTCTGATTTGTTGGCATTGGCTCAACGTAGGGACAGGGCATGGGTGTTTTTAATATGAATGTATATTCCTGTTCATCATTGTAGTTAGAAGTGTAGGACACGAGGGGGTAGTGTACGTGAGGTGTGGAAAATGGTCAGTTTAGAAGGGGTAGGTAGGTGCGGCCTGGAGCTGCTTAGCCCTGCGGGCTTGGGCCTGTCTGAATTGGCTGGCTCGGTCAGCTGGTCCTTTCGTTCTGTGGACCTTTCTTTCGGGTATTTCTGTGTGGTGTTCGCTCGTGGCTTCTGTGGTGGGCTTCTTGTTCTGGGGCATTTTAAGTCGAACAATGGGTCCGGACTCAATTTAACAATAACTCCTCGGATACAATTATAGAGTATCCAAAATAGTGGAGGCTTACCTCCCACTCAACTAGATCTCAAGCAAGATCTCAGCAAGATAACAAGAGTGCAGTAATGGCAGATGTCGTCTGGATCATACTATGATGTCCCCGGCAATAGTGACGTTAACTGACTCTAAAGCAACCATGACCAAGTGGTCATCAACAATAAGGTGGGCTCTGAAAGGCTCACAAATGAACTGAATTCTACAGGTGTGCTAGATCTCACCTGGCAAGATTATTTATTCTAAAACTACTTGTGTGGGCAACTAGCAAGATGCGGAAGGCTGATACAACACTCGTCGGAAGCTGAGATAGAGTGAGATCTATTCGAGTTATGAACCTGACAGAATGTTAAGTGAATGAGGCTAGAAGTTATACAAGGGAACAAGGTTACGTGTAAATATGTGTGTATGTCATATGCTGTGAGTCTTATATAGGCACGCCCCCTCTGACGGGCTATGGGAGACCAATAACCCGGGAATGTGCGTATATAGGATCCCCTGATAGTTATGTCTAATGTGTCCCGGCAAGTGGGCAGATTAACGTCAATTTAAGTAGAGAGAGGAAAGCCCTCTCGCGAGACGTTATTTAGTGAGAACCCCTGAAGATAACTTCAACCACTACCCTGAGACAACTCTATACCCATAAACCGTAATAAGGCACTTAAAGGAGAGCTGGAGTGAAGAGGTGCCGTAGATCGAGGGAGAATCCAGTGGTCCAGGAGGGCGGCTGGGGCGTGGTACTTTCGGATGTTGGTCCGGGATTAGGCTGCACTCCTACGTCCTTACAGCTCCTTGTTCCTCTTCGCCTACCACGGGAGACACCCGGGTTCCTCTTGCACTCCGCGTGAGCAGGGACTTACTAAGAGTATGCCGGAGTTCTGCTACAGGGTTTGGTGGGGGGGGGTTATGGCGACTAGCATAATGGTCTGTATAGAGTTGCAAGCAGTCTATCCAGTGACACTATGGTTAGTCTAAGGTTTGGGACAATTAAATTACTCCCTTGCAATCTCCTCTGGAACCACAGGACTAATACAGTAAATAGAGGCCAGTGAAGGTGGGGCCCAAAGTGGGTTGCACAATCTAGTCCTCTTCCTGAAGGGGGGAACCCGACCTGGTCGTCTCTAAGTACTGCACTATCCTTATAATCCCTTGAAAGGAACAAGACAGGAATCCTTATTTACTTGGTCTAGGCACAGCATCGAAGGCCAGGAAGGTGGGGCCCAAAGTGGGTTGCACAAGCTAGTCCTCTTCCTGAAGGGGGGAACCCGACCTGGTCGTCTCCAATCACTGTACACAGCTTCAAGTGTGAACACCAGCTATTCTGGCTGCTTTTACCCAGGTAAAAAGATACCAAAGGCAAGCTTAGTTACTGATGTCCAGACTGGCTGAGTACTTGTGAATATTCTTGCCCAGACTTAAGGCGCCCGGCTTGAGAGGATCAAAGGCGCTGGGGTGGTGCCCGCGCGTGGTGGTTAGGTCCTTGTAGTCCTGGGAGTGGTGCGCCTGGACTTTTGGCTGGCCCTTGTAGATGTAGCTGGAGGAAGATTCCTCAGGGCAGATCTGTACACATTATGGGGTGATGGCTTCCTGGTGGGAGAGGAAGCGGATGAGTTTCTTACAATGGATGATGACTTATTCTGGGGGTTAAAACTTATTGTTGGCTGGAATGATAGGCAAGTTTTGGTTTATGAGTGACTTTAACCCGGGACAATGGTTTAGATTGAATGGATGCAAGAGCTTTAGGTTCCTTGATAGGGGATATGAAAGGCAATCTGGGGAAGAGAGGTTTTGGTTCTGAAAGAGCTTTAGGTTCTTTGATAGGGGATATGAAAGGTAATTTAGGTAACAACCTGGTACCACCTGTGGTTGTGTAGCTAGGTTGAGGAGTCACTGGGCTGGCTGATGGGGGTTTGTAATGGTTACCCCTGCGATGGTCATTTTCTTTGGCTCTGGTGGTTAAAGAAAATGACTTGCTGTGGGTGACTGGTGTGGTCCACTCGGGACGGACGTGTCCCACTCGTTCCACCGTTATCTTGGCGATACGGGCAGGGGCAGGGTTGTCGTGGGTCTGGATGGCAGGAGGAAGGCTGTCCGAAGGCTTAGTTGGCTCTGTCGCATGGCTGTGACAAGCTGGAGATGCGGTAACACCGTTCCTAGACCGCATCTCAAGAAAAATAGACAACTTCGAAATATATGTACCGTAACTAAATATATGGGGCATTCACATACAAAATATATTATTTTTTAGACTTGCCATTTGAGCAAATTCGTCTTCCCTTTTAATTCGTAACAATTCTAATTTCTACATTATTTGATTTTTACAGTACTGCCATTTTTGACCAAATAAACTGTTGCTGCATTTTGTGTTACCACCACTGATAAGCCATTGGGCTTTTGGCAGAAAATGCCAAAAATTATCAGTGATATCCGAGACATGTTTACATACAGTGTTCTCATCGTCCAGCATATTACTGCTTCATATTCATCAGCCAACTTAAAATAGCCCTATATAATATTTAATTATCACTAGAACAATACACTATACCATGTAGGAAGTCTTCTGGAGAAATAGGGCAAATTTAAACAAAAATGCAAGATAAACTAAATCACAAATGTATGCTAGAATAGCATTGACAAATCGCTAGATAGTCACCAGACACTAAAATATATGTTTGACTCCTGTAAGGAGATAAAGAAAACCTAATATTTAGTAGTGGCCCCGTAATCATTGACGAACATGCCTATTACATAAGGCATCCTCTTCAAACACTAATCCGCCGTAGTTTGAATCTACCGCGCAGAGCATTTAAAAACTGAGGAGCCTTCATCATGAGCGCACGCGACCTCACTCATGGCTTCAGTCATTATGAATTGGGTTCTCACTCCGAAAAAACTTCGTAAAAAATAAAAACAAAAAGAAAATAAGAATAACTATCCAATAAGCTTTCCATCATATCGTGGATGTACTTGTGTGGATCTCTGACCAGACGCTGATTCAGGCGTCATTCCTCCTTCACTGACATATCAAGTAAACCAAAATCCTTAATACATCAACGAATGGGAAGGGGACGGTCGGGAGGGCCCCAGTCGTCAATGATTACGGGGCCACTACTAAATATTAGGTTTTCTTTATCTCCTTACAGGAGTCAAACCTATAATTTATTAGTGGCCCCTCCATCATTGACGAACATGCCTGATTTCTAAGACTGGAGGGGGACATTCGTAATCATATCATAACTCTAGAAAAGTAGATAATAAAAACAACCACATAGTATTCTTACTTTTGAAAAATATATTTAAACATGGCGTAGGCCGAAAATATACAAGAAAAAGGGGTTCAGGCAGGTGCGTGCTTCAAAGAAGCCTGCCTGACAAAAAATGGGTAACCCTGAAGATTCTGAACACAGATCTGTAGTTACAAAGGTACCCCACTCAACGAGTGGTGACAAAAATAACAAGTTATAAGTTTATATGTGCACATAATAAACCCCAAAATAATCGTGGAGATAAATTGAAAAGGTTCTCCACTGTTCTAATATTAAATTGCTTTCGCAGCTAAAACTACTATAACAACACCGTTGTTTTGTACTAACATTGTACTAGCACAATTTCTCGCTGAGAAATTTATTAACCTTAAATTGTATCACAGCTCTCATACTCCGGCGGGGTCTAGGGTGTCCTATGTCAACTGACTGCACCCCCCCCCCCCCCCCTTCCCGTGAAAGTAAACAAAAGTGACTGCAGGGCCACCTAGACCCTCTGCCTTAAAGCTATACATGGTAAGGAAGGTTTGTCTAGAGCAACTGACAAGTAT
The DNA here is from genome assembly GCA_032716605.1 of Paralithodes platypus. Taxonomy (NCBI): domain Eukaryota; kingdom Metazoa; phylum Arthropoda; class Malacostraca; order Decapoda; family Lithodidae; genus Paralithodes; species Paralithodes platypus. The sequence continues at coordinate 59,692,909 of CM064566.1, forward strand.
CTAGACAAAAACGTATGATTAGACGCCCACAACTGAGTGGACGCGATATCTTCTACCGAAAAAAAATTCAGGAAACGTAAAGAGGCTGCCCATTTGCGTAAATCGTGGGCCCGACCCACAACGCCGGGATTACTCTCTTTAATGACTTCGACCAGAAGAGAGCCTAATCGCCGTTTAAGTAAGCGTTTACCCGTACTTGCTACCCATAAAGCACCTTGGGGGTTGAGAGGAGCTACTCTCAAATATTTGGTTAGAGCTTGCACTGGACATAGATTATGATGCACCTTTCCCCTTTTTAACGCCGGCACCGTGAACTCAGAAAACACGTGTGCACTGTGCTCATTCTTGGCTACAAAACCTGGGGAAGGTGCAATGTAAATACATTCATTAAGTCTACCAAACCTAAGGCAATTAGGTGTGTTGCTCATCGCCGCCAGCTCAGACACTCTGTTCCCGGTGGCCAAAGCCAAAAGGAAAACCGCCTTTTTTAAGAGTAATGCAAAGTCTGCAGTATTTTGGTACAGACGAGAGTGAAGTAAAGACAAAGCTTTGTCCAGAGACCAAGTAGGCATGAGCTGACGGGGAGGTGGGCGAAGTTTAAAACAAGCTCTCATAAAACCTGTTTCCTCCGCCACCGGTATGGAGAGACCTGTAAGGTCTAAAAAGGGCACTCTAATCGCAGTTAAGTGATTTTTTAATGTTACCACAGATAAATGTTTCTGCTCAAACAGATAATTTAAATAATTGAAAACTAAAGCCACTGACGGCACAGTCTGTTCCGTTCTGATGATCCAGGAAGTAAAGGCTTGCCAATGTGAGTGATACTGTCATTTCGTAGACTGAGTATATTGATTGATTAATTTATTGGTCACATCTCTACCGTATGGTGCTAGCCACTTGGCTTCCTGAATGTCCATAATGCAAAAGTCAGCGAGGTCGCTAGGTTGCCAATCGTGTCTAAGTGGAAATACCCGACCGGGAGCGATACCGGGTCCTGGCACCACGTTTTCAATTGCTGGTACTACAACTGCGCCGGCCACAGGGGCGCGATTAGCGAGACTAAGCCTCGATAATCTCTTAGTTTGTTCACTACGTGGCACATTAGTGACGCATCTGGCGGCGGAAACAGATAGATGGAGCTCCATCTGTTCCAGTCTGTCACTAGGGCGTCTGGCCCCCCTGCCGGCGTTTTCGCCCGGCGGGTGAGGTATAGAGGGAGTTTGTGAGTCTCCTCGGACGCAAAAAGATCCACTTGTGGATGGGAGAGCTCTGCAATCATTAGGTTGAAAATGGGTTGCTTGAGCTCCCATTCTACTGTCGTGCTCTGTCTCCGGGACAGAGCGTCTGCCCAGACGTTCGCTACGCCTGGGAGATAAGATGCGTGAAGGTAAATGTCTAGTCTGTTGGCTAGAGTAAAAATCTCTTCCGACACGTTTAGCAACCTCCTTGACCTCGTTGACCCTTGTTTCTGAATACAGTGAACTGCATTCAGATTGTCCATTCTGAAGGCCACCGACTTGCCCCGTAACGCCGGGCCGTGAGCCTGAAGGAAATACAAGGGGACTAGTAATTCTTTGACATTGATGTGAGAGATTTCTAAGTGGGACCAAAGCCCCTGACCCTGGTGCCCCTGATTTGACTGAAATCCCCACCCTATTGTGCCTGACGCATCCGTGTCTACCAATACCGTTGGTGGAGGAGAGGTCCATGACATTATTGAGTGCAACGTTTCCCTCTTTGCCCAGACCGCTAGTAAGGTGTGGATTAATTTCGGGATGGGCCATAATTTTCCCGCCGGTAAGAGCGGGAAATATTTGTTGCCTTCCAATATTAATCGTTTTACTTTCAACCGGCCCAACTTGACAGTTAGTTGAATCCAGTTGAGAGAGCCGACCAGAGACTCCCAGACCCTCCGCGTCGTAGTCAGACTGTGAAGAAACATGAACAGTTTCCTGCGAAACCTGTTGCGATTGTCCACACTCTGACTCAGAGTGAGAGCGGCCGTGTCCCAGACCAGCCCTATCCACTGAATTACTCGTGAGGGAACAAGGTTTGACTTTACCAGATTTACCTTGAAGCCTAGAGTTTTGACATGATTTAAAATGATATTGACATGTGTTATGCATAATTGTTGTGTCTCTGCCACCACCAGCCAGTCGTCTAGGTACCACAACACTCTGATTCCCTGTTTTAACAATGGCATCAGGGCTTGCCGGACTAATTTCGTGAATAATCAAGGTGCTAGGTTCAAGCCGAACGGCATCCTCTGAAAAACAAAATTTTGGTGCCTGATCCGTAAGGCCAAAAACCTTTGAAATCTTTTGTTGACCGATACGTGCCAATAGGCGTCTGTCAGGTCTAGTGAACACATCCAACCTCCCGGCGGAAGTGTTAGCCTGATTTGGTGTACTGTTAACATTCTGAAAGATTCGTTGTGAATGTGAAGGTTCAGATAAGACAGGTCTACGACCGGCCTCATCTGAACACTGTCCCTTTTGGGAACCAAAAATAGTTTGGACGTGAATACAGGGTAATTTGGGGGGACCGGGATGATGACATTCTTGGCAATCATTTCCTGGACCAGTGACTCCACCTCTAAAGAAACAAAATTCGCCGTTGTCGGCTGACGTAAGCGAGGTCGCCGGAGCCACTGCCACGTGATGCCTTTGCGTGCCACCATCCGTGCCCAAGTGTTTAATGGCCATGCTTGGTGACACGTTCGGAACGACCCAGTTAGCAGACAAGGGTTCGCCGGCTGTACTACCCTCGGGTCCTCCGGCCTTAAGGTTGGCACCGGGAGTGAGAGAGACTTTAGTTTTTTGATGGTGGGGTTGGTGGTGCTGGACGCTTTACCGGCTGGCTGGTGTTGGCCGAAGACTGGCCCTGACCTGGCTTATTCTGGCCGCGTCCTCTCTGACCTGAAAACCTACTCTGTCTATGCCTGTACTGACCTTGGGGGGAGTGGGAGGACTTAGGCGGAAGAAAGGGTTTAGATCCCCCTGGCTGAGCTTTAGCGGTTGGCCTGGGTTTGGGGAAGTTAAATGCAGGTTTCTTAGAAGGGGTGGGACTGTGCTTGAAAGCCTGTGCCATATTGAACACCGTTCGCCACACTTCAGGGGACATTAGAGAGGGAGTAAGCACTGGTGACATGACCACCTGATTCGCAATGCGATCAGGAAGCTTGCGAACTAAAGACATTCTGAGATCTTGTCTTGCTCGTACCGCCTCAAGCAAGGCGGTGCGTATGTCACCCAAGGATTGGATTGACGACTGGAGGAGCAGTCGCCGGGATAATTCAACCGATCTCCTGGCATCCGCATCTGCGATTGCCTGAGTGGACCGCAGTAAAGACTTAGCCACCTGTTGAGACACTATGTACTGAGAGAACAGGCGAAAAGCTTTCCCCCTTAGCCTAAATTCTCTGTCTAGGTGAGTAGGGGTAGGGGTAGTGAAAGGGTCTTTTAGCTCACAAAGATTAATCTTAGGGGCGGCTAGGAAAGAAAACAAAGCTGACGGGACTCCGCCGGCAGAACCTACTGGCATGGAGAACCACGAATGAGTATCTTGAGGGATCTGGTGGGAAGATTTAGATGTAAATGTGGTTGCAAAGTTTTGAGCCTCTACCTCCCAATCTACCCAAGGTCCTGGACCCATCTGCCCCACCTTCAAGACTGGATTAGCTGCTTCGTCTGTGACGGTCTGTAAATCAAGTTCAGGAGTGAGAGCTGACAGAGTTTTAATATCATTAAACCCATCCAGCTTAGACCAGTCTGAAAATAGTTTTGAAGCTGAGGCAGGGGGTAAAGCTGGCTTAGAAGCATACACAAAATAGTCTTGGTGATAATAACTAGGTATAGCCTTGATGTTTACGTCTAGTACATTTCCCAAAATATCCAAAGCCCTTAATTTCTTTGATTTATTGCCCTGGATGACCCACTCACGCGGTACTGGGAGTTCCCCTGACAAGGTAGGTTGGGCGAGCTCTGGTTTAGTGGGGGTCAAAAGGACCCATGACTCGTCTGGTCCATAAAGCAAGGGCATAGCTACCTTTCTGAGAGGCGCCTTGTCTAGAGGGGGTGGATTGACATCCGTTATGACCCTTACATTTGAAGTTGTCAATGCCGCCGTAGCAGGCCTAGTAACCACTGATGTTGACAGAGTGGGGGGGTTAGGGATCTTAGATAAAGCAATCGAAGTCATCAGAGGCCGTACCGTAGAACTTGTCGTGGGAGCCCCTAAGTCCATTGTGGGGGTTTCCTGTTGTTGGCCAAAAAATTTAGATAAAGCATGAGTAAGCAGCCCATTAATTTCTTGCGCAGTAACAAATTGGTTTGATGATGAACTTATAGGTGAATCATTAATATCCTGCGCGGCGTCTAAGCCTGAGCCTGACTCTTGCCCTTCCATCTCCGAAATTATTGAAACCTCGTCTTTCTCCTCCTGATCCTCCTGAGAAGACCCCGCCGAAGCTGGGGTACCTTGTTGCCAAGATAAGTCAGGAATAGAGGATGGGATCGCCGCGTCCCTGTGGACATCAGCTACTGTGTGACTCGTTTGAGTCGGACGTGGGTGGTCAGACCCTGGCTGAGCAAACCGCCAAACACCGAGGCTCTGGCCTACACTCTCTTGGGAGTCTGAAACATTCTCAATTACTGAACCCCCTGAACTCTCCAATTCCAGGGTTAAAATATTAATGGGTAAATCCTCTTTAGGGACAGGCACCGCACTGGACCCTTGAGACCTAACACAAACTCTGTCTGGGGTAGAGGTACGATGAGAGGCACTAGAAGCTGGTGAATGTAGGGAGGACTTTCGTTTATGGGAATCCTTTTTGGAGGATTTATGGCTACGGTGTGACCGTGAACTACTCTTAGATTTGGAGGATTCATCGCCGTGACCACTGGTGGAACCTTCCGTCCTACTCTTCTTACTCGCTGGGGAAGAGGCAAGACTAGATGACCTGGCGTCTGAGAGGTGACCTAGACCGAGATCTCGCCCGAGACGAGGAGGCGGACGCCGGGGGTGTAGGCTCTCTTGGACGTTTCGGTGTAGCAGCAGAAGATACAGAACCCTGACCAGTCTCCGCCGGCTTATGACACGTGACTCTAGAGGAACGTTTAGGGGGAGGGTGTTCAAAGAGCAATCTATCCCAAAGAGGGACGTTGTCACATTGAAGTGATTTATGTGCAACAATTGTAGTGTAGGCTGACATCTGTTGCCTAACTTCTCTTAACGCTACTGCCGCGGTCTTATCATTGTCGCAAAGGACCTTTACAGCTAATTGGGAGCAAAAAGAACAATTACGCATTACCCAGAGACCCCTTGAACGGTCTAGACATCTAACACACCTTATGCAAAGAGTATGCGCAAAAATAGGGATACCAGCACAAGCAGGGGTAGTGCATAAAGCTAAGACTGGGGCCAAGGTAGCCATGACAGAGACTGGTGGGGAAAACTACCGCCTGGTCTGTATTGGTCCGCCGGAGCCCAGCTCTGGAAAAAAAGAAAATTTCCAGGAATTAATGCTCATAAGGTTAACCCAACATGTTCGCACACAAGTGTTAATAACCCACCGGATAACGAGATGTAATGACACAACGATCACAGCTCGCTACGCGGCGGGGTTCAGAATATCTAAACAAATCTTTTGAAGAAAGTGAAGAATACCCTCTGACATAATATAACGGTCCAGCATGGCGATTATAGTCTTTCTGGTGGTGACTGTCTCAAGATTCAATTTTGGAACAAAACAACCCCCATAAAGACGCCGGCCCTTGAAATATTTTAGTAGAATAACACAGGGCAGGCTGATACGAGATCTGATTTCTAACGAATTGTCACAACAAGATCGCCGTAAGTTTGAAGGCGGCGATACCTAATCGTATCACTAAATTAAGTGGTTAAATCGAAATTGAATTGTAAATTCCTTATTTCCTCCACCTAGGAGCACCCGCCGGGTGTGAAAAACGATGTTTACCCCACTTGAACCTTCAATCGCCGTAAGTGTAAAGGCGGCGATACATATAGTACCACTTAAAAATGGATTGGTTAACTAACTGAATGACTTAGTTGTTCATCCCACCCTACCAAGGTACACCCGCCGGGTGAGATGTCAAAACGTTAACCCCATAAGTTCCTGTCCCCACTTCTTTGTAAAAGATCGCCGGGGAGGAAAGCCCTTAACAACAGCTAGGTTTTTCATGTGGTTTGTAAAACCGGGTAGAAAAACTACATAACGTATGTTCGAATGAACAAAGTTTTATAGATGGGTACAGCCATTCCGCCTGGAATCAAAGGGGGCCTGAAACCAGGCACCAACACAGAGACGCAGTCCTGGAGAGCCACAGACACCTCATCGCCGGGGACACAAGCCTGTGTTAAAACCACGTGTGGCCCAACACGGCTCTCAGCCGGGGTTTTTTCATGGTGAAACCGAGAAAAAACCCGCCGGAAGGAAACCCACCCCGAACAGACACCATCTGAACGTACAACGGACACGAGGGAAGCCACGCACGACTAACCTAAGTCCACACAATAATCCGTGGAATTAGCCAATACACAACTAAACCAGGAAACAAATATAGTCCGAGGAATTAGCCAATACACAACTAAAACCCGGATACACATGACACAGTAGGGCATATTTATAAATAATAAACAATAACACTTGTACATGTGGCAAAGCTACGAGCGGCTGGCTAGGCCTAAGTAGACGGCATCATAAATGTTGAAATATACACAAAACACTGGAAATATCACAACAGGAACCACCGCCAACCCACCACTGTAGCAAATACTTCCGGCAAAGGGAAGACTGACTCGGGACCCAGAAAAAACTTCACTAATTAGTGAAGAAAAATACGCTGGGAACGTCAGAAGCAAAGCTTACCTCATCAGAAAGATAAAAGGCAGCAATAATTAATGCGTAATGAAAGCCACCTGCATCACAAGCTAACTCAACTGTGAAAAAGTTCACCTGTCCACAACAGGACCACGAGGGTACATCCGAAATAGATGCCCCAAATACACGACCCAAAATACACTGCACTGCGGGCAACCAGCCCAGGACACTCCTGCTACGCACATCCTAACCTTACTCGATACATCCCGGAGTAAACAAATGAGAAAAAACTCACTAGGGACGCAGCAAATGCGGAACCAGCGGAGCGTGGGGAGACACGTCCGGGCAGGCTGAGCGCAGAGCAGAGAAGGAGGAATGACGCCTGAATCAGCGTCTGGTCAGAGATCCACACAAGTACATCCACGATATGATGGAAAGCTTATTGGATAGTTATTCTTATTTTCTTTTTGTTTTTATTTTTTACGAAGTTTTTTCATAGTGAGAACCCAATTCATAATGACTGAAGCCATGAGTGAGGTCGCGTGCGCTCATGATGAAGGCTCCTCAGTTTTTAAATGCTCTGCGCGGTAGATTCAAACTACGGCGGATTAGTGTTTGAAGAGGATGCCTTATGTAATAGGCATGTTCGTCAATGATGGAGGGGCCACTAATAAATACTTGTATGTCACTAGAAAACATATGTTGAAGTATCTAGAATAATCTTTAACAATCGAAATATCTCTCCAATTCCTTTAAATAGGGAAACTAACTTGAATATCGCTAGAATTCATCACATCTTGATGTCGCTAGATGGAAGTGATGTAAGTGATTAGCTGGATTTAGCGGTAGCAGCTACATTGGCAACATTGTACCAAGAACCTTCATTCCGTTATAATGAACAAGGTCAGATTTCGAAACTATTACAATTATTTCAAAGTTCAGAGATCATCAGATTGATTTGGAAGTCGAAGTACACAATTTCAGTTCCATTAGTTTAACAAACATTTACATAATAAATGATAATATGCTACTTAGAGGGTTTAATAAAGAAGGATTACTTTCCCGATATCGTATAAGCGTACGCAAGCTGTTGTTCTTTTGTTTTGTTTTAAGAACATCAACAAACGCTTCGTATATTTGGGGTTCTTAGTTATACATTAGAACATATTTATAGTTTGCACACTCTTATAAGTATAAACACTTACTTGTTAAAGAGGAAATACACAAAAGCCCAATTTAGAATGATCATGAATATCTTTATTTTGGCGTATGTTTGGGCTAATTTAAGACTACATTTAGATTGATAGAATTTTTTAACACTCGCCAATGAAATATGATGACTTGCTTACAGATATATACTTAAAGCCCGAATCGGCTTGACTTTAACTCAGTTGTTTACTTACTCAACCCTGTGGAGGAGCAGGGTTGAGTTGGGTTGATATTGGACACTCTATTATGGCATTTGGGTGTGAAATACGACACCATTTCCAGTCTATCGGAGATAATGATGGTAAAGGAAAATGCGGTATGTGTATCATAACAATTGTCTTGTAGTTTACAATTAACCTAAGCTGCATTTTATGTCACCCCAAAGTGTGATAACCCACTCTCTTATCAGTGGGGTGGCACAAAATGTAAAATTTTTACAAGCCTGCCTTCAAAATGTATAGGCCTATATAATATATAAAACATTTGCTTACTATTGTTGAACATGAATGTAAATATATATTACAAAATGACCACTACAAAGTAAAACAAAGAGTATATTACCGCATTTTCCTTTACCATCATTATCTCCGATAGACTGGAAATGGTGTCGTATTTCACACCCAAATGCCATAAAAGGGTGTCCAATATCAAGCCAACTCAACCCTGCTCCTCCACAGGGTTGAGTAAGTAAACAACTGGGTAAAAGTCAAGCCGATTCGGGCTTTAAGTATATATCTGTAAGCAAGTCATCATATTTCATTGGCGAGTGTTAAAAAATTCTATCAATCTAAATGTAGTCTTAAATTAGCCCAAACATACGCCAAAATAAAGATATTCACGATCATTCTAAATTGGGCTTTTGTGTATTTCCTCTTTAACACTTCAATGCAATTAACATTATTTTATCTCCTATTGCTACTTAAATTCAATTTACATTATTTTATCCCCTGTTGCTATCATACTCTACTGTATTCAGCTATTCTTGTAGGCCAGTCCTATGAGAGTCAAATATTATGACTAAGTGGTCTGGTTAAACTCATGTACAAAAAACAGCTATTCTTGCGAACATATGGTTTAAGTTAACCCTTCCCGCCCGGGCAGCATTTTAAAATGACACCGCGGAAGATGGTCAGGAGCCCGGGTGTCATTTTAAAATCCGTAAGCTTGAAAGCCTATTAAGCGTGTTTTGAAAGCCGTGCGTCTGACGCATGTAAACAAAGCCTGTCTTTGCGACACCGCACCTCCGAAATCAAGAAGGAGACGTCGGATCAATGCTGTTGTTGTATGGTATGACGAAATTAGTGTCTGCAAAGCTCCGATATTGTCAACATCGTATCGAATCTCTCTCCACGGAAATCGTTATCACACTGAACCAGTTGACCTAGAGAGCTCTACTCAACGCCAGTTTACAAATTAGAAACCACACTACGCTTAGAGATGCGTGGGAATTCTCTAGCAGTTAAAATAACAAAGATACAGGTAGCCTATTAACCCGTACAGCCCCAGCGACGCATCTGACGTGTCGGCGATGTATGTAACGCACAGCCCCAGAGACGCGCCTGACGCGTCACCCTAATTGCGCCGACCGTAACCTCAGGTGTAGCCACTCAAGAGGGCTCAGATTTGTATGGGAACTGTGTACGTATCCCACGCAACCGTGCCGATGCTTGAAAACTCTCAAAGTCCACGTGCGTGCGCGTGAGCGCGCAATAACCTGTTTTTTGGGGGTAATTGCCTTCAATTTTTTACTCTTGTAAAATACGTTTTCGGGGGCTATGTAGGACCATTTTTAAAGCTTTTTGAGCGGTTTTTCGTGGTTTTTCCTTCATTCCTAACCCATTCGCTATTGTTTCTGGAATAAAACCATTTTTTGAAAACCGGCCGGGTTCTGGTGAACAAACATTACAAAACTAGCCGGGGATCCACGGGTTAAAGACTTTTTTCGGCCAGATCGCCCAGATCTCAATAATGTCTAGGATGGCGAGCCCGGGCGGGAAGGGTTAAAGTTACCTTAATTTACCTTTCACTTTGAGTAAAATTGTCTAGAGGTGGCTAGAATAATATTCATATCTTATCGGATCCTCAGGTCCTCCCTCATCATATAATAACATGCACAAATGCTGCCACTGGTAACAGAAAATATTAGCGCTCTTGTTTAGTTTGCAAGTTTTACATTTTAATTTCCTAACACGCTACTTTTCCAATCCTAAATACGCAATCATCAAGGTCAAGTTGCCAGACTTGAATTGTGCCTAGTAGATAAATTAATCATAATATAACTCGAGTATAGTAATATTTCTTTATTTAAAAATATACTGTACCTTTAATAATTAACAATACCGACATATTAAATAATTCTACAATAACATCACAAGATAAACCATCTCTCAAACATACTATACAGTGGCACTGCAAATCAGTGTCAAGAAAAGTAATTTTAACTATCCACAAAACTATCCCAGAAAAATTACCACTTGCTAAATTGTTAAGTAATAATAGTAGATATATTGAGGATATTCTCGTTTGCAATACAGTATGTTAAATTTTAATCAAGTCGCTAAACAAATTTGTCCAAATTCCAACCCCCTCACACAAGGTAACGTAAATGATAAAGTTGAAAATTTTCTTGATATAAATATGCAGATTGTTAATGAACAGTGCACACTTAACTCTTTCACGCTTTTATGACGCAGAGGTTGCCAGATTAGCAATAAGAAATAGAGTTCTCTCACTCTTATAATTACCTCTCCAAAATTGGTTTCTGCCCACAGCTAACTCAAAGACAACTGCAGAGGTTGAAGTAACTCAACTAAAGGTTTCTAAATAACCCTGATGGTAACAAAGGCTTTAAAGTATCCCTAATAGGGGAGGTGTGGTGGAGTGGTCTTGCCACTGGCCTGGTAATCCAAAGGTCCCGGGTTCAAATCCCGATGTATCAATGGGAAGATATTATTGGGATGGAATTTGTGCTGTACCTAGTATCAGTGCATTACCACAAGCCCACCGAAACGTCAATAAAATACCCTCATTGTTCCCTAATTAAATAGCACTGTATGAATATTCCCATATTCAAAATATGCTATAGGGGTGCAATGCCTGGTGAGTTATCTGCTCAACAGGTAGCGTTGTGTGTGTGTAAGTGATAGAGTCCGAGTGTAGGGGGTGAGACAGTGAAGCACGGGAACGAGGTGGCTTCAGAGATGGGGTCGTTTCGGGCCATGAGTGAGCACCGTGCCTCATGTGAAGGCAAGATGGCAGGTGCTCGTTGTACTCTACGTGCTTCACATGTCTCACTCCCTAGACTGGAACAAGACCTCACGGGCTTCACTGTTCATTGTAAAAGCGGTGAATGTTAAGGCTCTCAGCCTATGCCCGAGAGGAAGTAAGTTTGGGGAAGAAAAAAAAAAAAAAAAAAAAAAAAAAAAAAAAAAAAAAAAAAAAAAAAAAAAGGCTCAAAATTGAGTCATAAGCGTGAAAGGGTTAAAATATACCACAAAGATGAAAAAAAAAAAATTGTTTAACCGTCTTGGTGGTGTAATGGTCAAGGTGTCTAAAAATCTGTGTGTGATAACCCGGGTTCGAATCCTGGTGGATAACATATATGCTTTCATTAATTTTGTTGGAGGTGTTTGGTGTTGTGGTGAAATTAATAAAAATTAGATTAACGTAATAATCTTTCCTTTCCCTAGTAGTAATATCGATAGTAAAATAACTTATAATTGTTTTTATTCCAGCTAATAAGATTTTGTAAAATTTGACTAAAGTAGAAGACTTTTGGGCTAGAGCTAGGTTACTATACAGACTCTTAGTCGACACGAGGTTTTGTTGCAAGTAAATTGTTGCATAAATTTAATCTTTTTAACCCGGTGAGACTCAGCGTCGCACGTGTTGCGTCGGCAGTGTTTGATCACCAACTCCCAGCGACGCATCACGTGCGTCCGACATATAAAAAATACTTACGTGGCTCGTAAGGTAGGAAATGGCGGGAGAATAGGAGGGGGAGGTACCGTAGTGTGTGTGGGAGCCGGGCCAGTAGGTGTGAGCGGGCCGAGACAGCCGCGCGGCTGGTGGTGGTGGGCTTCGTGGGGATAGTTTACACCCCTAGTTCACCGCCACTTTGAACCTTCATTACTCCGGTCGTATGGGAGCTAGAGGCTTGAGATTTATGTGAGATACTCCTTAGGATGTATGCCGTACAATGCCATACTCAGTTTTTACCCTAGTGCTCCCGGGCGGGTGGTCATGCGGGGGAGACGAACTATTGAAACCCCCCCCCCCCCCAAATGACCGAAATGAGTTTTTTTTTATTTTTGTCTTCATTTCTCACCATTCTCTTCCATTTTGGCTCAACACATTTTTTTGAGGCTCCCCCCCCCCCAAAAACAAAATGTCAGAGGTGATTTTTTTTTTTTTTTTTTCATTTCTCATCCTTGTCTTCCATTTTAGCAAACAAAAACAAAATAAGTGAAAATGGCTTGGGACTGGGGTGAACAAAATATTATAACTAGCCGGGGCTCAACGGGTTAAGGTCAATTATTGTGACTATTTTAAAATCTCTTTATAGGAATGCAATGGCAAATGTGAAGGTAGGAGATAAGTTAAGTGAAAGTTTTGAGGTTAATGTAGGAGTAAGACAGGGATGTGTCATGTCAGCTTGGTGGTTCAATATATACATGGATGGAGTGATTAGAGAATGTAGGGCGGGATCAATGGGTGTAGGAGCTAGACTGGAATCAGAGGGAAGTGCATGTAAGATTTTAACATGCCTATATGCGGACGATGCAGTCCTGTTGGCGGAAAATGCGGAAGAACTTCAGAGAGTGGTCACTGACTTTGACAGGGTATGTGAAAAGAGAAAGTTAAAGGTCAATGTAGGGAAATGTAAGGTAATGGTGTTTGAGAGAAGAATGCATGAAACCATAGATTTTAAGGAAAAATATAGAATCAAGAAAGAACATGAGAAAAGTTGTAAAATAAAAATGAAACATGAAGTACTGGAAGAGGTTGAAAGTTTCAAGTATTTGGGAGCTGTACTATGCAAATATGGTAAAATGGAGAGTGAGATAAAAGAGAGAACATTGCAAGGGAGAAAGGTGATTGGAGAACTTGATAGTATTCTCAAAGGAAGAATGGTTAGTCAGGAAGTCAGAAAGTCACTGAGAAACAGTGCGCTGCTCCCAACACTCTCATATGGAAGTGAGACATGGACAGCATGTGATGAGGACCTCTCCAAACTGAGAGTTGTGGAGATGAGCTTTTTCAGAATGGCAGCTGGCATGAATAGGATAGATGGGCCAAGTAATAGGGAAGTGTATGAGTCCTTTGGAATGGAAGAGCAGGCTTTGGGCATTGATTGTGGTGTGGTTGAGTGGATAAAGAGAAGTACTTTGAGGTGGTATGGTCATGTTCAGAGAATGGATGAAGACAGAATGCCAAGAAAGATATATGGGAGTCAGGTGAGTGGAACCGCTAGTAGTGGAAGACCACCTATGGTATGGGAAAAGAAAGTAGAAAAATATATTGAAGAAAAACTTCCACGTAGTGGAAGGGGCATTGTGGCACGGGCAAAGGAGGCATGTCTTGACAAAGTAGCCTGGAGACGTTTCTGTCATGGCCATCCTCTAGCGGGGGTTTCCCAGGGGAAAACAAGGCGTCGGAGATGATGATGATGATGATTTTAAAATTTGATATCAATAATTTTAATCAAGCATTATTATTAACTTGAAGTTTCTTGTATAACCTCTGCTTACTTTTTGTCTGTATGTATTAATTGTTTATCTTTTTCTATTGTTATTATTAATTTGTTTTTAAATTAATTGTTCTTGTTAAAAGAGTACTCTGTTTAACCCTTCCTGCCCGGTTGTCATTTTAAAATGACACCGCGGCAGATGGTCAGGAGCCCGGGTGTCATTTTAAAATCCGTAAGCTTGAAAGCATATTAAGCGTGTTTTGAAAGCCGTGCGTCCGACGCATGTAAACAAAGCCTGTCTTTGCGACACCGCACCTCCGAAAACAAGGAGACGACGTCGGATCAATGTTGTTGTTGTATGCTATGACGAGATTAGTGTCTGCAAAGGTCCGATATTGCTAACATCGCATCGAATATCTCTCCACGGAAATCGTCATCACAACTGAACCAGTTGACCTAGAGAGCTCTACTCAACGCCAGTCTACAGATACGAAACACACCTACGTTTAGAAATGCGTGGGAATTCTCTAGCAGTTAAAATAACAAAGATCCGGGTAGCCTCTTAAAGACGTTTTTCGGCCAGATCGCCCGGATCTCAATAATGTCCTTAGGATGGCGAGCCCGGGCAAGAAGGGTTAAATCTATTGTTGCTTCTTCATATTTTGCAATTATTTTTCTTTATATTATTGTATCTATTCATTATCGATAGTATCAATTGCTTGCTTTTGCAATTTCCTTAGTTTATTTGTACAATAAATGTAGGTTATTTGTAGGGTAGTAATTGGTAGGGGTCACTTGAGGCATGGTATGCTGACAGGTACCTACCCGATAGCACTATCGTTAGTGAATGCTGTATGTATTTTGTACTATTGTTGATATCTTGTCAAATTGCATACTTAGTGAAATATTAAATTTAAATATTAATTGTAGTTTCCTTATTCATATAGTTTAGTAAAAATTTACCAGAATGTCCCGGACTTCCCAAATTGACTAATTCCTTGAACGTGACGATAGTGCGTTGTTATATGTGTGATTAGTTTGCTTGGGAAACAGCCTATGTGGTGGATTGTGTTCTTTTATTTATATATTATTATTTTGCTTAAGCGTTGTTTCCACATAGCGAGTTTGATTAGTTGTTTTGTCTTTTTACTGTGTTCGTCCAAGTTTTGGTTTGTTTATTTAGCAAGTTTTACATTATAATTTAGTGAAGTAAGCAAAAGTAGTGTTTATCACCCAGGAAGTTATACAGGTTTTGTTTTGTAACTCAGTGGTCTGTGTTAACTAAAAAAAAAAAAAAAAAAAAAAAAAAAACGTGAAGTGAGGTTATTACTTTTGTACAGAACTTGTCCCTACATACATACATAACATTTTAGCAACACAAAGCAACCGATGGAGACTGCTGGTCTGACTCTACACTCTAAGTTGTAAATTGTTCCCAGTGTGAACTATACTGTACATACATATATACATACATAAAATTTTAAGACTGAGTGTTCCACACATAAGTGCAGTTTCAGTCTCTTGTCCTAATGGCGGCATTCCAGCCAACCCTGTTAAGGGCTGCTTCACTTGTCAAGTTTTTGGATTTGAGATCGGCACGTATAATCCGATCCCAGGTCTTCCTCAGTCCACCCCTTGGTGCAGCTCCCTCCACAATCACAGACCTGCATTTTTTCACCCAATTTTGTTCATCCATTCTTTCCACATGTCCAATGGTCCATATCATCCATCCCTGAAGATTTTGTTTCCATGTACAGTATGCCATTACGTCTTAATTGGAATTTCAATCTCGTTCAAAGTGAGGAACACCTCAGTTGTAGGAAGAGTACAAAGTGCATATTGGTATTCATTCTACTACCACCATCTACATCATATATTAATATTGTACATTTATTAATATGATAACAGTTTTAAAACATAACTATATTTGTTAGTAGTCTTGGCAAATCCAACGTCAAGGCTATTAACCTAATTGCAATGACGACTTGTCTATTTTGACTGCTATGTCGTCATTCCAACCGCGGTTAAAAAAGAAAACGTCTAGAGTCTACTCCTTATCTTGCTCTAGGAGACGTTGTACATTAACCAAAACTACCACCGAAGGTGAAAAAAGCATAGAAGAGAAGAAAAAGGGGTTTACCTTAGTTACCGCTTAAGGCCCATCCCGTGTTCCGTCATGTGCAGATCCCTGTCGAACGTGCGCATGAGCGACCATCTCTTGTTATCATTTTTTCACGCGCCTCCATTGATTGAGTCCACTTTGTTGTGCTCCTTTAATTCACCCTGTTTAGGTTCGTTTTCGGCTTATCTGGCCTTCTTTTTTGTTAGACAGATGTTACGTGATCTAGGGCACACGTAAATGGGCTCCTAAGTGTGTATAATGGAGACGCGTGTGGAAATAGCCTACCGAAGGTAAGGGGGCGCCTGGCGTTCCTCGTATATGTTTTTCATTCTTTCTCTTTTCATATTCTTTTTTCCTGTTAGTCTGGGCATAGTTTAGCTTTTAGCTTATTTTAGCCTAGTTTTCTCATTCAGGAATTGCTATGCCCCTATGAGTTTTCATTTTTTCATAGCCTAAGGTGTACCGTTGGTAAACAATCTGAGATTTCGTTGGTGGCGGTGCTGTTTGTAGAGTTTGTGTCGGCCGCATTATTAGCGTTATTCCCGAGTCCCCCCTTTCGAGCCTTCACTGTGTCTCAAGGGCCTGGGCGACAGGTGGTTCGTGATAATCCAGGGGTACCCCACGGGGGCCCCTCCTTCACACCACAGGGTTTTTCGCACCTGACACATTCTCTGCTCACGGCTAGGCCACCCTTTTTCTCGCCAGTTTCATTTACTGGTTTTTGTTTTCTCTTCCTGTTTCACTCCCATCCTTTCATAGTCTTTTTGCCCAATCCAGGGGTACCCCAAGGGGGCCCCTGTTTGTGCGAAACCACCCTCCCTGCCACTTCTCCTCATGGGCTTTGCTCTATCTCTGTGGGTTGGGTGGTTCCTGGGGGATGTGCCTCCTCTCCCCTGGTGTGTCTTCCTTGCCTCTCCCTTTACCGGTTGAGTTAGGATAAATTCAAGGAAGACACTGCTCAGCTTGATGGCCATCATCGCTTGGAGTTCATAAGGAGATGACGCATTTTTGTGGCCTTTTTTTGTATTCCCTAGACGCTCCTCTCGCTTTTTCGGCGCCGGACCATCTCGGCCGGTCCCACAAATTTGCGGGAGCTCGATTCGGTCCTCTGGGACGTTTTCGGCTCCCCGCAAATTTGCGGAGATCGCTGGGGGGTCCCTCAAAGATGCGGGAGGGTTGTGTCGGTACGGTTATGCCTCCATTGGCCCGCAAATTTGCGGTAATAGTTGGCTTTCACTGTTGACCTTTTTTATGTCATCTTGTTGCCTGAAACTATCTTGGTGTGTGCACTCTACTGGTGTTATAGGCCCTGCATGTAAGATGTTGAGTGGTGGTTAACACTTTCGGTGGGGGGTTGGGGGGTTGGGTTGGGGGGGGGGGGGGGGGAGCCCCAAAAAAATGTGTTGAGCCAAAATGGAAAAGAATGGTGAGAAATGAAAAAAAAAAAAAAAAAAAAATCATTTCGGTCATTTGGGGGGCGGGGGGCGAAAGTTCGTCTCCCCCGCATGACCACCCGCCCGGGAGCACTAGGGTAAAAACTGAGTATGGCATTGTACGGCATACATCCTAAGGAGTGTCTCACATAAATCTCAAGCCTCTAGCTCCCATACGACCGGAGTAATGAAGGTTCAAAGTGGCGGTGAACTAAGGGTGTAAAGTATCCCCACTAAGCCCACCACCACCAGCCGTGCGGCTGTCTCGGCCCGCTCACACCTACTGGCCCGGCTCCCACACACACTACGGTACCTCCCCCTCCTATTCTCCCGCCATTTCCTACCTTACGAGCCACGTAAGTATTTTTTATATGTAGGACGCACGTGATGCGTCGCTGGGAGTTGGTGATCAAACACTGCCGACGCATAACGTGCAACGCTGGGTCTCACTGGGTTAATGGACATTCTCTCCACTTACTCCTTCGACGTGCTGATTATGGTGTGTGTTCTTCCAGTGCAGGTAGGCTGCCTTGCTTTCGCCATGGTTGTAGCTCCCCGTGCTTGGAGAGCCACAAGTCCTGCTTGCGCCACTCGCACTGTGTGTCCTCTACGGCCTACCTCCCTGCTCTGTGTGGCCCGTGTCTGGCCCTGGTGGATGTGGTGCACAATAGCCCTGGTTCCTCAGCAGCGGCAGTGGCCTCTGCTTCCCTACCGTTGGTGTGGGCGATAGTCTCCCGCCACATTAGGACTGTGGGCCACCGTTCCCCGGCCTTTGTTGCCGACCGGATCAGCGTCGCCCTGGGTATCCCTGACTCGACTGAAGGCCGTTCACCTGGCCCTCTCTCTGCTCGGGCCCTCTCCCCTGGGTCCCGCAGCCGGTCGTCACATCGTCGGGGGAATCCCCAGCTCCGTCCACGCTCTCGCTCGCCTCGTCGCCCATCCTCTACTGCCCCTCGGCGTCCTCCTGATCGCCTTGACGACGCCCATCGCCCTCGTCATGGTTTTCGCCCTGAGGCCGGGGTTAGCGGCTCTGCCCCTGTGCGCCCTCCCCTGGCCTCTACGGATAGGGGCTCTACTCCCTTCCGCCCGCTTCCCCAGCCCGGATGACTTCCTCTTACGTTTTCCTCTCCGCGCGCGGTTGTTCATGCTGTAGCTGGCCCTCTGCTCCCTCCTCCTACACTGTCCAGGAGGGTCCGCCAGGGTGTAGTTGCTTCTCCTACTTCACCTGCTTCAGTGCCTATTCTTCCTTCACGGTCTCGTCCCACGGTGGTGGTCCCTCCCTCCTCCGCCTCGGAGTCGGGCCGCCCTGTTATCTCAGCCCCGGGGATCCTTGCTCTGTTTCCCCCCGCGGCTCCTTCTGACCTCCTTTCACCCGGCCAGCCTTCCCACTCCCGTCGTCCTGCTCCTCCTCCTTCTTCTCTCCCTGACCTTCACTTACCGTCTCGCCAGGGGGGTACCCCTCCTCTTGGCTCGGTGGGGTTTAGCGTGGTTTCGGGGTCCCCTTTCTCATGGGCTGCCGTGTCGCTGGAAGAGGGGGATGGTGCTGTTTCCCCCTCGGGCGTTCGTGATCGGGGACGAGTCCCTCAGCGGCGACACAACCGTCGTCGCTCGCCTTCCTTGGGCCGCGACACTGCTAGTTCGTGTCGTGGGTCTCGCTCGCCCCTGCGGACCGACCAATCTTGGGGGGGTCGCCTCTCTCGGATCGATTGTCGGCTATGCAGGGATGGGTTGTGTCACGCATCGACGGGCGCTTGGAGTCGATGCAAGACTCCCTCTTATCGCGCTTCTTGGCGGTGACACACCCTCAGCGCCTCACCCTACCTACCCCTGCTACGGTCCCCCTCCCTTCTGCAGGCCTACGCTCTGGTCTGACTTCAGCCGCCGGGACATCCTTCAGGATGTTCAGTCCCTGGCTGTGTTGACGGGACTGTCCTCCTATGGGACGGGTTTGTGCGACGACGGTACGCCTGGCTTAGCCATCTTGCTCGATCGCCCTCTCCCATTGGGGGCCTGGTTTGCTGAGGCCTTCGACTTCGCCGGCTCTCCTTCAGTCCCTCCCCCGGAGTCATCACTGCTTTTGCCTCCTCTTGTGTCTGTCGGCGGGTTGGATGGCGCATTCTGGTCCTGGTTAAGCGCGCCCGTTCTTGAACTTTGTTCTATTGCTACCCCGTCCTTCTCTCACCCAGATCAGTCCTCTGTCGACAAGGTTTTTCCCTTGCGACGGTGGGTGCCGAACTTCTTCTCTTGTCTTTTAGGTTCCCTCCAGACTTCTGTTTATCACCTGCGGCTTATCACGGCGTCTGCACCAGGCGATCTTCGCGAGGGTTTGGACCGCGTTCGGCGGATCCACCTTCGGCTCGCGGTGTCTTTGGTTCCCGAGCTGAAGGCGGTTTTGTGTGTGGCAACTCGGCAACGCCGGACGGTACGGTCCTCGTTCTGCCGGCCAGCCCCCTTGGATATTCGTCAGGGTTTGTTGTACTCTGCGCTCTCTACGTCGGGGCTTTTTTACGCAGGATGCTTGGGGACGCTACGCTTCTCTATCGGCGGACCCTGCTTACGACACACAACGACGCGCTGTGTCGCGAGCGGGGTCTTCCGTCCTTCTGCCGGTCCTCTTCGGGGTGCTGCTGCTCGTGCTGCCGCCATGCACGGGCGCAGGACAGGGACGTTACAGGCCAGTGCGTCGGTTCCGCCTCGCACTTCTGTTCTTGCCCCCTTTTCATCCCCGCCGTGTCGGGGCTGGCCAGCCTTCCACTTCCGGCCGCCCTTCGCCGGGGTCAGCCCCGCGACGGCCAGGGGTTGGGGTGGCCCGCCCTTTTCGACGAAGTTGGGGGGGGGGGGGGGTAGAGGAGGTCAACGTGGCGCTCATGACCGCAAGGACCGTACCGGGCGTACCTCCACGTCAAAACACTGTGCAGGTTCTCCGGGTCGGTCTCCTTGTTCTCCTTCTCGCCTAGCCGCCCGGGTCGCTCCCCTCCTCTCGGGAGCTCCCACAGGTTGTTTTCGCCCTTGCGCCCCTCGATGGCCGCGCGGGACGTTGGGGGCGGCAGGTTGCGCGGAGGGGTCTAACCTGGAGGTGGACGTCCGGACCCCCACTCCGCTCTTGTCACCGACGCCGGCCCGTCTCTTCAGAGGTGGCCCACGTGTTCACATCCATGCACGAGCAGGGAATCGTCGAGAGGGTAGACCGCCGGTCACCCGGTTTTCCTCTCCCGTGTATTTCTGGTACCGAAGTAGAACTGCGACGCGATGCGACCGGTGGTGGCTCTGTCGGCCCTCAACGGGCGCATCGTGCACACACGGTTTCGGATGCTGCCGGTACCCCAGGTACGCATGGCCCTGCGCCCTCTGTCGTGGGTAGTGTCGCTGGCCCTCCAGGATGCGTCTTGGCTCGTTCCTCTCCATCCTCGATTCCAGCGATTCTTGGACGTTCGGGCTTCCGATCGTGTGTTCCTGTTCGACAGACTTCCCTTCGGTCTCCACATCGCGCCGAGGATCTTCTCCACACTGGTGGGGCGGGCTCTGGGTCCTCTCCTCAGGAGCGGGCTCCAGATCCTGTTTTCCTTGGCCGATTGGTTGATAGTTTCCGAAGCCCTAGGACTGTGCGTACGCGACACCCTCACAGTCGTTCGCCACGTCGCACAGTTAGGGTTCCCCATCGATGTTCCCAAGTCACGCTTGACCCCGTCGCGTGTCGTGCCATGGGTCGGTCTCGCATGGGATTTGTCCAGCGCTACGGTGACCCAGGGTCAGCCGGACGCGGTGCACCTTCGGCGGAAGGTCTTCGCCGTGTTGCACTCGGTCTCCCTCCCGGGGTGGCTCTGGGACTCGTTAGTGGGTTCGCTGAAAAGGGCCGCTCTGCCCATTCCCTTAGGGAGCCTCAGGCTACGCCGTCTACTCCTCCTGGGCACTGAGGTGTTTCCGTTGCCCCTATGGATCGGCTCCTGCCGCTCCCGCGTACCCTTCGCAGACACTTCGGACGCTGGATTGCTCGGGGCACGCTCTCTGCGGCTGTGCCCTGGACCGCCCCCCCCGCCGACGATCTGGGTAGACACAGATGCGTCGAGCGAGGTAGGGTGAGGTTACCAATCAAACCTGGGACGTCAACTTCACGGCAGATGGGTGGGACTCACGCCCCTCCCCATCCATGCCCTCGAACTGTTGGTTCCTTTGTTCTTCCTGAGGGACCACGCGCTGGCCCTTCGGGGAAAGTCGGTGGCCTTCGGGTTGGACACTCAGACAGCTGTCCACTGTATCCAAAAGTGGGGGTCCTCCAGGTTATTGACTCTATTGGGGATCTCGGTGAAGTTGTTCTTCCTCGCGAACCGACACACCTTCTCCCTGCATGCCTCCTCCCTGCCCGGGCCTGCCACCCTGTGGGCGGATGCCCTGTCGCGAGGACAGGGCGTTCTTGTGGAATGGGCATTGCAACAGACTGTGTTCGACGACCTCGCGGCTTCCTGGGGTGTTCCGGAGGTCGACTTGTTCGCATCGAAGGTGCCGCACCAGTTGCCTCAGTACCTCTCCCTCCGGCCTCGCACTCCAGAGGGGGGTCCGGACGCTTTCATGGTGGACTGGTACAGGTGGCAGTCGATATACATATTTCCGCCACCAGACGCACTGTTGATGTGCAAAGTCCTCGCGAGGCTGCGGCTGTACCGCGGCAGAGTCTGGCTACTCGCGCCTCTGTGGCCGGCACGGGCTTGGTACACCCGGTTGACGCGGTGGTGCCCGAGTCCGGTCCCTCTACCTGTCTCCGGCTTCCACTTGAGCTAGGTTGGGGACCTGCGGACCTCGTTGGCCTTCGCATCGTGAATGTCAGGAGGCACGGTGGCTCCCAGTCCACGGCCGGGACCTGACTGACTTCCTGAAGCGTTCCTGGCCGACTTCTCCTTGGGGGCCTTACGGGTCCCGCTGGAGGTCTTTTACTAGGTGGATACAGGACACTCGCCCGACAGTTGGCTCTCCTTCCCTCGTCCTACACTCCTTGTTTCACCTCTTCCGTACACGTTACTTTCACGTCGACGCTATACGTAACCACTTGTCTGCCGTCCGGGGGGTCTTTGAGTCCGTCGCTGGGCTGGTCGTTCCGCCGCAGGAGCTGGATTCCTTCATGACGGCTGCCTTCCGGGACCGACCGCCTCCGCGCCAGGTCCCTCCACAGTGGGATCTGGGGCGGGCTCTGGACCTTCTGGCTTCACCCACGTATACACGGGCCGCTACACCGGTTCCGTTGCTCGCGCGTACACTCTTCCTTGTCGCTCTGGCCACTGGGGATCGGGTGTCTGCACTAGCGGCATTGTCACGGCCCCAGGACTGCGTGCGATTCTCCCCGTCCTTGCATGGCGTCCCGTTCGCCTCCTCCCCTCATTTTGTTGCCACGAATGAGAGGGAGACCCACGTTTTCCAGCCTTTCACCGTCCAGGCTTTACAGCGTGGGCATACTCGCCATGTGTTGTGCCCGGTGTCAGCCTTGCACTCCTCTGTTGCGTCTGTGGCGCCGCCTTCGGGTACTGCTGTGTGGGTGACTCCTCGGACAGGTGGGAGGCTCTCGCAGGTGCAGATGGGACGCCACATTTGTCGTACCATTCGTGCCAGTACCCCTGTTTGTAGGGGTTCTGCGCACGATGTGCGATCCTTTGCTGCCTCCTTCCGGTTCCTGCAATGTCGATCATTACCTGACATCGCCTCAGCGGTTTTGTGGTCTTCTCTGAATTCCTTCATCTCCTCCTACCTCTCCATGTCCAGTGTTCGACCCCCTCAGCCGGTGATAGCTCTCGGGGTTCGTGTTTCCTAGTGCTCTGGCGAAGATACCTGGTCTTCCCCCCTTGTCCCTCGTTCTTTTACTTTGTTTTATTTGACAAAGGGGGGGGGGGGGGAGTACGGGTTTGCAACACTTGATTGCAAGTTTGGGATTATGTATTGTTACAGTACATATAAGTGTTTTTGCCACATTGAAAATTGTGTTTTGTTATTGTGTTCAATGTTTTTGTTGGTTTTGGAAGAAAAGGGATTTTGGGTACAGTACCTTTTTGGTTTAAGACAAGTCTATGTTTTTGCATTACTATGAATGACGGGCACGTGTTAAAACTGTTCTTTTTAGCTACTCCTCAGTTTTTCACTCTTTTATTAAACTCTCTTGTTTAAATTGTGTCTTTGTCATTCATAATTTTGTTTTATGCATTGTTTTTTTTGGTATGTTGGGCTTGGATGTCCTCCTCCTATTTGTTATGCAGCCTTGACGTTGGATTTGCCAAGACTACTAACAAATTGGGAGGTTTGACGTACCTCCCAACCTACAAAATAGGAAAACCTACTATTTGGTAGTAGTCTTGGAAAATCCAACGTACATAATACCCTCCCTCACGCCGGACCCCTGCCCATCCGCGTTCTTCTTCTGACGTGAGATGTGATAACAAGAGATGGTCGCTCATGCGCACGTTCGACAGGGATCTGCACATGACGGAACACGGGATGGGCCTTAAGCGGTAAATAAGGTAAACCCCTTTTTCTTCTCTTCTATGCTTTTTTCACCTTCGGTGGTAGTTTTGGTTAATGTACAGTCTCCTAGAGCAAGATAAGGAGTAGACTCTAGAAGTTTTCTTTTTTAACCGCGGTTGGAATGACGACATAGCAGTCAAAATAGACAAGTCGTCATTGCAATTAGGTTAATAGCCTTGATGTTGGATTTTCCAAGACTACTACCAAATAGTAGGTTTTCCTATTTGGTAGGTTGTGAGGTACGTCAAACCTCCCAATAAATGCTTTACACTTTTACTCTTGGCCATAGTACATACCAGATATTGTACTGCATTATATATCTGTGAGTATCCTAGGTTCCAGTCCTTGGATTGCCACATGTATTTGTTGATTTCATTAATTGAGTTTAGAAGTTGTTGTTGTTGTTGTTCCCTAAGCTGCCTGGCCGAACAGCCCCGAGTCCCTGAGAAAGGCCATGGCCACGATCGGGCTTTCCCACAGAGCTCTCATTGAGTGTAGATTGTGTTGTTGGCGTAAGTGGTTGTGTGAAATGCAGTCTTCTATGATGTGTTTAATGGTATGGGGTGCTGTGTTACATCCCGGGCAGGCGTCGACAACGGAGTCATCCAGTCTCTTCTGATAGCTCAGGAGAGCTGGATGGTGTCCGCATCTCAGCCTGGCCAGGTGGACTCTGTCCTCGCGAGGAAGGGAGGATTCGGAAGGATGGATTTCGGGAGGTCGTGCATGCAGCTGCGTGTTGTCTGTGAGTGAGTGGATGGATCGGTGAGAGATATGAGTATGGATGTGCTTCTGGAAGTTGGTTGGGGTGGGCAGGGAGGGAGAGAGGACAATAATTGTGTGTGATACCGTGTGCTGGGTGTTGTTTTGATATTTCTTGGTGTCTGTGGGTGTGTTGCCATGTAGTTTAGTGGGTGGTCTTGGTTCGTGGAGGCTGCTGCCAGGAATTGAGTGCCTCTCATGTCCAGATGGTCTTTGACTTTGAGAATTTTGGTTTGAGTTTAGAAGTAGAGTTGGTTGGTGAAAAAATATAATTAATTCTGGTTCAGGAGCAATTTTTAGCGAGGCCTTCCCGAGGGTTAAGTGCCCCATTAATTACTCCTTCCATTTGTCTACATTAGGCTACCATAGCACAGTTGGAATGTATGTACATGCTCAGATTAATATGCAAGATTCAAAACTGCATAATAAAATCATAGGCTTGTGCATACTGTAATTCTTTAACTGTCTTGATAGCGTAATGCATAAATGCGCGGAATTTCGGTGTGAGTATCTTAGGTTCGAGTCCTTGGATTGCCACATGTATTTGTTGATTTCAATAATTGAGTTTAGAAGTAGAGTTGGTTAGTGAGAACAAAATAATCTATGCTACAGTACATCAGTTTTATGTGATGGCTCTCCCTTTTTTTTTCTCTTCATCAGCTTCACTCTCTCTTTTATCACTTTATCTTCACTGGTCTCGCCTCCCTCAATCTTCTTCGTCATCCTACTCCTTTCCATTTCTTCAATCATTTTTATTTTTTCTTGTTTCTCTGTTTTTCTTTGTTTCTTCAGGTGCTTCTGTTTCTTTCGCTCCTCTTCATCTGGGTCTCTGTAAAAACAGTCATATTAAGGGGAGGTTTTTAGTTGATTCCCTAGACTTCCATCAAGCTTAAAAATACTCCCCCTAGACCCCCTTTCAAGATAAATTTTTAAATTTCCCGGCCGAAGGCCGGTTCCCCTTAAATTACAGGCTCGCTATCGCTCGCCAGGAAAATATCGACACCTAAATGGCACGAATGGTCTTAAAATTGACAGAAATGGGGCAAGGGGTCTTAAAATCGCCAAACTAATGGGGCGAACGTCTTAAATCTCAAAAGCAATGGGGCTAAACATGAGGGAGAGGGGGGTCCAGAAAAAAATCCTCCAAGTGGATATCTCCCCTTAACGATACAGCCAACAAGTCGAAATGAAATTGGAATATACAGCTGGCTACAGTAAACTTTAACATTAATCCATATATCATTCAACAATACTGAGATGATTCACTGGGTTACAAAGATTATCTATCTTACTATTGCCATATTTCATGATCAGGGGAATGAATTGCCCCCATGCACTTCTGTCCCCTGTCAGCCCCTCCACCCAACCAACACTGCTTTCACTCATATACCTCTCAACTCCATCCTTCCACCTCACTCTCATACACTCTCTTAGTAATTTTCTCGCTTCCCAAACGATCCACATGGCCGAACCATTTTAAGATGTTCCTTTTCACACTTTCCAGCACATCCACACCACACCAATCTCTTACTTCCTCATTCGTCTGTCTATTCCTCCATGTAACTCCACATGCATCTCTCAAGTAACTCATTTCCGTCCCTCTCACTCTTGATTTGTGTCTCTCCAACAACGTTCATGCTTCACTCCCCTACGTCAATGTCGTGACTACCACACTATCCTGCAATGACTTCATTACTTCCATGTAATAATAATGTAAAACTTGCAAAATAAACAAACCAATACAGGGACGACACAATATAAAGGCAAAAGAACTAATCAAAATCGTTATGTGGAAATAACGCTTAATAAAATAAAACTTTGAAATAAAAGAACACAAAACCACCACATAGGGTGTACATCACTACATGAGCAAGTTAATCTGTTTCCCAAGCAAAATAATAGCACATATAACAACGCACTATCGTCACATTCAAGGAATTAGTCCATTTGGGAAGTTCAGGACGTTTTGGTAATTTTACTAAATTCTGTATGAATAAAGAAACTACAATTTATGTCAAAATGTTCTATTGAACCAAATTTGCAATTTGACAAGATATTAACAATAGTACAGAATACATATAGCACTCACTAATGATAGTGCTATAGGGTAGGTACACTCGGATACCATAGTCTCTAACCCACTCATAAATATTTGGGGACTTCACCTACTATTAATTATGGAAGTACAGTACTGTATATCTCTGGAAACTAATTTATGAATATAATTTTCTTTAGATCAACTACAAAACTATATATACTATTTATTGAAAGGCAAGTTCTATCCAAAAATAAATTCAGATACTTATAATTACATAGATAAAAACATAGGGGGTCCACAAATTCTTATGTGTGGGCTAGAGACTATGGTATCCGAGTGTACCTTTCGGCATAGCATGGACAGTTGACCCCTACCAATTACTACCCAACAAATAACCTACATTTATCGTACAAATAAATTAAGGATATCACAAAATCAAAGACATCTTCAGGGTATTACCCTGAAGATGTCTTGTCTTGAGAGAATAGACGAAAGCTTGGTGATCCATTGTTTCAATTTTACTAGCGAGTTTTACTACATAATTTGATCACACGTATTTGTGATTTAACCTCCATTTATATATATTTATATATATATATATATATAATATATATATATATATATATACCGTATATATATATATATTTTGTTTTTTTTTGTTTTTTTTTTCCCACGAAGGGGTGGCCATGAATATTAGGCATTTTTCACGAATCGCTAGGTCAAGTAGCCCGGACTTGACATCTACCAATAACATTTTGACAGTACGGCCTTGATCCGCCGACCCTTTGATCAGCAGCCGACACTCTGCTGCCTATGCCACGTCTGTATGTAAAATATTGGCCCTCTGATCCTGACCTGCCCTCCATGATTAGTCGTTTCCTCTTGTTAATATTGCGTCGCTCATCAAAGTCGGACTGGTCGAGGCGAATCTCTTGCTCTCGACGCGTCACGTTCACCTGCTTCATGATTCGACGCACAACACTCTCATCAACCTGCGCATTAAAAACCTTATATTATAAATCTATCTTTTTTCTAATTCAGGCAAACATTAGAATGGCCATAATGTTAAGATTAAGTATAGTACAGTAGTGAAATTAAGTGCAAAAAATTACCATCTGTGAAGTAATGTGATTTGACAGGAAAAGTAACAAAAGAGTAATAAAGGAGTGTAATAATATTAATATAGTATATGATCATCAGCAGAATCAGTATAGCTATCTGTGAAGTAATAAATCAGGCATAATGCCTTGCGGTGGTAGGTCATTTGGATTGGTAAAGCTGTTCCCTACACAAGGCCTGATATTTTTCACCTTATGACAGGGCAGCATCCAGGAGCGCTACCAACAGGTTCGGGCCTGTATACTGTTAGGTGGACAGTGCTAGTCTGGGGAAACACTGTGCAATGTACCCTCTGGATCCCTTCGGCCAGGTAGTCTGGGGAAACACTGTGCAATGTACCCTCTGGATCCCTTCGGCCAGGTTGGCCCCAAGGCGCCAGATCAGGGGGTGTGGGGGTGTAACATTCATTGCCAGTGTGCCGCCATTAGGCAACTCGGACTATAGAACGATGAAGTCTTGTCACAACGCTGCCCACCATGTGAACACTGTGACCGACTCTGGTGTGGCGCTAAAACAGCACCTAGGTAAGACTAGTAGTTTATTAGTGGTTCTTTCCGTCAATGACGTAAAGCCTATTTAGTTTTAGGGTCTGGTCCAGGTCCCAGGGAGCCCAGTAAACGCTCAACTTGCGAACCAAGAACGAAAAATCATCACAAGTCCATGAATGTGGAGGGAGCTGCACCAAAGGGTGGACAAAGAAAGACGTGGGATCAGACTTTGCAGTCTGATCTTAAATCAAAGAACCTGACAAGTTAGGCAGCTCTTATCAGGGTTGCCTGAAATGCCGCCATTAGGACATGAGACCGGAACCGTGCTTTGTGTGGAGCACTCCGTCTTTAAACTTGTGTACCTTACCTTTGGATACCTTTGGATGTGCTCGCCGCTCCTCTAGCGGCACCAAGGAGCGCGACGCCCCTCGTTATGGGTGGTGATTTGGTGCAGTAGACTGTTTGAAGCGACAGCTCGCTCCCTTGCGAGGATGGGCTCGTCTGGCACTTTTTGCAGTTCGACATCTAGGGCTCTCTTGAAGTTGTCTAACGAGATGTCCCTCATGTCTCTTACACGCCGTGGGAGTTTGTTGAAGAGACGTGGGCCTCTGTGTGATAACCAGCCTTCTCGCAGAGAGCCCATAGCACCCCTGTTATTCATCCGGGGGATTTCGCATTCCCAGCCTCTTCTATCACTGAATTTCATGACTATCGGAGTATGTAGGTGTGGTACTAAACCCTCTGCGATTTTCCATGTGTATATTATTAGGTAACGTTCTCTTCTACGTTCCAGTGAGTACAGATTCAGTGCTCTTAAACGCTCCCAATAGTGTAGATGTTTTATCGAACTTATATGCGAAGTGAAATTTCCTTGTACACTCTCTACGTCATTTATTTCACCTGCTTTGTATGGGGATGTTAATACGCTACAGTATTCAAGCCGCGGTAGCACTAGAGATTTGAAGAGCGTTATCATAGGCAATTCACCGCGTGTTTTAAAAGTACGCAGAAACCAACCCGTTAAGACGTTTCGCAGCCGCCACTTTGACCTGGTTATGTACTTTGAAACCCATATTTTCAGACATTAATACCCCAAGGTCTTTCACACTGTCTTTCCGTTCTATTATGTGGTTAGATTTTGTTAAGTAATTTGTAATTTCTTTAACACCATTATTATCTCCGTACCGTATTAATTGGAATTTTTCCTCATTGAATTGCATGTTGTTTTCCTGGTCCACTGGAACACTACATTCATGTCTTCCTGCAGTCGGCCCGTGTCCTCTTGTGTGTTTACTATCTTGCTTAATTTTGTGTCATCAGCAAAAGACGACACCGTACTGTGTCTGGTGTTGGTATCTATGTCGCAAATTAGTATGAAGAACAGAAGGGGTGCTAGCACTGTTCTTTGGGGCACTGAGCTTTTGACATCCGAAGGCTCAGAAGTGACTTGGTTTACTGCTACCGATTGTTTTCGGTTTACGAGGAAATTGTATATCCACCGTCCGATTTTCCCAGTTATACCTTTTGCTTTCAGTTTGTGGGCTATTATACCATGGTTACATTTATCAAATGCCTTAGCAAAATCGGTGTAAATGACATCCACGTTTTTCTTTTCTTCTAGCGCTTTAAGAATTTTGTCATAGTGTTCCAAAAGTTGTGAGAGACATGATCTTCCCGCTCTGAACCCATGTTGACCGGTGTTGTGTAGTTCATTTGCCTCCATGAATGTTGAAATTTTTCTTCGCAGGACTCGCTCGAAAACTTTAATGATGTGAGAGGTTAGAGCTACCGGGCGGTAGTTTTTTGGTAGTGCTTTACTCCCTCCTTTATGCAGTGGGGCAATTATTGCGTTTTTCAAGCTATCTGGTATGTCACCAGTGTCTAGACTCCTTCTCCACATTATAGCCAGGGGTTTTGAGAGGTTTTCCTTAAATTTTTTCATTAGGATCGAATTCCATGAGTCCGGGCCTGGTGCCGAGTGGGATGGCATGTTGGAAATGGCCTCTTCTATGTCTTTTGGACCGAAATCAATATCCAGCATCTGGGGGGCTTCCGTGGGGGAGGTTTCCATGAAAAATATATTTGGTCTCTGATGACTTTTGTTTCATCAGGCTCACTGAATGCCATTTCATACTGCCTGCTTAAGAGTTCGCTCATTTCCTTTTTGTCCCCTGTGAAAGAGCCGTCCCCTTTGCTCAGTGGGCCGATGTTTGATGTTGTTTTAGCCTTTTGTTTGGCGTATGAAAAGAAGTATTTGGAATTTTCCTTTATACCTGCAATAGCTTTCCTCTCCTCTTCCATATGTTGTAGTTCATATGATATTCTTAGCCTTTGTTCAATTTCCACAATTTCTCTATCTATTTCGACCTTTTGCCTATCCTGTAGATTTTGATGTGTGCGTGTTTGTGTGAGTAATTTTCTTCTTCTGTACAGCCTCCTCCTTTCCCGATCTTGTTTGCTTCTTCGTTTTGTTTGTCTTGCAGGTATATGGTGGCTACAGATTTGGGTCATGGTTTCTGTTATTAAGACTAGACATTCTGCTGGTGTCAGGTTATCCATTAAATCTTCCCAGTCTATTTCCTCCATTTCTTGATTTACCTCTTCCCACCTAATGTTTTTGTTATTGAAGTTAAATTTACTGAAGGGGCCGGTTTTTGTTCTCGATTCTGAGGTTGTCTGTACACTTTCTAAGGTTGTTTTGATCTCAATTAATTTATGATCTGAGTATGTTGTGTCCGATATGTTAATGCTGTGTACTAGAGAGTCGTTGTTAGTGAAGACCAGGTCTAAGATATTGTTTTCCCGTGTGGGTTCAGCAATATGTTGGGTAAGACTAAAAAAATCACAAAGTTCAAAAAGCTCTCTCGTATTAGTATTTGCTTCTCCGGTGTTATTTGCCACTAACTGTGTGACGTTAACCACTCCGTTAGAACCGCATGGCTTGTCCTACAGTGACTCGCTAGGATCGCCAGGGCAGTGGATGGGGCTACAGTTTATGTATTAGAGTGTGCTTTATTTCATATGAAAGCTCGTGTCATGGGCAGTCCAGAAAGGCTCTTTGTTTTCACCCATGTCAAGGCTTTATATATTTAATTGTAAAGTACAGTATATGTTTTATCATTAACTAGTAATGATGGGATCTGGGAGAGAGAGAGAGAGAGTAGAACAGAGTGAGAGGGAGCGCGCAGTGTTTTTGTCCCGCTCGATGACGTCACGGCTGGCTGCCTCGTGGGGGTTGGTGGAGAGAGGTCCTTACCATGCTGCTAGCTCCCTTGCTAGTGGCTAGAGGACTTGTAACCGCTTTTTTCCCACGCGGCTCGAGCTAGTGCGGGTATATATACAGTTCCTCGCCACTCTCTCCCTCAGATCTGGTTTCTAGAACGCATCCATCTTTTTTCCCTTGCTATCTGTCCTCCGCGCCGCACCTGAGAATCTTTTCCTCTGCCTACCTCTCTCTTTTTCATATCTTTCACCACCTTTTTATTAATATTATACCCCCTCTGGTTAACTCTGCAAAATCAGCTTCATGCTGGCCAGTTGTATTGTGCGTTAAGGTCTGATATAACCCATGTATGTTAGTTGTTAAGATAAGTGGATCACGAAGCATTGGTTGGCTTTCATATTGCCGCTTCCTTTAATTATTAGTGTTCTGCTGGATTAGATAATGCTAGACTAGGGGTCTGATATTATAAGGTATTGTTTCCTATGAGTGCTGGCTTTAGTAAAAAGCTGCACGACATACCTGAGAACTGGAGTTGATTGAGTAAATTCTAGTCTGTGTGCCATTGAGAGTAGAGCATGCACGAGTGAGGGCTTTTTGCCTATACCATTCTGCACTGTTCTAAGCTCGTTGTTTGTCTTTGAGGTACGCCAGGAGAATGCTTAATACTTCGGTATTAAGGTTTCTCAAGAGAGCTACCCTTCCCTATAACGTAATATTTGACGCACAGACTTGAGATTTGCACTAGGCTATGCGGCATGCCATGCGCACCAGTATCTCGTATCATTGACTCTAGCTAGACTTTATCAATCATAGTAGACCTTAAGTATATTAAACCGAGTACTCTTTTTATGCATACCCATTTATGATTACACAAGCATTTCGCAGCCTAGTTTGATGTATTGAGACACAAACGACTTAGGCTCTTTTTGTTGATAGGAATACTGCATAGTTGTGGCGATTATTATTATTGTTGTAGTGTTTAGGATATTCTTGGCTCCGACGGCATTATATATTCTGCCTTTTTGTGTGCATAGCCTGCACGAGCATTGTTCCGCTGCCTGCCTTTTTGGGTTCCATTTCCGATACGAGCATCTTTATAGAATCTAACATTTAAAGAAGATTCCTTGTTAGTGTTGAAGGACTTTAGTGCACTTTCTTTCATGCAGGAGTGCCTGACATTTATTGATTAAAGTAACGTAAGCTGTAACTTCTCTTACCACCTTACTTTGCATACCATAACCAAGCACCTTCGGTTATAGGTAGTAATAGGCTGTTTTCACATAACATTAAGCCTAGAGTAGACGCACATTTATTGAGAGTTTGATAGCCTATTATTGCATATAGAACTCTGTAGAGTATTTGTGTTCTTTGTTCACTGGGAATATACATCAGAGGTTGGATCTAGCGCTTTCCGTTGTAGCATTTATGCCATTACTAGTCCAATGAATAAGAGCCCTGATATATTTGAGCCCCAGTCGTAACAAATGGCGACCTTACCTAGGATTTGGTGAACCTACATTTATTAGCAGGGAACATTTGTTGTTTTGGAGAATATTTTGCGGGGATCAGCAAGAATAATTTTTTTTTGCAACATAGTAGTAGCCCTTGAGTATTTCCGAGAATTTTTGTGTGTATATTGAGGTATAAGAGTTTGGGGTACTTCTTTTCTGAATATTGAGGTGGGAAATTTTTGTGAGCATCATGTCTTATACCGGATCAGAGGAGAATGGAGACACAGTACGTAATGTCGAAACTGAGGAACAGCAGTATGATGATATGGTTAATCAGGTGAACTGTGAGGAGGATGCTAGGATATTTTTGCAATGGCCTGTTACTGCCGAGCGGTTGGAGGGTATGGAGCGGTACGGTCTTCAATGCCTGGCCACAGCTATCGGTCATGCGGGTACTAGCAGCATGACCAGGGATAACTTGATAACGTGTGTACTGGGCAGGGTGACTGGTGAGCGAGATGGGTTGAGTGCTCAGAGCCCTTCGGCCATGCTTCCCCTACACTCGACTCCCAGCCATCCCAGTAGTTTGCCGACCCCGGGTACGCTTCCACAGTTGGGTGGTGACTGGCAGGGTGGGTTGCCCCTGGGGGGACCACCGGTAATTTCAAACATTGTAGCACCTTCACCTCCTCAAGGGTTAACTCCAGAATTATTGCTTCAGCTCGAATTAGCTAAGATCGAAGAGAGATAGGCTATCAGGGCAGGTGAGCTTCAGCAGCAATTAGAATTAGCCAAGATAGAAGAGAGAGCCAAGCTAGCAAAAATCCAAGCTGATTTAGAGTCGACTAGGTACTGTGCCGACATGGACGTAGAGAAGACGCGAGTAGAGACAACGGGACAGCGACTTGGGGCTGGTAACCGTGTTCATGAGCAGTCTCTCTCGCACTTATTGAAACTGGTTCCGGTGTTTGATGAGAGTGGTGTAACAGAATTTTTCACACGCTTTGAGAAGAAGTGCCAGGAACATCAGTGGCCAGAGAATAAATGGGCAGCACTTGTATCCTCTAGATTAATAGGCAAGGGTCTTAAAGCCTACGATGCGTTACCTTTGGAGTCATGTATTGTGTATGAGGATCTCAAGGATGCTGTCCTGAGGGCTTACGAACTGGAACCAGAAACGTACCGTTTGAAGTTCCGGGGTGTAACTAAGGGAAGAGATAGCACCTTTTTGGAACACGCCCGGGACTTGTCCGATGCTATGGGGAACTGGCTCCGATCTGAGAAGGTCACAACATTTGATGAAATTAAGCAGTTAATGATGTTGGAGCAGTTCTTTAAGAGCACGGGCGGTGATCTAACTTTGAACTTAAAGGAGAAAAACCCAAGAACTCTAGTCGAAGCAGCAGAAATGGCTGATCGACGGCTGTCGTTGATTCGGGGTTGCGGGTCCTCACAGAAGTACGATGTAAGTGCTAAGGACCGTTATCCTCCCCCTCCCCGTAACAATGACACATTTAACCCTTCAACATCGGGTGGTACACGTGTGTACCATTATGTTTTGCCCCCAGGAACCCGGGTGGTACAACATTGTACCATTGCTTGAAAGCCTGTGAGCTTCGTGTGCGAGGCGTCGGTCCGACGCATGTAAACAACAGCCGGCTGGACCGACGCCCCGCATCTCCGGCCACAAGAAGGAGAGCGTCGCTTGTTCGTGTGTGCCTGTATGTTGTTGTTAAGTATCGAAAAGTAGTGTAAAGTGGCTGTTTTGGCCATAAAGTTATCTCCAATGAAATCATCATCACAAATCAAGCACTTGACTTAGAGAGCTCTACTTAACGCCATTCTACAGGTAAATAACACAGCTACGCTTGGGGATGCGTGGGAATGCGGGAAGCAGTCAGCATAACAATGATACGGTAGCCTAGCCTAGACGTTTTTCGGCCAAAATACCCAGATTTCGGGGAATATTTATGTAATGCGTAGCCGGGGCGGGAGGGTTAAACAGAAGAGCCATGAAACTAAAACTGAATCCAAACCTTACACCACACCGTATGTGAAAAGTCAGGGGCCTTTTACATCACAGTATAAGCCGAAACCGAAATTTATGTGTTTTAGTTGCCACCAGGAGGGTCATAAGGCAAATGAGTGCCCTAGTCGACCTCCTCCGGCAGCCGTGTCTTTTGCTCACGGCATTGGAGTGTTCAAGAGGACATCGGAGTTTGTTAGAGGCATTTCTTCCGAGGTAAATACACTGCCAGTGCAGAAGGATCCGGAAGGCTTATTCCCTGTCCGTGATGCCTTTAGTGACCACAGGGGACTCGGTTGTGTGGAGTGGGGGGGTAGAAGACATGAGGTGAGAATTTTGCGTGACACTGGGGCATCACAAACTGTTGAGAAATTTCACTGGTAAACCTGTCAATACGGCGCGGGTGGTTGTGGTTCAGGGAGTTAATGCGACAAGGTCATACCCGCTTGTAAGAATGAAGGTGGAAGTTGATGGTGTGACTCGTGACCTGGATGTAGGAATTGTGAAGAAGTTACCTGTTGGGGGCGTCGACCTCCTTCTCGGCAACGACTTTGCGGGACCTACTTCTGAGGCTCCACCCTTGGTCGTTGCCGAGAAGCCGGCCGACGTGAGTAGGGAGGAGCAGGAGTGGGTTGAGAAGTGTCCGGTGCAGCCTATGGCGTGTGTTGTCACCGGAGATCCTGCATCCAGGGAGTCACATTCTGGCAGAGCTGGGCACTTTAGCCAACACTTCCGCAAATAGCCAATTCCGCCATGGCGGAAGTGTCATTTTGTTGGCGAATTAGCGTTGGCGCCAAAATGGCTGCCTATTTGCGGGTTTGAAGCTCTGGAAAGTACCTCCATGTTGCAAACCTCGAGTCCGCAAAATAAAAATTCCAGCCGCCAGCCAGCCCTGGGCCGCTCCTGCAGCTCCAGCCAAAAAAAGTCATGTGACCAAGCCAATTACCTGTGTTCTGGAATCTAGGCCTATACATCGGCTCTTCACGTTTGTTCAATGTTCACTTAATTAGTAGCAAGCGTCGAGCTAACACCTACAACACACAGCAGTCCAAGAGTTCCAACCTGCTAGCACTTCAACTTTGTTTATATTTTCGGCCTATTGAAGTGAACATGGAGTCTACCATCATGCCTACCGCAGCTGCCAACAGCATGGGGAAGTTCACCACCATCATCCGCCAGTGATGCTGCAGAGCATGCAGAAATCCAGGACCTAAGCCACCCCTGGCCCCACCTAGAAGATGTCTCTGGAGAAGGGCTTTATAACTTTATAATCTAGCCTAATTTAAGATTATAAAGTTAGGCTATCGTTAATTTGATTGATAGCCTGTTAATTTTTAACCTAAACTAATGTTATTAGGCTACCCTAATCCCATTAAAATGCCTCAAAGCATGTAGGCCTAGGCTAAGTCTAACTTCTATATAGGCTAGGTCTATAATCACTAAACCCATCAAAATGCCTCAAAGCATGTAGGCTAAATATTGCATGTTCTAACTTCTAAATATAATAATAATAATAATAATCTTCTGGTTACTTATATAGCGCCTGTATCTCCTCCTTCGAGGATTCACAAGCGCTTGGCTTTCTTTAGTCTACCAGAGACCATTACCCATCCCTCTTGCTCATGGGGTGATGGTAACCGCCGGCTATATCCCAGAAAAACTTTCAATCTGAGCGGGGATTGAACGCGAGACCTTCAAGATGGGAATCAGGCACGCTATCAACTGAGCCAGCCGGACGGCTGGCTAGGCCTATAGGCTAATTACTAATATAAGTAATTTTATTAGGCTAGGCCTAGGCTACCCTATCCTATCAAAATGCCTCAAAGCATGTAGGCTAAATAATATTGCATTTTCTAACTTCTATATATAT
Organism: Paralithodes platypus; assembly: GCA_032716605.1. NCBI lineage: Eukaryota > Metazoa > Arthropoda > Malacostraca > Decapoda > Lithodidae > Paralithodes > Paralithodes platypus. The sequence goes on from CM064566.1 coordinate 59,729,678, forward strand.
ATATATATAGGCTAGCCTAGGCCTAGGTCTAGGCTATAATCAATCAATCACTAATTCCATCAAAATGCCTCAAAGCATGTAGGCTAAATATTGCATGTTCTAACTTCTATATATATAGCCTAGGTCTAGGCTATAATCACTAATTCCATCAAAAATGCCTCAAAGCATGTAGGCTAAATATTGCATGTTCTAACTTTAATATATAGCCTAGGCCTAGGTCTAGGCTATAATCAGTCACTAATTCCATCAAAATGCCTCAAAGCATGTAGGCTAAATATTGCATGTTCTAACTTCTATATATATAGCTTAGGTCTAGGCTATAATCACTAATTCCATCAAAATGCCTCAAAGCATGTAGGCCTAGGCTAAATATTGCATGTTCTAACTTCTATGTATAGGCCTAGGCCTATAATCACACTCAATTTATTATTGTCAAGTAGAAAGTGTTAATTTTGAAAGTATCATATAGGCCTAGACTAAATTTAGCCTACAATAAAATGTTACAGTATTCAATTTTGATCTGAAGCTAGGCCTTTATTCTGAGCATTAAAATTAATAGGTCTAGGCTACTTTCTATTAAATTACTTAATCTATCTAAAGTAGACCTATCTAGGCATATATAGCCTATTGCCATTCCCAAAGGGGGGACCACGAATAAATCGCCTCCTTGCACCTCTGTGATACGGCGTACCTCCTGATGGTGCGGAATTGCGAATACTGATTATTACTGAAGCACTCTCCCCATAAACAAGTTGCCCCAACGTTTTACTGCCCATGTGGACAAACTAAGTGGCCTATGCTATATATATTAACCCTTTCAATGCGGGTGACGTTCTGGAATGTTTTGGCAATTTACAGCAATTTCCAAGCTTTAAAAGCCTGCATGTATATCCTTGAGGTCCGTGGAAGTTGGGAAACATTATATTTAAGTAAATATATATATTTATTGACATTTAGAGTTTGAATTTATTGATTTACCCTTGATTCTGTAGTTTAAATTTAAAATAAATAAAAAACGGTTTGCGTTTGCATATTTGCATTTGAGGACTAGAAATTTCACAAGGTTTGCACATTTGTGTTTGCTGAAGTTATGTTCTGGGTTTGCTGATTTGTGTTTGCTGACTTGACTTTTTGTTTGTGGTGCTCAGCTCTGCATTCTGGTCAACAATCTTTAGATCAGCGGAGGAAGGGTACCGAGAAGGGGTTGAAAGTTGATGCGGTTGAGAGTTTAGTGTCAACGGACCTTCTCGGGGACTCATTATTAGGACCACATTTAGAGTCTGGAGAAGACCCAGTAACTGTTCCTGAAGGGGCAGAGGATGGGCTTAAAAAGACGAAAGAGTTGAAGGAGGACAGTGATGCACAGTCGGGAGATATAGCAACAAGGTACCCTGACGCGTACCCTATGAGAAATGGGTCGGCGAAGACGGTGGTCCGAAGCTTGCTAGTGTATTTTTCCCGGTATGGTTACCCGCAGGGGATTCAGTCAGTCCAGGGACCCAACTTCACTTCTAGCCTCTTTGTTCAAGCAATGCCGCAGCATGAGATTGTTGGGGTTGTGTCATCTGCGTATCATCCGGAGAGCCAGGGTGTGTTAGAGCGATGGCACTCAGCCTTGAAATCTGTGCTTCGTTGTTGTTGCTTTGAGAGTGGGAAGGATTGGGATCTTGGCCTGCCATGTGTTTTGTTTGCTGTGCGGGAGGTGCCTGGGGAGAGTTTGGGATTCAGCCCTAATGAGCTCGTCTTTGGACCACCGTGTCAGAGGGCCTCTCCATATGGTTGAAGAAGTATGGGAGGGCGCAGAAAAACCTTGTTCTATGCTCAAGTGTGTCCTCAACAGTCGAGAACGGATGTTGCGCAGTCTGGAGTTGGCTGGCCGTAATTTGACTAGCTCTCAGGCCCTCAGGAAGGACAGGTACGACCTCAAGGTTGAACTCAGGGAGTTTCACGTGGGTCAGGAGGTGTTGATTCTACTGCCCCTTGTAGGTCACCCCTTATCCGCGAAGTACGCTGGTCCTTATAGGGTGGTGGAGGAGCTATCAGACCTGGATTACTTGGTAGCCACTCCAGACAGACGGAAGCGCAATAAGTTATGTCATGTTAATCCCATGAAGGAGTATGGGAGGCACCCCCCTGAGCCTCTCACTGTGCCTGTGATGACGTTTAGCAGTCAAGGTGGAGAAGGAGAACGGGACAGTCAAGCTCAGGTGGAGGATAACTGGAAGGATAAGAAGTTCAAATGGGCGCCTGAGTGTGAGAAGGTGTTTAGAGAAGTAAAACACCCGATCCTCAGGGCCCCTGACTTTAGCCTACCTGTCCTTCATATCAAAGATATTAGAGCGTGCAATACTTGACCAATTACAACCACTACTTCAGCAGAATGAAACTATCCCAATTTTTCAGTCTGCTTACCGACAGCATCATTCAACTGAAACAGCATTGATTAGAGTACATAATGATCTAGTTGAGAACATTTGCAATGGTGTGGCCTCACTATTGGTCTTGCTTGATCTCTCTGCGGCTTTTGACACAGTGGATCACGAGTTGTTATTGAGTGATCTTTATGATTGTGGTGTGCGTGACTCCGCTCTCTTGCTTCTTGGGTCGTACTTGTCAGGTAGATCCCAGAGTGTGATGGTAAATCAAGTGGTCTCGGACTCGACACCCCTGCAGTATGGTGTTCCGCAGGGATCAGTTTTGGGTCCTATCCTATTTATAATTTATATTAGCAGTTTGTCTCTTCTGCTTCGTGCACATAATGTCACCTTTCACTTTTATGCAGATGACACCCAGATTTATGTGAGAATCACAAATATAGTTGATATACGGAGTAAGATGGAATTGTTGATGTCTGATATCAAGAAGTGGATGAGAGCGAGAAAACTTAAACTAAATGATGGTAAAACTGATATTCTCATCATCCGAGGAAATAGAAGAGCTGATGATATGGTAGGTGCCCTCTCCATCAATGTGGGTGGATCTCAGCTGCGACCGGCCAACTCTGTTCGAAATCTGGGTGTATATGTGAACTCCCGATTAGATTTCAAAGAGCATGTAAACCAGATAATTAAAAGTTGTTACTTGCACATCAGAAATCTCTATTTGGTGAAGCCGTTTATAACCAGACGTTGCCTCCTGACGTTGGTTCACTCATTGGTCTTCTCTCGTGTTGATTATTGCAATGCCCAGTTGGTGGGTCTTCCAAATTATATTTTGAAGAAAGTTCAGTCTGTTCTTAACAGGGCCGCAAGACTAATTTTTGGTGTTCCACCTAGAACTCCTACTACATCTCTTCACATAGAACTGCACTGGCTGCCAGTAAGAGCAAGAATAGAATTTAAGTTGTGTTTGGTGACTTTTTTAAGGTTCTCAAATTTGGTGAGCCTGGGTACCTTGCGGAGCTGCTCAGGCGCCCACCGGCACACCATGGTGTAGTTGTGCGTCATGACAATGACCCTTTTCGTCTTGATGAACCAAGGGCTTTCCAGCAGTCTTCTTTCTTTGAGAGGTCATTCTCCTACATGGCTCCGAGGTTGTTAAACAGGTTGCCGCTGTCCATGAGACAACTGAGTTCTGTTGAATGCTTCAAGAGACAACTTAAGACTTTTCTCTTTGAGAGAAGCTATGATCTTGAGAGAGGTGTCATGACAGATGGCTATAGAGTTTAGGCTATTTTGCCACTGCTAGTGATTGTTAAATGTGTGTTGTATATGAGCCTTCTTTTGATGCATTGATTTTTGTTCTTTTTTCTTTCTCTTTTCGAGCGCTAGTGAATTCTTCGGAAAAATTGGCGCTTATGAGAAATAAGTAACATGCTTATTATTATTATTATTATTTACCTTTCCAACTAGCAACGGAGGCTAGTGGTGTGGGGGCTGGTGCCGTCCTTGTGGAAAAGGACGATGATGGGCTGGAGCATCCTGTTAGTTTCTGCTCGGAGAAGTACAATTCGGCCCAGGGGAGCTGCTCTGTTGTCGAGGAGCTGCTGGCGGTTGTGCTTGCGCTGGGGCATTTCGAGGTCTATGTTCCAGCCTATGGTCCGGTCGTTGTAGTTTACCCAGCTCATCACCCTCTCAAGTTCTTGGACCAGTTTCACAATCGGAATATGAGGCTGACCAGGAGGTCACTAAGGTTAACCTGGACATACGCCATATTGCCGGTTGTGACAACGTGGTTGCAGATGGTCGTTCAAGGGTATATGATCCTGGATAGATTGACACACGGGTAGCCTCCTGCTTTAGTTTGAATAGTATTTTGCGCTTGGTGCTTGTTGGCTCGCGGTTGTAGCCAGCGTA